>JANBXA010000642.1:14592500-14690000 GCA_030556225.1 Cricetiscus sungorus
ATTTCTCCATGTCATGATTTGGGGGCTGGTGGTCCAAAGAAAGCCTGCTACACAGAACCATCATAGAGTAACAGCTAGACCTTTCCCATCCTGGAAAGAGACGCAGTTACACTCCGCTACCAACTATGCAATTATCGCCAATTCAGTTCACAGACCACGTAAAGAAAGAAGTGTGCTCAGTGGTTACACCCTGCCTAACCAGCTCCTTGCAGACAGATTCTACCTAATGCTCAAATCCTTTCTGTAAAGGGATCCTGCAGGAACTGGTCGTCTCCTGGAAGGATAGGTCAAAGGTTATAATCCTTGGATAAGTTGCCCCGAAGTCACCTTTTATGGTCAATGGAACCCAGGTATGAAGCCTTGAACGACACATCTGTGTCCTTTGCCCTATCTCTGAGAGAAGCTTGTGGCCCAGGACTATATATAGAGGCCCAGGGAGATAGCAGGAGAGCTTGTGTGGTAGCACTGAAGCCCTATCAGAGCAGGGTTCTGGCTCAGGCTTGACTTTGGAGATAGCTGACTTATTCTGTGAGCCCAGTCACAAGGTTTCCCTATGTGGTGCAATGGTGGTTCTGGTTCACATGCCACAAGAGAATCATTGTTCTCTATATAGAATGTATTCCTTTGAACAGTCAAGCAAATCCTCCAGAGTCCTTTAAATGACAGCTCAGGACAACCTGTCCTGAGCAGAGATGCCAAGGAATCCAGCAGACCAAGTGAAAAAACCTGTTTCCCCACCAGTATACAGAGGCAGCTGCAGCCCTCAGGGGCCACTGTGCGACCTGGAGAAGCAGATGGTGTGTGGGATGCAAAGTCTCAGCACTGAGCAAGCTTGGTGAGCACTCCTGAGCATCCAGCAGGAGTGGGAGGACCCAAGAGAGACCCCCACACCCCCACAGCCCCACCCCACACCCCCACCCACTCCCCCACCCACCCCGGGCCCCAACTGTAGGGAGTTTAGCAAGGCAAAGCAAGCAGGCAAAAGTTGTTCTCCCTCAGAAGCCTGCAAGCTATGGCCTGGGGAGCAGGGGCAGGGGATGGACTCTGGCTTCTGCAGGAAGTCCCTGCTCTCTGAATAAACACTAGAGCTGCAGGCCCTGTGTCCCCAGACTGCTGCAGGGGCCCAGAACAGCATTTTCAGAAAACCATCTACCCAGCTGGGGACAAGACATCAAGATAAGAAAAAGACCAAGGAACAGTTCCTTGCAAAGTAGCCATCATCTGGAGGCTAAGCACACTTATCAGTAAAAATGCACAAAACTGCAGTTTTTCTTTGTTTATACCATCTAGCATGGGCCATCGTGTGAGAGGCACATTAGCATAGCTGCGACTACCCTCTGTGCGTAGAACTGGTTTCTTTCACAAAATGTAATTACCCCACTCTCCATGCTTTTAGCCAAAGATAAAGTTGTAACAATTTAAAAGGTCAAAGCCGAGATCAAACTGTGTGTGTGTTTTAATCTCAAAATTTAAAAAAAAAAAAACATGTAAATTGGGCCAAAACTTCAAAAATCACAAGCCTCCTCGTGGGTAGACTATATGTTATGAAGTTTCCCGTGACTTGAAAACTACCTCTTGGACAGCATGCCTTGCATCTGAGCAGCAGATATCACCTCAGATGAGGTGTCTGCTGGGGAAGAGAGAACACAGACACATCACTGAAAAGGAGCAAGGGAATGGAATAGAAATATCAGCAATTCCCCAGCCCTCCGTAGCTGAAATCAACAGTTTCCAGCATGATGACCATGACAATTTATCTGGCCAATATGTGAAATAAATTGTATGTTCATATCGATCGCACTTATTTTTTGCTGACAGAAATCGCATCTGCTAACTCCAGCCCTGGGTGTGTGTACGGGGAGGGGGGGGGTGGCTTTGGGGATGATGAATTCCACCAAAGGGCATCATAAACTGTCCTGAAAAATGAGCCCCACTTGCATGGAAACAAAATGCCTTTCCTTCCACACGGTTGTTCTTCAACAAGAAATAATGAAGGAAAACGGTGCTGCAATTCTTAATGCCATTTTAATAGTTTAAATTAGGAGCAAAAGGCCTCTCGGCATGTGGCTTTGCATAAACATTGCCTTTTCGTGATATTAATTGGGGTAGGGAGAGATGTCAGATGGCAAGCTTCCTCTCCGCTCCCATGGTGCAGCAGCTGAGTTTCGCTGGAGACCCTCAGAAGTAACAGCCAGTCCCTGAATTTCAGAGGAAAGAAAACCCTATGAGCACCCACACACATGGTGGAATTTCTTACATGTGGAATGCATAGACTGCCAGTGTGCCTGTCCCTGCCACTGCTGCATATGCAGCATCTTAGCAGACACGATCTGACAAAAGCCACATGACTCTTCTTGGCCACTACAAAGACAGTCATCAAAATAATAAGATTCCAGAAGAGATAGCCACAAGGTCTGAGAGTTGCCAATTAGGAGATGTTCCTGAGACCCCAGCGTGCCGGCAGAGAAAGCAAGATCAGTTCTGCCAGGGAGAGAGAATGACCCTATGTTCAGATCCACAAGAGTGTTGTAGACTCGTTCTAAGGCAGAGTCTCCATTACTGCTCCAATCCTGAGCACATGCTTGTAACCAACAGAGAGAGACAAAGGTTGCACTCTGTGATTCCTCGTGCAGCTCCTAATGTCTGTGAAGCACAGCGGCACCCTTGCTGTGATCCCAGCACTTGGAAGACCAAGACAAGAAGAGACCAAGTTTGAAGCCAATATAAACTCCACAGTCAGTTTCAGAGCAGCCTAAACGCTCTCAAAAAAAGAAAAGAAAAGAAGAGAAAAGAAAATAGAGAGAGAGAAAGGGAGGGAGAAAGGGAGGGAGGAAGGGAGGGAGGAAAGGAGGGAGGAAGGAAGGAAGGAAGGGAGGGAGGAAGGGAGGGAGGAAGGGAGGGAGGAAGAGAGGGAGGGAGGGAGGAAGGGAGGGAGGGAGGAGGGAGGGAGGGAGGGAGGGAGGGAGGAAGAAAGGAAGGGAGGAAGGAAGGAAGGGAGGAAGGAAGGAAGGAAAGAAGAAGGAAAGAAAGATGAGAACAGAGAAAGAAGACATTAGGACTCTAGAGAGATGGCCCAGTGGTAAAAATGATAGTACTGAGAGTGTGAGGACCTGAATTCAGATCCACAGAGCTGGAGTAGAAGCTGGACATCTACTCAAGTCTCTGTAACCCCAGTACTCCTGTGTGGAGACGGGAAGTAGAGACAGGAGAATTCCCAGTACTCGTGGGCGAGTTAGCACGGCATGTGAAGTGGAAAAGTGTCAAAGAGACCCTGTCTCAGAGGTAGAAAGAGATGGGTGGCATTTGGCCTCTACCCATATGCTACGGCGTCTCACACACACACACACACACACACACACACACACACACACATGTACACACACAGAACATAACAGAAACAATAAAACAGAAAGAAAGGAAAGCAGTGAAAGAGTGAGGGAGAGAATGAGGGAGGAAAGGATAGGAGGGGGAGAGGAAAAGAGAGAGCACAAATATCAGGTACAGCGTGAGTCATTAGGAAAATGAAATTAGAAGATGGATGTAATGGTGTACATTTATAATCCTAGCACTCAGGAGGCTGGAGGAATGGCACGAATTCTCAAGGCAAGCCTGGGCTACATAACCAAACTCTTTCTTGAAAATGGGGGTATAGGGAAGAAAGGGGGGAAGGGAAGGAAAAAAGGAAGGGAAGGGGAGGAAATTAGGAAAGGTGCCTGTGAAATCAAAGGAAACACTCAGAGAAGGGGTAGCCTCCTGATCCTTTAATGGCCAGAGGGAACACCCTGAGATGGCAGGAAAGGCATCCCAGGCAGAGGCTACCCCAAGTGAGTCAGTGCACAGACCCCTCCCTGTACTCCATACAGGCTCACAGCCTTGCCATGAACAGCTAGCCAGGTCTCCAGGGCAACCCGGAGGGCTCTACACATGCCTCACTGCAGTGTGCTCCTCACATGCCTCACTGCAGTGTGCTCCTCACATGCCTCACTGGCTTATTGCTGTCGGTGCAGTGCCAGGAGATGGAAGGGCATGGATTCCCAGGAGAATAGGAAACTCTCACGACTGCATTCCAGGTGCACAGAATATCTACAGAACCCCTTTCTGAGCCCTTCACGGCAGCCACCGGCAGTACCACTGAGTCAAAGCACAAGCAGGAAGGTCTGAGATCTTTGGCAGACACTGGACTACATGTTAGATGTCTGACAGATACTGAGGGTTTGCACACCTTGTCAAGGTTTTCCAAACATCTCATGATGGTCATAAGAGCTCCCTTTGTAGGTGATGTAGGATACAAAATTTGAGCTGAGAACGGTCAGCCACAACAAGAAGACAAGTGTCCTTGAACCAGATGAGAGCAATTGACTTCCTCTACACCAGGGGCTCTCACTGAGGAAATACTCCTCCCTGGAGGCATCATGTGGCATCATGTGGCATCATGTTGGGTCTTTGGTGCTTCACACAGAAAACTGGACCAGATCTTATTTTTGCAGAACACAGTGTTAAGTCAAACAGCTCATGGGGAAGCGTGTTTCTGTTGCAACAGTCCCTCAAAGCACAAAGAAAGTTTGAGAGATGCTGGGCATCTTCCCAAACCTTCCCCTAGAGAAGACAGTGTCTCTACAATGCTAACAGGTCTTCTACTTGGAGACCCCTCTTAAACAGCAAAGAGACACAAAAGCACTGAAGCCTAATCATCACTGTGAGGTCTATTCTACTCCTGTAACAGCAGCCCAAGTTGGAGCATTCGGAACAGCTCGACTTTTGTAGAATTGGTTCAAGGCAACCGCAACCCCCAAATTGCATCTTAAGAGACTAGATGGAATTCTTCCTCGCTTTTTCTCTCTCTCGAAATCTTGAGTTTTTCCTTCTTCATCTGTCACTTGCCACCAAACACATCAAGCACGACATAGGAAAGTCTTTGTAGATAAGAATTGGGTGTTTTGATTTATATGATTGCTCTAACTGCATTATCCACATGGGAAATTGTTGGCTAAATCAACATGATTGAATTGTGTTCCCAGAGTTTCTCACCAAACTGTGCGAGTGATTTTGATGAAGAACCCATAGAAAATGAAATAAAGACATCCTGCACTGAAACAGAACAAAATCGTTCTTGCACTGGCAGATTGGGCTTTGGTGCTCATAAATTACCTGCTGACTATGCACAATCACAGTGTTCCTTGGGGTAAAGGATCTTGACAAATGAATTACCAACTCACAAATTAATGTTTTCCCAAAGCTGTACATATATGATAACATTATTGTTTTAAACAATGAAAAGTATACTTACTTAGACTGTGACAGTGCCAATCAACTGTGTCAGTCTGATTTTTATTGCATGTGACTGAGCAATGAGGTGAGCAAATGGCTAGTGTACTGTCATCACTAGAACAAACCCTGGAGATGATCATCTTGTTGCGGTATTAGAGGGTTGAACCTCAGACCACATTCATGCCAGGTGAGGGATCTCAGCTGAGATAATCAACCTAGACAGAGTATATGTTTATCTGGGTCATAGTTGTAGAGGTTTTAGTCTGTGGTGATTTGGCCTCCCTGCTTTGGGCCTGTGGCAAGGGAGCATGTCACAAAACACTCCAGTCAGCCAGAATGAAAAAGGAAGACACCATGCACAGTGAACATGCATGATGGACAGAAACATCTAACAGACAAGCTTAAGAGAGGATTCCCAGTTTCAGAGGACCTCAGGCTACCAGGTCAGGAAACAAATGACAGTATGTAGAGGCTCGAGCTCGTGGAGAAGGTTCCTCACATCATAGGGTTCCAAGAAGCAGAGAATATGCTATACCTAAGGCCAGGCCATAAGCTTCGAAAGCTCACCCCCAGCAACCCACTTCTCCCAGCTATACCTCATCTCATCAAGGTTCCACAGCCTCACAAAATGGCACCATCCAGCTTGGAAAAAAGCACTGAGAACATGAGCCAGTGATGGACAGTCCAAATTCAAACCATTACATGCCCCATTACCTAAAGATCTCCAGTTATGCTCCTCCCCTTGAGGTTCCCACCCCTTCCCAATAGCATCAAGCTGGGAACAAGGCTGTGACACATTCTAGATCCCAGCTAACAGCCCTGAGTTATTGAGTTAGGAGCCACTCTCCTCACACCAAACACAGAAGCGTAGTGTCAGACTTAAACTATCTTGAATCCAGTGTCTTCTCATCTAGTCCAAGCAAAGGGTTTTGATTGAGTAGTAGAGGAATTGTCACAGTAGTAAATATTTAGTAATAATTTGCTTCTACACAGTAAATGAAATAAATCTGTAACTGTTAGAATGGTGGCACATATCTAGACACCTCACAGACTCAAAAATAAATTCACCAGACAGGAGGAACTGAGAGGGAAAGAATGGAAAATGGCAGCAACAGTAAACCCACCTGTGCTGAGACAAAATGGTTCTGTCAGAATGACCAGTTCTAGCTCTCTAGTCTTCATTTATAAATGCCATTCACCAACAAAGGGAACTGGGGCACCTGGGAGACAGGACTGAGGATGAGTTGGTAAGAGATAAACCTGAACTATTTCCACCTGTTGAAAAGCAAGAACTCTTCAAACACTGATTGGAATATGTTAAGATGACACAGGAACCAAATGCCCAAATCCGGGTCCATTTAAGCAGTAAAATAAGTAATGGCAGAAATACATAATCCCCAATAACATACAATAGAATCCATTCATCCATACCGATACAAAAATTAAATTAGCAAGTAAGTATGAGAAGAAAAGGCTCTGTCTTTACAGTAGAACTTCAATTAATAAATATGGGATGGATGATGGAAATGGAACAATCTTGTTCCAACAAGAATTATCAATGGGTACTAAGTTAAATAAGTATAAGTAGATGGTCTCAAAGTATCTCTCCATAGATACTTATGAATTGTATAGAAGAAGGGAGTAATGTTTCAATGGAAAAACCTTTCAAGTACCAACAGACTATCAGTTAACATCATCAGTGGGGAACAAACTCACAGAAGGGCAGCAACATCCATTCTTGATGGTCATGTCAAAGATAAGTAGCCTGTATTTAACCATCATGAGACATTAGACAAACTCTGGTTAATGGTCTATGCATGTAGTAACTGGCCAGTAATTTCCAAAGGTATCAGAGGTCATAAAAAGGAGAGAACAAGCTTCTCCGGGAGGTTTTAGACAAGATACTTCATTTCTGCATTACTCATTTATAAGATGGGGCCAATAATAGCAGCCAGATCACCTGGCTCAGATAAAGAGTACAAGAAATAATATTTGCTGGCACAGAGAGCTCATGATAAACAATGGCCGCTCTCACCATCTCCAGCATTGTTACCCTTTTGCTTAGGAAGCGCTACTCACTGCCTCACCAGATTCCAGTTGCTTGAGACTGGTGACTCTGTCCAGGTTCATCACCAGTGGAAGAAGAACCCAGCTTCAGCTGACCTCTTGAATTATTTAAAACACAGACCTACTTGCTACAAAAGAGACCCAAATTACCAATAAATTAAGCAAGGCAAGTTATTTTTGTCATGTACCCAGCTCATCATGTATGGATCATGACTCTAAAATGCCTCCTGGATCAGGATCCAACTCTTGCCTTACTTAGTTGGGAATATTGCCAGAGGCTCATGACACCATCCATATTCTAGCCATTTCATGAAGCAAAACAGACCAGAAGGGAGGACATATCCTTAGGGGATAATTGTGAGCCACACCCTGTTGTATGGAAGGTTGTAAGAGGTAGTCTTTTTTCTGCAAGGCCCGGGAACTTTCTACTACTTGGTGATCCTTTCACTGTAGAAGAATGGAGAATGCTGCTTGGGAGCAGCCAGCAGTCCTGCCCACCGCATCAGATCGCCACACTCAGCATTTCTGCCTGATTCCATAACCTGGCCCTCACCCTGGCATGTTATAGATCCCTCTTTTACCTGAAGAGATAGGTGTCCCTTTCTGTACCAAGCCTTCTTAAGCACTTGGCCACCTTCCATCAGGGATCAGCTTCACCTGCCAGGAACTTGTCCTGAAATGACATTTGTCACACTGCACCTGAGTCATTTATTAGTGTTCCCACAATGTAAACTACATGACAGCCAAGGACAAAATACACCATGTCCCTAGGCCATTGTTGAACTTTATGTTTCTGCTCAATATGACGGATACAGTTTCAAAAGTTTGTGTTGGAATGTCCAAACTAATGTTGCTTTGGCTAATGGCATAAATATGGCCACCTCACCCCAGATCCAGTCGTGTAGCAGAGAAAGTAGTAGTGAAATCAAACCCACCACTTAGGAAAGAAAAGAAGCCATGCCCCACAGGACCGTAGGGGTGCTTGTTCTGCTTTTGGCTTGTGTTTACACCAGCTGCACTGGAGGACATATCCCTGGTCCTTCCGTCGAGAAAATCAGCCAAAGCTGAAGTTGCCTCCAGCCCGACGTGGCGCACACCAGCCTCCAGAGTGAGAAGAGTTTGGGGCAACATCCAGACAGCATTGCTTAAACACACAGCAGAAACGGCTTATGAACATGAAAACCCTGGTTAATGTTAAAAACCTTTGTTTTGTTTTGTTTTGTTTTTTTCATGTCAATTTCTCCTGTAGTATCTTGTGAACAGTAGGCAAAACTGTCTGAGCCAAAGAAATGAAGCATTTCACCCAAAACACTAAATATCCTTGACTTCCTACCCTTCCCTTTAGTTCCAAATCAAAATCTTAAATACTCACTTGTGGATTTGGGGTTTTATTTATTTAGTGAAAGAGGCTGAAAGATACTTTTTAGGCTGTTTCTCTTGCCCAGGTTTTAAATAAAAAGAAGGAGTTATGCAAACCAGTGAGGCCCGGTAGGACAAAGAAAGGGATCTACTGAAGTACAGGAAGCCTAACCCCACTCAGCTGCCACACCAGGAGTCTCTGTGCTCGTTGCTTTCATGACACCACACCTCCAAGTAGAGCCTTCAGCAGCAATTAGTGTGTTAAGGGTTGCTGTTATTTCTATGCAGGAGTTTTTAGTGTTAGGCCATCGAGCATTCTGTGTTTAGCTATCTTATGAGTTTCACCCCATTTGATACTTTGAAACTACACAAATTGTTTCAATACAGGTTAGAATGGCACCATTCTAATGGTAAGACTGTCTTCTCACCTGGAAAGAGAAACCAAATACCTTCTTCTTCTCCTCCTCCTCCTCCTCCTCCTCCTCCTCCTCCTCCTCCTCCTCCTCCTCCTCCTCCTCCTCCTCCTTCTCTCTCTGGAAACTCATGGAAAGTTAACAGGTAGCCAATAACTCATTCATGAAGAACTCATCAACCTAGCAGATCATTCCAGACCCTTGGTCAGTGAGTCTGTGATGTCACCATCCGGCAATGTCACTATCAATCAATGATCTTCGTACTTCTTGTTGCCTACTGTTTGTTTGATAGGCTCAAAGCAGAGCCAGGTCTGCCATCCTCAGGTTTCTCCCTGACAGTGAGCACTGTGCTGTCACATGAGGCCATGAGAATTGTCTCACACTCTTGTACACATGCACGCACCCACAGGCAATGTCCTAATCCTTTTTATTAAGCGTTTATTTTATATGTACATGTGTTTTGCCTAGTGTGTGTCTGTGAACCACCTGAATGCCTACTCCCTATGAAGACCAGAAGAAAGCAGGGAGTGCCCTAAAGCAGGAGTTACAGTTATCAGCATTCATGGGAGTGCAGGGAATCTAATCCTGGTTGTCTGGAAGAGCAGTCAGTGCTCTTAATTGCTGAGCACCTCCCAACTCTTAATCTTTATTTTTTTAATCCTTATTTTTTATAAGAACATACATTGTGCAAGATGACAGGCTCAAAGTGTGACTTCCCCAGCCTACTCTGAACCACATAGGATATTTTCACAATGTCTTGAGAACCTGATCTCTAAAGCACAATGCCATGTGTAACTAAGCTTCACATGCATGCCTTTATTGGCAACGGGTCACCACAGTGTATTCCCAATTAAGAAAACAGGCAACTTAGTCTTCTCTGGTCAGTCTATACCAGCTGATTCGAAGTCACACAAAAATAGAGTCTCTCTCCCCATCCCTCTAAAAAGGGACCTTTCCACTGAAGTTGATAATTTGGTTCCAATTGCAGATGATACATAATGATGATTCAGATTAGAAATTGCATCCTAATTGTATATTTGGATTGGATAACTTGAAGTATTCTCTGAAAGGAAAAAAAAAAAAGAAGCTCAAGTAGAAAGCCAAGAATCATGCAGTAATTACTCACATGAAAGGAAAGAGTATATAGTGTTTTCATCTTCTTGTCAAATGACCACACCTATTCTAGGATGTTTTTTATTTGGCAGGAATTACAGTAGCCAAGGCGATCTAAATGAAAATAACTATCCACTCTGTCATCAAGATTGAGTTCAGTGATAAGTCCCCAGAGACAGTCTGTTCCTACCAATTACTAGCTGTGTGACCTTGGCAGGTTATTTCACCTCTCTGACCGTTGTCTGTAGACTATGAGTAGTGATGATCTCAAAGGCTGCTGTGTCCATATTCAGTTCCTCACAGTAAGGATTAAATAATGCCTAGCCAGTAACTGGACCCATGCAGAGGACCGAAGTTACAAATTGTCATCCACTGGGTGTGAGAGAATGGATGATCTTTTCCATCTGTCCATTGCAAAATATAAAGTTGATTCTCACAAGTGAATGAGTCACTGGCTTAGCCAATGTAAAAGGACTGGTACCTCTCCCAAGGAAAGAAAGCATTTTGTGCATCCCACAATTTGGATGCACTGAAACACTGTTTTGTTTTACCCTGTTCAGCCTTGATATTGAACAATGCTCCTTATCTGTGAGATAGCTTCTTTATAAGTACACACATGCATATGTGTGCATGCCCAGGCACACACGCGTGCACACACACATACACTCACACTCACACACACCATGAGGGTTCTTAGCTTTCAATGGTGATAATCATCATGGCTCAGCACAAAATGCTCTTGCTCTCCGAAGTTGAATATCTTCCATAATGTGTCCTGTTTAGTATGTAATGACTTAACTCTGCAATTTATTGGAGTTGTAAACCACACGACTGTCAAAAATAATAATAATAACAATAATAATAATAATAATAATAATAAAATGTATAAATGAGAATACTTAACCTGCAGCAAAGAAACAAAGAAAGAGACCCTTTTGGGAACAAAAAGTGAAGTTGCCATTGCTGGAATGTCCTTCAGGGTAGTAAGCAAACAACCTTTATGCATTAGGAAGTCACCAAAGCCTCTGCTATTGGAGTGGGAGGGATCATAACATTTGTCACCCAGACAACTGACTCACACACAAGCTGGAGGCTGGAATCTCAAGGCCAGAGGTCTGGAGCTATTTCAGGTGTCCTGAAAGGCCCAGAAGAATAGCGGCCCATGGCAAAGCCAAGACTCCTCCCCTTCAGAGACAGTGTTGAGCCAGTCATGCTCCACTTCCAGAAAGACAAGAGCTACAGGGCCATGAGAGTGTCCTCCCCAGCTTCCAGCGTAACATCGCCTCACCTTCCAAGCTACAGAAGAGAAGTGACTCATTGAATTTGCACCACATTCCTTAAATTTGTCCAAGTCATTTCTGTGTATATACACATAAGTGTATATGCACATAAATGTGTGCTTGTGAGCCTTAGGTGAGACCCCCCCCACCCCCGTCTTTGCATCCAAAATCCAAGTGTTACGTTTGCGTGTAAAATGCCTTCCAGTAGAAATATATATTCTCAATGGGTGGCCTGAAATGAAATCAGAATTTTAAAGCGAAAGATCTGCATTGTCTTTTATAGCCAACGGAGGGTCTAACAACTGGAACTTTGATCACCTGAAACAAGCTCCGAGTCAAGCATGCTGCGGCCTAGGAAGATGTCTTGATGGTTCAACTGCTTGCCCTATGGGTGTGATGACCTTAGTTCAGATCCCCAGAACCCATGCAGAGCCACGATCAGTAGCATGTGTCTGTCATTCCGGGGCTTCTGCAACAAGACAGTGGGGACAGAATATCACAAGAAGATCAAGGCCAGCTACCCTGGTGGAGACAGTGGCAAATGACAAGAAGACAAAGTGTAAGGCGAAGACCAACACAAAGCATTGTCTTCTAACCCCACACGTGTGCCCACATGCATGTATTACACATGCATGTTCAGGCACACACAGATAAAAATCAAGGTTGTGCTTATTGTGTGCCCTGTACACACTGCTTGTTTGCCTTTAGCCCTCCTAATAATACATACACAAATTTTTTTCTGAAGTTCAAATTCTGAAGTCAGCCACACAGCAAACACGGTGGAACAAGGAAGCCCAGAATTCATTTAACATGTGGCATTCCCTAGACTGTCACGGAATTTAGGGGTTTCGGTTAGCCTTCTCCAGGCTCCCTCAACATCTGGGAGCCTGGTAGGCTGTTAACACAGCCATAACTAAGCAAGCACTCTGCCTGCAGCAGACTGCCAGCATACACAGAGCAGGGGAGGAATCCAGACATCCAGGGCATTTTTGCCTCCCTCCTCTCATGGGGAGAGACCAATTTCAGACATTACACGGCACAGTCAGAGCATCTTTGTATGTGTGTTCACTGAGCCCTATGAGAAGATACCCTCTGATGGAGCCCTTACTGAACTGGCAATCACCAGCACAGCCTCTCTGGGCAAGTTGTTTGCAAGATGAAGTAGACTACAGGTCTCTGGAGCCATACTTCCTAAAAACACATGAATCCCTGAAAATCATATTAAAATGCAGATTCTGATGTAGCAGTCTAGTGAGTGGGGTCTGAGGACCTGGGTTTGAGTTGCAATGCTGAAACATGACATCATTCCACTTATAGTGAAAGAAACAGTTTGGAGACAGACCAATTACCAGGTATGGTGCCTTCTGCAGGAGACCCACAGAGAACAGAATACAGAATGCTCACCACACACCAAGTAAATTCTGCAATGAATACCACCCCTCACATCTTTCCCTGAAATCAGTAAGCTTGCTTCTCCCAGAAACCTTAACAAACATCTGTACTATTTCTACAAGCACTGTGGTCTTTGGATAATCAAACTTCCAAACCCTGGAGTTTAGAAGGATAGTGCATACCAAGACAGCAGAAGGGATGGAGTCCCTCAAGAAAATCATCCACAAATATTTCACTCGCTACTTTGTGTGCAGAAGATATGAAGTGGAAAGTGTTATTTAATTGCTCCCAAGGAGATTACAGTCACATTGGAATATAGACCAGATCAACACACATCAAACGATTTGAAGCCAGTTACAAATGACTTTGCAGCCAGGTGCACAGAGAAAAGAGACATGGGACATGGATTGGAATAAAAGTGTCGGCAGGCATGGCCTAGCAGATGCAGTAATGAGCTGGCTGGTGCGCTGAGACATGAAGAGACTGAGCAAATTGTAGGATAGCCCATTATTATCTTCAAAAAATGTGGCCAGCTGCAAGCCTCTGGTGCCCATCACAATGACGTCCTCTCTGCTACCGCCTCTTCTAACAGGATCGATAACTGTAGTGCCCATTTTGGGCGACCATTCATTTGATGTGGTAGCCTTTCTGTTTATCATGGCCATTCCCCTAAGCCTTGACTGATAACAACTTCACCGTCTCACAAAGCAGAAGTCTCTGAAATCCCTGACATCGCCACGTCTACCTTCTGTTCCGCCAAAAATACAGATGACAAATCTTTGTCTCCTACTGCTTCCAACCCCATATCTCCCTGCTTCTCCATGAGGTACCATCAACCACATGTCTTCTTTGCACCAAGCCTAAAGCTTCATAATGTAGCTAGAGAATTATTGACTAAGCTTACAATTAGTTGTAACCACAAACATCTAGGTAGTGATGGTGACAATGATGACATTGTTGGTGATGCCATCTATTAGTACCAGTTGAGTCTTACTTTGAGGCACCCTTATTTCTGGTTCTGAATCAATAAACATGCAATTTTATTTGACTTAATTTATCTCAGTATTCCTCAAGGAAAGCACTATTGGTATTTGAACATAACAAGCCGTCATTAGGAAAGACTATTGGGAACAGAACAAAAGACTCATCACTGTTTGGCTAGCCCATCCAAAATCTAGCAGTATTATATAATCCTGGGAGAAAAAAATCTTAGAAGTTCTCCTTCAATAATCTACTCCCTCAACCAGATTGACTCCAGGCAGTCTTACAACCACTTGAGAACTGCTAGCTAGTAGAAAGAAAGCCACCTTGACCATCCAAACTGAACCTATTCTGCATTCTGAACTTGAATAGCCCCTTAGTTTCCCCAAGTCCTGATCTCCCCTCAAAGAAGGATCATAGAAATACTTCCATGATTGCAAGTCTCAAATTGTCAAATAAAATATTATTAGTGAAACATTAGGAATGTGATTGACTCTAACAGCTGTTATCAAAGTTTAAACAAGGAGGTATGTGCTTTTCCATATCACAATTATTCTGGAGACTAGCATTCATGGCTGGTGCCGTGACCTCAGGACATCATCAACAGCCCTTTTACACATCATGGCTGCGTGTCATTCAAAAGGTCAAATCTGTAGGCCATCCAGAAACAGGAAGAGGAAGAAATAGGAAGGAGGGAGAGAGGATGAGAGAGAAGGGAGGGGAATGAGAAAGGAGAAGAGGACAAAGTGCAATGTTTGAAAAAATGCTGATGTTCCCAGCAGACTTCCACTTACGCCTCCTTTATTGCCATGTGATCATCTCTAACTCCAAAGAAGACTGGGAAATATTTTTAGATAAGCATATTGCCTCCCTGAACAAAATTAAGGTTCTGTGAGTAAGGAAGAAGAAGAAATGTACAGTGGGTGGGAAGCTGGCAGTATCCTTGGTAAACAACAAAGTACTATGGAAGCGTAAGCGTATGTAGAATCTTGAAGAAAAACTTATCACGGAATATAGTACCTTCAAGAATTTTATCACATGAATTCCATCTGTCACGCCATTTATCTGTACTACTTGGGACTAAATAAGCAATGGCCGCATCCAATAAGTTTGGCAGCCCAATTAGCTAATGAGGCACGCACAATGCAGAACACTCCCCATGCACATCAGACTCTAAAGCAAATAGCACCTGATTATTCATAGCAACCGGAGAGTAATAATAAAAGTGCATGAACAAGCATAAAGGCTCTGTGGGTTTGAGACCACCTGGCATCCATTTCACATGTGTTTAATCATTACAGCCCATCTTCCTGTGAGAAATGTCTTTCTGTGACATGCAGATCGATGGGACTGTCAACCAAGGTGCTCTACTCAAATGCCAAAAGCAAACACCTGAGTCAGCCTTGACCAATCAAACTCTCTGTCTTCCAAGACCGCTGAATGTCTAAAGAATGGGAGGAAAGGGATAAAAGGAAGGGGAAAGAAAAAAGAGGAAAAAAGGAAGGAGGGAGGGAATAGGGCGGGAGTGGGTAAGAACAGAAAGAAGGGTGGGAGAGATTAAGAAATGAGAAAAAAAGAAAAAGAATTCAGCCTGACTCTTCATCGTGCCTCACCAGTGTGCTCCCCCACTTGTCCACGTGCTTTCCTATTCTCCTCAACCAACTTGAGTCAATATGATGACCAGTGACATCAGTCAGATGTTCTCAGATCCTCTCAGCTGCAGGCTTCCAAGAAGACAGTGTTGACCCCCAAAGCCAAACTCTGAGAGCACTCCCCTAACCTCCAGACATATCATTAATTCATTAGGGAATACCGGAGCTGCCAAAAGGCTGCTAGGAACCTAAGAATAAAAAGCTTTCCCGCTCCTGGCCAGGACTCCAAGCTATGGTCTCTAGCTTGTGACTCTAATGAGAAATGTGAGTCTGGGCACATGACTCATACCTCAGACTCCACATCTGGAGTGACAGCTGATACCACTGCACCAGCTTTTATAACACGCCAACATGCTTCAAATTGGCATCATCTGTGCCTGCCCACTGAGTTCCCTGTGTCATGTCTTAGCCTGTTGGTCAGGCCTTGCCCCTGGAGCTGTGTCACGACCACCTGACCATTTGCTCAGAGTGGTTAAACCAGCACTTCGAGGACAGATCCCAGTTATGACATCCAGCTTCTCTGGCCTCTCTGTGCTCTCTCTGCCCAGCACACAGCAGCCATCACCGAGGTGACTACATTAGTGACAATATTGTACCTTGGCCAGGTAAAAAACCCCCAGCAGGACATTGTCTTCGCTTCATGGGTACCACAGTCATATTCCCTGTTGGGCTCCAACATTCTGTCTCATCCCTGGTTTTCCTTCCTTTGTCCAACCCCCAAATTTTCCACCCAGGCTTTCTGTAGAGTCACCTTCCACTCCCAAAATGGCCTATTACAGTGTTTGCTAAATAAAAGCCATTGTAAGAGAAATTTTGACCAGTGCTTAAAAGAGCAATCACCCTTTTCTTCTGTTATGCATGAATGTTTCTACAAAGATACTGGTCAAAATGCAGCAAGCACTTGGGGTGAGTCTCTCAGAAAGCATTTGGCTGGGACTGTGGTTGGCAGTGGTGGGGGGCTTTCTATTTTGTTGGTAATACTTAAACTGCAAACAGTGTGACCTCAGACATTATTAAACAAGAAGAGAGCGTGTTCCTCACTAGTGACCTTAGAAATGACCCGCCTGGCCGGGCCTTGGTGGCACAAGCCTTTAATCCCAGCACTCAGGAGGCAGAGGCAGGTGGATCTCTGTGTGTTCGAGGCCAGCCTGGTCTACAGTGTGAGCTCCAGGAAAGGTTCCAAAGCTACAGAGAGAAACCCTGTCTAGAAAAACCATAAATAAATAAATAAATAAATAAATAAATAAATAAATAAATAAATAAATAAATAACCTGCCTGACCCTGTGTTCCCTTCTGCCAAACGAGACCCATCATGGCACCTGTCATGTGGACTCTAATGGACCCTACTTGCAGGACATTTTGCACAGTGCCTGGCACGGCACACCATCATTCCTTATGTTCAGAGACTCTGAAAGTGAAATGGGAACCTTGATAGGCTGTTGTAAAGAGCACTGCTTGTTAAGGAGTCATTTAGGAAACGTGAAAACATAAATGAAGAACTACAGGCAGCCAAGTCTTAGCCTCAACAATGGGAACTCCCAGTTCACAACCTTAGGAAAATACTGGTCTCACCAACTAAGTATGGCTGGTTAAATGACAGAGCTAAAAACCAGAGATGTGAATGTTGTCTCAAAAAGAAGATGTGTTTTCAGTTTTGGGAATTTTGTTGCTGTTGGCTTTGGGGGGATAGTTTTTGTTTGTTTGGTTTGGTTTTTTTTTCGGTTTTGGTTTTTTGGTGGTGGTGGTGGTTTGGGTTTTTGATTGATTGATTGATTGATTGATTGATTGATTGATTGATTTTTGTTTTTTGAAACAGGGTTTCTATGTGTAGCCCTGGCTGTCCTGGAACTCACTTTGTAGACCAAGCTGGCCTTGAACTCAGAAATCTGCCTGCCTCTGCCTCCTGAGTGCTAGGAATAAAGGTATGTGCCAACACCGCCAGAGTTGTTTTTTTTTTTAGAAGGTAATAATCCAATTCCATCTTCATGTGGGTGCTGAACACAAAGATGGGAACATGAAATATTTTAATTCCTCCTAGACTCTAGAACAATCCCAGAGTAGTTGGAACATCTCAAAATGGAATTGTAACATTTACACCTCAATTGCTCTTGAAATTTTTCCAGTCTCTAAAAATGCTTAAAAGATGATCATATTGTCTGTGACCTCTACAGGTTACAGACACACCGTAGCAACCTGCATTGCAGTGACACTCTTTTGTGTGACAGACTTTAAAAATTATCATTTAGTTTGACTATAATTCACGGGTTTTTTTTCCAATAGAAGAAGGCTCAAATTTGTTTATTTCTGTTTCAAACTTAACATGAAGAAGACTATCACCTAGGTCCTCCTTGGGAGTTAATGTGCTATTCCTTTTCATCCATATTCATTTGTCTTGCGTTCTTAGCTTCTGTTAGCCATGAATCTGCAGGCTGAGACTTGGTAGAATACAGCTGTACTGAATCTGAAACTATTTGACAGAGCATTTGTCCCCCCAAATTGTCCTGTCCTGCTTTCTTGGGTTGCATTTTTTATTTAGCACTCCCTTAAGAAATACCTAGGTACACAGTACTTTTGGTCCTGAGGAAGCACAATGCTAATAAACATATACTAATAAGATCCAGCCCCTTCCTTTCTGACAAATCTGCTCTGGAGGAAAACAGACCTACCAGCAATGATTATAACTTGCAATGAAACATATCAGCAGATCTGTATACAGTGTGGCAAAGGAAACTAGGGAACAGGAAAACATTTCTGCATCTTGGAGCAGGATTGATAATATGTAAAGGCTTCTAAACATCCAGGACTTTCAATAATAAGCAAGAATTCACAAGTAATGAAGAGATCTTAATGGTGCATGCCCACAAACCCAGGAGACTGAGGCAAGAAAAACTGCAGCCTAGCCCGGGTTACCAGGTTACATGGTTGAGTCCTTGTAGAACAAAAAACAAAGAGAGGAAGGAAAAAAGAAGGAAGCAGAGAGATAGAAATAGAGATTAGAAAAATAGTACCCAGGAGAAAATATGAAATATATATGTGTGTGTACATATTATAATATGAATGTCTCAAACATATAATAAAAATAATCTTAACCAACTAACTGTACAGGACACAGTAATGAGGTATACCAGTTGGCTTAGTATGCCTCATACCTCTGCCCTTTGGGTGCATTGTAATTTGAGCTTTGTTTTTCCATGCTTAGATATTGTCTTCATGCACACTAAACATACAGAGAGAAATTCCTATATGAGTTCTAGATAGAAAGAAATATTAACAAAACTTCCCAGCAACCTTGTTCTTCATCCAATGTGAGACTTCTGAGCTATTCTTGTGAAAAATGATCACAGAACAGTACTTAGTCTGTCAGTCTTCTCATGGTTAATCTCCAGTGTTCTCAAGCCCCACCAATGACTGAAAGAGCATTGCCAGTAACTTGTTATAGTCACCAAAGGGGATTCGTCATGTGTACAATCAGATACTTAGAACTTCATCACCAAAGTATCCTTTTACACTTTCATTTTTTGTTACTGTCACATGTAGTAACTCACACTTCTGCGGTTTCCTTTGCACTGATAGTTCGTCTCTCCTGTAGCTAAACATATTATTCCCTGCATCTAGAAGCAGGAGCTCTAGCAGTGTGTGGTATCACAAGTTAGGAAGGCTTCACAGTCAGTTTAATCTTCTGCAGTTGTCATCTTGAAAGACCTACTCATTTTTTTTAAACAAGGAAACTGCATTTTAATTTTGCACTGAACATTGCAAATTACACATCTGTTTCTGTCCAGAAAACAACCCCACTTCAAGGTGAATTTCTATAAAGCCTTGACCATACACCTGGCATGGGAGTCATCACAAAATGTTTCTGAGTCCAGGTGTGTTACAGTGATTAGTATAGCCATCATTTATTTGCAGGGTAATCACATGCCTGGGAGTTTAAGCCGTCCCTAAATACTTTTGACATTTTATTGCAGGTAACTGATTTGACCAAATGTTATGTTTTGATCTTGACTGTACTTATCATCCCATTAGCAATTGTGCAAATAGGCCTTCCCCCTTTAAAGTTCCTTCAAATTTATAAACACCTTCCTCCCCCAAACACTGACTTAAAACTTTTCCATGACATGAACTTAATGAGTTAGGTCGAATTTAACATTTTCTTGATCACATTTGATTAAGGCTATGCAGGGTTTGGAGATATTCTAAGCCCTGTGACTTCCATTATTAAAAACGTATACCACATCCTGGACCTGAGCTGATCAGTGACTCTTACTTGAGCTGAAAAAAAAAAATAGCAGCTGAACATCCACAAGGGAAGGAAGTTATTTTCTTAGCCTTGACAATTTGAAAGAGCTCTCCTTAAGGTGAGTGACAAAGGGGAGATCTATAAACTCTGCATTCATCTCTGGACAGCCCATCACACCTCAAGCCATTTCATCCATTGTAATTGTCACTTTCTACCTAGCCACATTGGATCTTGACATAGAATTGTCATCTGTTCTGATACAATGATTGCTCACTGGCTCTCTAGAGGCCTGAGATCAAAAGTGAGTTCATCACATACAACAGATATTGAGGGCCAGTTTGCAGTTCAGTTGGTAGAGTATTTACCTAGTATGCAAAAGCCCCAGGTTGGATCCTCAGTATCACACAAACCAGGCCTGGTAGTATACAATGATAAGCCCAGCATTTGGGAGGTGGAAACAGGAGGCCAGAAGCTTAAGGTCACTCTCTGCTGAGTTTAAGCCAGCCTAGGTCATATGAAAATCTTTTACCAAAAAGAAAAAAAAAAAGGCTTGGGAATGTGGCTTCATGACAGAGAGCTTGCCGTGGCCCTGCCAGGTTCAATCTTAACACCAAAAAGAAAGGAAGACAATCTCTTGGTGAAGACCCCTCAAAGACAGTTCAGGAACTCAAGTATGGAGTACTGCATGGCCCTTGTGTTGGTACAGGGTGACAAGAGACACATCATCGTGATCTGTGGTGGCCAACAGAAGTGGGACACATCTCATTTTTCTCTTGCTCCTCCTGAATTCATGTCTAGAGACTGTGTTTCAAACTTGATCTTTATTTAACTGCTCAGTTCCCAGGGAATATTAACTTAATAGTTTCACCCAAATTGACATTCATTTCAAACCAACAGCATCATCCAGCCACAACTATACAGTGCATGACAAAAAAGTCGTGGGCAGAACTGGCTGTAGCCAGGCTGTGGATACTGGGGAGCAGGTAGCCCTGTGTCACTCAACATCCACAGTGAGACAGACTTTCTGACAGTAGCCATTGCTCTGCCTGGCCACAGCCTAGACCACATTTCTTCAGTCTGTGTGTCTACAGCACTCAAAATAGTAAACGTCACACAGTTTCTTCAAAACTAAACTTCACAGACCACCCCCAGGCACCTGGGCAATTCTGACCAGCAGTTATGTCAGATCCCTGCCCTTCTGTGTTTGTGCAGTTTGGAAAACAAACACTGAAAGTTTAATTCCTTATTTTCAATAATAATTCTGCAGTTCTTCCTAATTCCTTGGTGGGAATTAAAGAGCAGGGTCACCTTGGAAGCACTGCAGACACATCATTGCTGCTGCATGCATCTAACAGAGCCTGCAAGCCATGACCTCACTCAGCAGCCTGGCACTTCCTCTGTACAGGTTAACACAACCTGCTCCTCTTTCCTCTAGACATTTTCAGTATTTGATAGTTACACATTTCATCCACTTATTTAACAAATACTTATCAAGCACTCACTGTGGGTAGATACTGGAGGACACAGATTTGCTCCAGTCCTGTACCCTGGAGGTCAGTGTGAATGCAACCTTTCATTGGCTCTGAGATTCCTGAAACTCAAGCACCCAGCTTCTTGTCTTGTTCCAAACTCCCATTTGTTGGCTAAATACACTGGCTGGGCTTTATTCTTTAAATGTAGGTTTCTAATTAGCAAATACATTCCAAAGTCAAAGGGCTAAGCCAAGCGTGTTGCCAGCCAGGCAGAAATCACAAACAGAATCTTTCTGATAGGTAAACAGCTCTGAGGAATATCCCCGCCCCACCCCCACCCCATAGACATCCTGCCAGGTTAGGAAATGTGAAAGGATTGCTTTCATACACGCTGCCTCAGAAATGGTCACAGCTCCGTTGCAGTTTGTCATGACACAGGTCTGCTTACACCAGGGGCTGACAAGAGCTTGTTAACGCCAAAAATGCTTCTCCCCTTCTCCAAGCTCTGGCAGCTAAATGTCACTGATATGACTATCTCAGCTTCTAGTGGGAACAACACCCATCTCACTTTCCTAGAATGCAGCTAGGTACAAATCTCCAGGAGCAACAATTCACCTTTTCAAATTGCAGGAGTGGCAGAGTGGAGAGAACGCAGCTGCTACAAAACAGGAAAAATGCAGACAGAAATCTGTGCAAACGGAGGAGGGAAGAGCTGCTGGTGTTGGCTGAGAATTTCCTGTTAGCAGAGGCCATGAATGTTCTGCAAGCTCCAAGGCTCTGAATAGCATCTAGTAAGTTTTAAATACAAGATCCAAAGACATAATTCTATCTAGCACAATCCAAATCTGTGAATATACGGGAGAAGAATGAAGTCAACTGCTTAAAAATCTTTTGTTCAACAATAAATGCATGCCACTGTGGCTGAAGAGAGCTGATTCTAATGCCATACGAAATTTGTTTTTAAATGGTTATTTTATCCAGAATCATTGTTTCTTAATGACACTCCCTTAATTTGCTGCTAAGCCTTTTTCATCTATAGTCACCCAACATTAATATTTATTTTGTTCATTTAATTTTAAAGTATGCTTAGAGATCTTACAAAGATTACCCTGCTGCTGGAGGCACTACCATAAAAATATCATGGAAATCTTGATCAGTGCTATAGTAGCATTCTAGCTCAAGAACAAGACATGGGAAACAGTTTCAGTAGATTAGGAAATAACCATTCTAATACACTTTTTTTTTAATAAATATGTGCTTCATCTTGGATTTCACATTGTAATGATAATTAAACTCAAGAATCACCTCATGTTAAAACATTTCCAATGTACATATTACCTTTCTTTTAAAATAAAGTCCTCAGCATTCAGCCCACATTTGTTGGCTTTCCAGAATCTCATAATAAATTACTGTAAAATAAAGTTGCAAGAATACTGGGCTTGTACTGTATTTAATATAATATACAATATATAACTATACTGTTTGGTTTTTCTACTTGGGTTTCATAATTTCTTATCATAACACAACACCATACAGAATACTTCAGTACTATATGAGTTCAGAATGTAGGAGTTTAACCACTGCTGCGAAATTGAATGGTTTTCTCCCTGGAAAACACCAAATCTCAAAATCCTACACACTAATCCATTTTTACTTCCTCTTCCTCAGAATCCTTTCAGTATCTAAAAGTTTTTAGCGAAAATCCTACACTGTCTGCAGCACGTACTTTGTTTTGCAAATTTGCCTTTAGGAAATAAAGAGAACATCATTATGTCCAGGACCGCAAGTCCTAAGCAAACTGTTTCAAAGTCCTGTCCTTTATTTAGTATTATTAGTTTGGATGGGACAGGAGGAAGAAAGAAAACCTGTGAGTGCTCCTCGTCCTCAGTGAGAACTTAGCTTTAGAACGCCTGCCGACAGTCTGACAAACACACTCAGACTTCAGTCATTCCACCAACTACAGAAGTTGCTGCCACCACTACCAATAGTGTTCACTCCACTTTAAAACTTAGTCATCAGAATTATATATATATATTTTCCTTTTGTTTTTTTCCTGAACCAACTTCAGAACAAAAACACCAGTCTCTGCTTTGAGGTACCCTGTCTCAACTCACAATACAGACGTAATCAAAACCGAATGCCTTCAACTCTCTAGGGCTTGTTTCTTCCTTTCTCTACTCAAAGTTGAACAGGGAGCGGTGTGTGCTTTCTTCTCTGCCCTGCCTGGTTTTCCCTGTAGAAGACTGGTTCTGCTCCTAGGCACCTGGCAGGCTGTGGTTTTCATGTGACAAAACAACTCCCAGTTGTTATGAAGGCAGAGGCTTCTCCCAGCTTAGCTGTGCCCCAAACAGATGACTGGAAATGCAGGGAGAGGGGAGGAAGCAAGACAAGTAACGCTGGTAAATCCAGAGCAATGGAGGCAAATATTAAAAAAAAAAAAATAAGAATATTATTTATTTATCTTCTTTATTCATACTCACATGTAACCTTTGCTGTTTGCACAAAAGTCTACTTTTGAAGAATGCCTCCATGGTGTACCAGCCCCGGTGGGGGCTTTCTGCTATGGGACCACTTTCCCCTTTTCCATCCACCCCACCCCACATCCAACTTAACCTTACACATTCACAGATACCACAAAAAAAAAAAAGTGTAAACAAGATTTGGGTTACTGGAACTTGATTTATCAACATTCCACTCAATATGGAAGGGAGGAGGGGAAAAGGATGAGAAGGGGGGAGGGAGAAGAGGCAGAGGGGCACGGGAATCTGTCAGAACTTTCAAGTCTTGACTTTTTCTGAGGTGTGTGAGTGCGGTGTGTGTGTGTGTGTGTGTGTGTGTGTGTGTGTGTACACGCACGCGTGTGCACATGTGTTGAGGCTGTTCTTTGAAATTCACTGACTCAAAACGTTGACAGCAAGTGCCTGTGTGGTTATTTATATTATATATCTATAATAGAATATGTGGGCTTCCTCAGCTTGGGTCTGGGCTGTGTTTGTTTAAGCACAACACCATCCTCTTTGTGGGTGTCTCCAGTGGGCGTCAGATCTCTTGGGAACCCCTCTCAAAGCCGAGGCTTCCGAAGTAGGGTCTTGCTGAGGTCTCTGACCTCCTCGGGGCTATTGACCCGCTCATAGCCCAGCACTGCCATGGGCTGGTAGCAAAACTCCTCCACCTGTTTGATCTGCTGGAAGGTGAGCGCAGTCCGCCAGGCATTGGCGGCCTGAGTGGCATTGCGAGCTGACACCACAAAAGGCTTAGAGGAGGATCCTGAACCACTGGTCATGTTCAGGGCAAACTGCTCCATTTCGGGACTCACCAGCAGCCCCACAAAGTCGTACACCCTCCGTAGGGTCTTAACCGGGTCTCCCACCAGATCCTCGTACCTCACTACTAGGTAGTGTCCCTGCAGCCAGTCAGGGGGCTGCAGGGCTGTCTGCAGCGTTTTGGCCATACTGTTGCAGATGACCTCCATTGCGCCCAGGGCATGGTAGTCTGCTGGCCCACCTATGCCCTCCTTCTTGGCACCCAGCTTGTGTCCAGCAGCCTCCAGGAAGGGCATGCGGTGGGCTCTGGGATCCCGGCTTCGCACTACCTGTAGGCTTTCCCGGATGAGCCCATGGCGTGAGCGGATGCGGGAGCTGGCAACCGCACGAGGGTCACGCACCAGGTGGATGACCTTGAGGTCCAGGGCTGGATCTCGAAGCAGCGGCGCCAACACAGCCACATCGAAGACGCGCACGCCCTTGATAACCAGCGTGCGGTACTTGCGGCACTCCTCCTCGAAGCGCGCCAGGCGTTGAGGTGGACACTTCTTGCACACGCGGTCGTCCACCAGCCCGACGACCTCCTTGCGGTAGGCGGGACAGAGTGGCGAGGAGCACACCACCTTGTTGGTGGCTGCCCCAAAGATGCCCAGAGTGGTGAGGTTGCGCCCCCCACTGCCGGCGGGACTATACAGCTGGAAAACGGAAAGATCGCAGCGGTAGAGAGCGCTCAGCATGTCCCGCGCTGCCCCCTGCAGGGAAACCGCGTCCCCGGGGTACAGTTTTTGCCACACGTGCCACACAGGCTCGTAGAGAAAGAACACTTCAGGGTTCTGGTTGAAGAGCTCGCCGAAGAAGGACGATCCGGAGCGCCACGTGGTGAACACATACACCAACTGCCGCTTGTCCCCTCCTCCCCTGGTGCCTCGAGTGCCATTGCCTGGAGAGGCCGCAGCTCCTGCAGCCCCCGCCGCGGCTGCGGGAACTGCCCCCACGCCCGCTGAGGGAGGGCGGTATGGGGTACGGGGGTCCATGCGCGGATGAGCGCGGGGTGGCGCTGCAGGAGGCGACCCCGGCCGTCCCCAGCCGCCCCCTGTCGCCCCCGCCGCGGCACCCAGAGGCCCGTCGGGGTTGCACTGCTGCAGCGGCTCCTTATGCCACTTGTAGTCCAGGAGGTTGAGCATCGTGAGCACCAGCAGCAGTGCATAGCCCGCACACAGCACCAGCGCCTTCCTGCGAAACACCTTCATCCCGAGCGGGGACGCAGGCCAGCGGCGTCCTGCGCGCCGGGGCCACGGCGGGAGCAGGGCCCGCTGCACGGCTGCAGGCGCGGCCGGCAGCGGCCGGGGAAGCGCGCCCGGGGGCAGAGCTCGCGGCGAGCTGCGGCTCATCACAGGCACAGCCGGGGCCGGCGGCGCGGCGGAGGCGGCCCTGCAGCCCGGGAGGTGGACGCTGCAGGCCGGCTGCGGGCGCCGGCACTGGGGCCGCCGATCCGAGGCAGGCGCGGCGGCAGAGGCGGCTGGTCCCCGGCGCCCAGGGCTGGCTCTCCCATGGCAGCGGCTCCGAGAAGAACCTGCGAGAGGAAAGCGGAGTGAATGTGTGAGCCCAGTCTCCCGCCCAGACGCCTCCTCCGCCTGAGTACCGCCCACCCACTGGTCTGCGGGCTCCCCCACTCACCTGGAGCGGCGGGTGCGCCCCAGAGCGTCCCCGGATATCGGACCGGCGGACTGTCCGGCTAGCCCTGTTTCTGTCCGGTTCTCTTCTGCCGGGGGTCCCCAAGCCTTCGAGGGAGCCGCGGGATTCTGTTGCCCTAGCCCTAGGCAGAGTTTCCCGGCAGCGGGCGCCCTGCAGCTCGGGAGGGGAAACTTTCACCGGGCCCAAAGCCCGGCTGTGCGCTCCACCGAGCGCGGCGCGTCCCGGCTGCAGCGACGTCTCCTCGAGTCTCTCGGGACCGCAGCTTCCCTCCCGGTTCTGGGGCACGAAGCAGGCAGGACACAACGGTGCGGGGTCGCTTAGATACGTCCCAGCTCCAGGCTGATCGGCTCTCCATCGCTCGCTCTTGGCCTCCACGCAGCAAACCTTCCCATCCCTCCGGCGGTGTTGGCGGTTAGGGTACAGCGCGGCCCCAGAGCGGCGGCCGCTTCTTCCATCACCCGGAGGATGTCCGGACAGGCGGTTCAGGCGAGCCCTGGCGTTCCGTGGCCGCGAGCTAGCCCAGAAGGAGCCTGGACACGTAGATGGAGGCAAAAGAGCGGGACGGTCCCCCGGCACCGGCTGCTTCTGCCCAACGAGGTCCCCAGGCAGAGGAAGCCCCCGCCGCGGCCGCACTAAAGCGGCGCCCGGGAGGATGCTGCTACCCGACTCCCCCTACGCCGGGCGCCTGCAACGCGCTCGGGCCGGCCTCTGCGCGGCTCCTGCCAGCCCGCTCGGGGTTGGTGCGCGCCGCCGTCTGTCGCCCCGGCTCCTCCCCTTCGCCGTGCTACCCTCCTCCTCTGCCTGTCCCACACCCTCCCTCCTATCAGCTCCCGTCTCCCGCCGCCACCTCCTTAGGGGCTGGAGATGCGACCCGGTTCAAGGTGGCGCCGCTCGGGCCGCCATCCGCATGTCACACACCAGAGCTCTAGGTCTGCCCGGAGCGCGGCGCCAGCTTCTGATTCGCAGCTCTCCTGGAGAGCCGGAGACTTGGGTTCTCAGCGGCTGCAAGACTCAGTATTCGCTTTCGAGAAGAGTTGGTGATAAAAGTTTGGGCAGAAATCCCCCGTCCGTCCCCAACGGTCAGCACTGCTGTCCTCTCCTAGGGCGGGAGCAGCGCCGCCAGGCAGCGCTGGGTATAATCGGAACGCAGTTCTGAGGCTTCGACCCTGGTGCTCGCCCTCTCCAGCTGGCTTGTGGTTTCTCCCTCAAGGAGGAAGTAATAAATCTTTCTGGCTCCAGGGTCACTGAAGGGCAGAGGGTGCCAAAAGTGTCCTGGACTTGGACACAGCCACTTGGTTTCAGTGACCCCACCCCCACCTCCACCTCCCGCCAGGCAGATGCTCTAGGCTTGCGCTCCTAGTGGAGCTTCCACCTCGGCTAACATCCTCTGAGACAGGGCTGCTGGGGGATGGGGTGGAAGCTTTGTTTTAATTTCTAGTAAAATACTTGTCGGGTCTCTTGACTTTAAAGAGGAAGAGGCCAGATCAAAGAACTTGATCACAAAGGGAAACGCTCTTGGTCGTTGAAAGTTACTTTTTTAGTTGGATCTGTGTTGGCTTATAGACTTTTGTTAACTGTTGAGGAAGATACCGAGAGTAAACAAACTATAGCCTCAACTGTAAAATGGAACGTAACCGTAGGTGATGGCAGGATGGGTGAAGGCTAGAAGGCAACATAGGAAAGACTGTACTCCAGTTTCCGCCTGCAAAGGCGGAATGGTGAGTCACTGTGGCCCTGAGGTTCAGACTTGTGGTAAACTGCGGATCTCTGGGAGGCTGATTATCCCCGTCTCTTTGAAGCCGTTTCAAGTAAAACACAATTACAGCAAAATTATATTAGTCTTCCCGGAGACCCTTCTAAATTTAAGGTGTTGCCACTGATGACATGTTTCTTCAGGGAATAATATAGAATATCTGGTTACAAGGTCTTTGGAGGGAGGGGGGATTGAACAATTGTTCTTTGGCTTTAACTAGTTTTGTTATGTTTAGGTTTGGTTTCGATTTGATTTTTTTTGTTTTATTTCGTTTGTTGGGTTTAGTTTCAGATTTTTAAAATTTAAAATATCATGACCAGGTAGGACCAGAGAAATGATTCCGTGGGTAAAGGCACTTGAGCCCCACCCTGAGATCTGACTTGGGCCCCTGGAATCCACATGAGAGAAGGAGAGAGTAGATTCCTACAAGTTGTCCTTTAAGATCCACATGTGCTCCCTGACACATCAGATCCCCAATCCTACACACAGAGACAAATAAGTAACACAAAAATGTTAATGGTTTGACTTGGTCCTGTTTTCCAGGGGGAAAAATCCACAATGTTCAACAAGTTTCAGCTGAAGTATTACCTTATGGTTCTAATAAAGTATATGGATAAGACATTTCTAGAACAGACAACACAAATTGGGATGGAAGAATAATGCTCTGCTTTTAAAACATTTTTATGCTTGGAGAGGTTCAATGCCACAGCACTGGTGTGGAGGTCTGAGGACAGCTCTGCATCATGTGGGTGCTGGTGGTGTGAATCTGGGTTCTTGGCATAGTGGCATCTCTCAGACCCGTCAAATCTCACATGTTACTTTCTTAAGTAGATGTGGCATTTAATTTCCTCTGGGTAGAAATGAAGCCTGGCCAGGCAGTAGTGGTGCATGCCTTTAATCCCAGCACTCAGGAGTCAGAGGCTGGTGGGTCTTTATGAGTTCCAGGCCAGCTTGGTCTACAGAGCTAGTTCTAGGACAGCCAGGGTTTAAGAGAGAGAGAGAGAGAGAGAGAGAGAGAGAGAGAGAGAGAGAGAAGAGAGAGAGAGAGAGGGAGAGAGAGAGGGAGGGAGGGAGGGAGGGAGGGAGGGAGGGTGATTGAGTCTGTCAGGGTTGGCAGGAGATGGTACATGTGTTGCCTTCCAAACTTGTTGCCCACCCCCACCTCCCTTCCAGTGTTGATTCAAATACACTTTCTGTTCTTGTTTCTGCTCTTTCTTCACCTAGAGGAAATGGGAACAGTGAAAAGAGACCATAAAACACCTATGGTCTCTATCATCATTCCAAAAGAAATAGCTTCTGAGAGTTTGAGACTAATATCTGGGTTTGTGTGATAGGAGATGACATTCTGTAAATATGCATAAAGCTCTGTTGGCAAATAGGAAGGCAAGATAGGTGGGACTAGGAGACAAGGAGGATTCTGGGAGAGGTAATAGAGAGGAGTCAAGATGTAAGTCATCAGAGAAGTAAGAGGTCAGGACCTTTTTCAGAAAAGATAAGACCACGTGGAAACATTTAGTGGATACAAATGAGTTAATATTTAAGACAGAGCTAGCCAATAAATAGCTCTAGCCAATGGCCAACAGCTTTATAACTAATAGAGTCTTTGTGTGTTATTTTGGGGCTGATGCAGCTCTGGATCAGGCTGGTGGGATAGTGCTTGTAACAAGATGGCGCCTGCAAAGTGGGTACTGAGAACTTCCACTTAAAACTTGACAAAAGCTCAAAAAGGGATTTTAGAAACAAAAGAACAGAAACAAACAAGGCTTCTTGGTAGCAGCATTTTTCTCGGGTGGGCTCTGTTTTGCTAGAGACAAGAAGAGACTCGAGTGTTCCTTTAAGGGAGGTTTCCTGACTCGGCATAGGCAGAAAAAAACTTCATGGCTCTTTTAAGAGACCCTACTTCAGCTGAATGGTGTGTACTACACCAGGCAATGGCAGTGACCACATCTCCAAGCCGGCAGCATGCTGCTTGAAGGCAGCATAGACACTATTTGGGAATTTGGGTGTTGAGCACAGCTCTCAGTGCTGGCTGTAAACATACCCCCACCGTAGCTAAAACAGCTGTGGCTTTCATTTTGGCAATGTTGTTGTTTAGCAGATAAAAGACTCGTGGCCAGAAAAAGATAAAGAATTACAGTAAAGACAGATTCAGTTAAAGAAAAACCTCTAAAGATTTTCAGTGTGTTTAAAAATAATCATAGGCTTGGGAGAGGAAAAAGAAACAGGATAAAGTGGTTTGTTTGTTTTTTGTTTTTTTAAGAAATTAAGAAAGAAGCTGGGTGTGATGGCATACACCTTTATCCAGCCCTCGGGAGGCAGAGGCAAGCAGATCTCTATGATTTCAAGGCCAGCCTGGTGTACAAAGTGAATTTCAGGACAGGCAAAAGCACAAAGAGAAACCCTGTCTCAAAAAATGAAAAAATTGAAGTAGAAGAAATAGAGTAATAGAAAAACCACATGGAGATGAAAAGCACACAGCAATTCTGAATAGTATATGCTATTGTGTTGTTTTTTAATTGCCCAATTGCTAAGGAAGGAACAATTGTTAAAACACACTTGATTATCAATGCTGCTGAAGTAATACAATTTGTATATTTTTAAAATGCTTTGACTTCAAAATTTATGTCTAAGAACAGGTTACTGGGGAAAAGAACTTCTATTTTTGTTTCCACAGAAAATAAAAAGTTGTGGATTCCTTCCAGACTAACTTGGTTTGATCAAGCAAGATCCCCTGAAACAGTGTCCTAGATGATCCAACATTCAACCAGCAAGAAGCAGTTTGGGAAGAACAACACCCAAATTCCCAAATAGTGTCTATAAATGTTTGTTTTCATTTAAATGGGGTTGGTTATAAATGATTGATGATCACAACCAATCTCTTTTTAAAGGCAAAAGGGAGATTATGGTATTGAAATGAATACTTTGTTTTGGAATGGATCTTCGTTTATTGATACAAATTTAAGGTCAATTTGTGATATGTATATTTCTCCTCTTGTTTAAGTATTGTGTTTATATAGCTCATTTAAAATGTAATGTATAATTAAGTACAAATTATAGATAGTTACCTATAATAGTCAAAACTTATAGTTAGGTTTCCTAGATATACAGAGATGTATTTGAGGTGGATAGATATTCTTCAAACCTTTCAAAGACCTACAAAATATGGCATTTAAAATTGTTTAGGGTTTTTCTTGACAGTGAGACAAACTGCTCCTGGCAATACCACCTATGTCAGAAAGGAAGATGGGCATCAAAGAAACTCATTATGGAGTTTGCTTCCAACATGGCAAGATTAGCCATTTGGGCAAGAAACTGCTCTTGACTGGACCATTTGACTTTATGTTGTATAAACTGGAGATGCAGGACCCACATGCAAGTGACTGCTGAAACAAGATGGACTTTGCTACAGAGTTTCTGCTTCATGGAAGAGTCTGCCAGACATGCTACGGGACACAGAGAAAAGCGGCTGACAAACTGCGCATTACAGGTGGACAGTTTAAAGTTTCCTGCTTTGCTGAGGCATCTGCCAGACACACTATGGCCTATGGGCCAAAGTTGGATGTGCCAATTTACAGAAGAACTTTGGATGACTATCCAGGTAGCAAGATGTCTCTGTCAATTCTAGAGTTTATACAGTATCCTTCTGTGGTCTTTGATGGAGTTACAGACAAATTAGTTACGGTTATAGTTTCCCTTAGTTAAGATTAAAGCTGTTACATATAAGACTTTAGACTCACAAAGATAGGATAGATGATAGAAATTTTTTTTTTAATTCTTGATAATGTTTAACTATAGTTCTTATTTGATAACTGTTTGGTCATATATAATTTTACTATGCTAAAGTTAAAGCCTTTTTTATTTCAGACAAAAACGAGGAGATGATGGGAGATGTCATTCTGTAAATATGTTAATGAATAAAGCACTTTTAGCAAATAGGAAGGCAAGATAGGCGGGACTAGGAGATAAGGAGGATTCTAGGAGAGGTAGTAAAGAGGAGTCAAGATGTTGAATGTAGGATGTGACAGAAGTAAGAGGTCTGGACCCTCACTCTGGAAGATAAGACTTAGATGGAGAGAAATGAGTTAATATTTAAGACAGAGCTAGCCAATAAGATGCTCTAGCTATTGGCCAACAGCCTTATAACTAATAGAGTATCTGTACTATTTTGGGACTGATGCAGCTCTGTGACCAGGCTGGAGGGAAACTGCACGTAACATTTGTGCTTACATGGAAAGCACTCAATCGCAGTTATTTGAGGTAAGGACCCTTTTAAAAACAATTGTTTGCATAGAAACAATTTTGATGCAATTGTATAACGCTTTCCTGGAGTTGACAAAATAGTGACTCCATTTGTCAAGCCGCCTCCACAGTGATGTTCCGTTGTGATGCTCAGCTGGCATAAATTCACAGGTTCTGGCATCTCCACCCTCTCCCTGCTTGCAAATATTTTACTATTTGCACAGTGTCATGATTAATTCCAAACTTTGTGACAGTTAATGATTTCCAAAGACTAGATGATACCTTTCCACCTGCATTTGTCCAGGAATTTCTTTCCTTTGGGTCTAGTAATCACACACACACACACACACACACACACACAATCATATAACAATCTCACTTGCAGAGGATCCCATCAGGGTGTCATAAGTCTCAAAACACTGTTCAGTTCATTATAATTTGAGCTCTTCCAGAATGCCCTTTGTGCGGTCCTGGCTGCCTCCCCCTTGCATGGGAAACTGTTCCTGGAAGGTGCTATGGCTTTGTCCTTCTAATACTCTGTAGTGTGGAAGGCCAGACCCAGCCCAGGGGAAGTGGCAGAGATCGTGTGTTTTCTGTAGACTCTGGTCTGGGGAAAGCTGAGGCTGGGCTCACAGCTGGTTCCCATCCAGGTCTGTGTGTGAACCCGGGGCCCAGGTTTGTCTTCCAGTAATGCTCTTCCTGAGCACTAAAACTCATTCCATCCTTTGCGTTTTCAATAAATGCAAGTTTCCTCACATCTTTGGCTTAAGACAAACTGTCCTCATTAGTCCAGGTGGCGCCCTCCTCTTACATGTTCTGTGTAATATAAGTGCATGTCTATCCACCCATTGCATACACTGAGAACACCCAAAGGTAACCACTCCTACTAAATTTACTTTAGAAATTTAGATAAATGGTCACACTCCCAAAGAGCATTTTAACGAATGTTTTCCTTTACAATCTCAAAAGGAAATAGCTCGAATAATCTTGAGATTATTAAGGAACTGGCACAGTCACTTAAAATGTCCCAGAACAACTGGCTGGGGGAGGGGTAAAGAAGGCTCTTCCATACTGAAGGCCTAGGTGGCTTCTATCTCATAGAAATGGTTCCACACAATAGTAACAGAGTAAGCACTCCCCGGCTCACAGCTCACCCTAGGAAATATTATCTGGAAGGAGACGGGAGCGGGAGGAGGGAGGATATGAGTGAGTATGAATACATAACGTGTATAAACATATGGGCGAAGTAAATTGAGGGGAAGGACAGTGATCTGTAACCAAGGTGTGTTTATCCCAGGAGCATAATGTCCGCAGAATATCAGGTGCTGGTCAAGTCCTGTGGGATACAAGCATGACACAGACAAGTCTGCTCTCCACCCTTGTGGACTAGGAGATATTTAGTGCACATGCTTTTAAATGAGTAAGGTTGCTCTACAAGCAAGTATTGCGATAATGTCTGGGAGCAGCTACTTAGACTGGAGAGATGACCTTTGCAAAGGAGAAGTGATCCTTGCAAAGAATAAGCATACTGCATGGGAAATGCAGAGGACATGAGAAACGCACGCTGTCAATACCGTAAGTATATTCCCTGGGTGGGAATAAGATCAGCACCTTTAAAAAGCAACAAGAATGGGTCTGGAGATAGGATTCAGTGGTTAAGAGCACTGGCTGTTCTAGAACCCACACAGCAGCTGGTAGCTGATGACCTCTTCTGATCTCTGTGGATACTGCACACACGCAGTACACAGGCAAAGCAGCAATACACATAAATAAAAATAAGTAAATCTTTAAATAAATAAATAAAGCAAGCAAGCAACAAGCACTCCAGCTGGACCAGAATCCAGTGAAGAGGCCATAGAGTTCCCTAACTGGAGTTTGCCTGGCTTGCAATACAGAAACTGTTTCCTTAACTTTAAAATGCAGCTTGACAAGAAGCCTTAAAAAAGGATAGCCCAAACATAAGCGGTTAAAAAAAAAAAAAAAAAAAAGAGGAAGAGAGACAGAGAGAAAGTCCCATCTCCTGTGACCAGGCAAGGCTTCTAGTGAAGGGATTGGGACACTAACCCAGCCACAAAGCCTTCCCCCTACAATTTGTCCTGCCCGCCTACAAGATGCACTTGTACAGAAATTGTGGGAGTGACCAACCAATGACTGGCCCATCTTGAGAGCCATACCATAAGAGGAAGCTCACTACTGAGGGCCAAGACCCACAGGATAACACAGAAACCTAGGCTAAAACCAAACATGACCCCCCCCAAAAAGGGAAGTCAATGAAATGATTCCTAATGATATTCTGCTATACTCATAGATAGATGCCTAGCCCAGTAGTCATCAAAGAGGCTTCCTCCAACTAATGGAAACCACCACCAAACATAGGTGGTGCTTGGGGAATCCTGTGGAAGACTGGAAGGATTGAAGGAGTCAGAGGGGTCAAGGACATCACAAGAAAATGGCCCACAACATGAACTAACCAGGGTTCATAGGGGCTCACAGAGACTGAACCAACAACCAGGGAGCCTGCATGGGACTGACCCAGGCCCTCTGCAGAAATGTTGCAGCTGTGTAGCGTGGTCTTCTTGTGGGACTCCTCACAGTGGGAACAGGGGCTGGCTCTGGCTCTTTTGCTTGCTTTTGGGACCCTTCTCCTCCCACTGGGGCACCTCACCCAGCCTTAATATGAGCGGAGGTGCCTCGTCGTATTGCAGCTTGAAATGCCATGTTTGGTTGATATCCCAGGAGGCCCTACCCTTTGCAGAAAGGAAATGGAGGAGTGGACTGGGGCAGAGGAGAGGTGCGAGGGAAGGACTGGGAGGAGACGAGGGAGGGGAAACTTTGGTCTGGATATAATATATGAGGAAGAAAAAAAGATGTTGTAGGAGAAATATGCTCCAATTGACTTCTCTGAAAACAGTTTCCAAGTGAATGCCCTCTGGTGTTGTCCTTACTTAAACACGCCCCCTCCTCCCACCACACACATGCTCAACTAAACTGACTTTTTCCCTTTTGACCAGCTGCCTAACTCCTGAGTCTTGCCTTATCACTAAATGTTGGTAACAAAGCCTTAGAGTGTTTTGTTTTGTTTTTCTACCCCTTTTCTTCTAGACCCTAATTCAGTGACCTCTTAAACATTTTTTTCTCTTGACCCCTTTCTGCCTGGGAAAATTTTATATAACCCCAGATGTGTAGGCATAAAAAATAGTATGCAAGTCAAACATTTGCTGGTAATGACAAAAAAATAAATTTCTTTAAAAATAATTCTTTGACACAAAAGTAAATTTGCATACTGTATGGTATATTGTCTTGCTTGGAGCAAGATACCTGACAAAAGCAATTTAAGAAAAAAAAAATGGCTATTTGAGCTCAGGGTTCATGGGTACAGTCCAGGGTGGTAGGGAAGCCAAGGTAGCAGGACCTTGAAGTGGCTGAGCACATTGATTCCACAGCAAGGAGAAGAGGCAAACACTGGTGTTCAGTACCTTTCCTTGTTTTTTATCCCATCCAAGATCCCATCCCATAGAGTGATGCTACCACGAAGATGGGTCTTCCTATCTCAACCTAATCTGGAACATTCGTCACAAACATGCTCAGACGCTTGTTTCCATGGTGACTCTAAACCTCATCAAGATGACTGTCGGCAAAGGCACAGGATGGTGCTCTCAGGTCTCTGACCACCACCCAAGAGAGAGACAGAGCAGGAGCACTCAAGAGACCCCTCCCCTCCCTTATAAAGGATCATATCGGGGCATCAAAGCCACACCCTAAGACGGACACCTCAAATCTATTGGCAGAACAAGTTGCCACTACAAATAACAATCAAGCTTAACCATCACACTGTAATGTAAAAAATAAATTAATAAAAAATAAATAATAAAATGGTGGCCCCTACCCCCTTCTTTCCTGGGAAGGTCTTTTGTTCTTAACTCATGGGGAGAGAGACTGTTTTTGTTTTTCCCTTTGTGAAATTATATGATAGAAACTTTTGTGCTTTTGTATAGTTAATGACAGTATAAAAGTCTTAAATTAATTTAATTTTACTACTGTTAATGACAGTTTAAAACTCTGAAATGAATTTGCTTTTAAGGTGCTAGATCTAAAAGAAAAAAATACCGATTGCAATTATTCCAAGGGGGGGGAAAGATGGTCAATATTTAAAGAAACAAAAATCAGTAAAGTTTCATGACAAATAGAAACCAAAATAAATATATGTTAACCATCACACACACTAACCATTTGATACGGTTGCGTTGTTTGTTGCTGTTTGTTTTTCTAACACAGGGTTTCTCTGTGTAGCCCTGGCTGTCCTGGAACTCCCTCTGTAGACTAGTTTGGTCGAACTCACAGAGATCTGCTGCTTCTGCCTCCCTAGCGCTGGGATTAAAGGTGTGCACCACTGCCAGCTACGGCTGTTTATTTTCATTGAGAGCATTAAGTCTGTCTGCATTTGATACTGCAAGAGAGCATCTTCAGCTCTCTTCAGAGCAGACAGATAATTGTATTATATGATCATTGACACTAAAACACTGTTTCACCTAAATACATAGTACAAATGGCAGAAACCTGTTTAGGACCATTTCAGAAACTGCTGGAAATTTTGTCCTAATCCTAAACCCAAATGATTCTGGTGTTCTCTGTCCCAGTCCCACATCAGTATCAGTAGTGTTGCCTCTGGCGCCTTCCCCTGGGTCCTGTTTCTCAAGAGCCCTGGTCTGCTGCTTCCTAAGGCCCCAGGCATCCAGAGCTACCTGGCCTAGAGGCTTATTTTCCCAGTAGTGCTTACTGCCCACAAGTCGGGGGAGGGTACGGTCACAAAACGTCTCACCAAAATACCTGCTCTATCCCACAAAACGATTGACATCTTTTATTATTTAACTGAACACTCTTATTTTAAAAAGGAAAAGAAAAAAAAAAAGATAGCAAGGATGTAAGGTGGTCCCCAAAGACAAAAACAGGAAAACCTCAGGAAAGCAAAGGCATGGCCAGTCTAAATCCATCCCATGAGAGCCTGAGCAATCACTAAAAATGAGTTGAAAAACTTGGCTCTGAGCTTCCTAGGAAGCACGGTGAAAAAGGAAAGCTTCTGAGGAGATTGACAGCTTTGGCGTAGATGCAAGGAAAAAAAAAATCCTTCTCAAGGTTCATTCCTGTGGTTTCTTTGTTTGATGCTTTATTTCCAACAGAGCGAATCACTTCCTGCCAAGCATCTCCCACCAAAATAGAAGCCGTGCCCTGCTAGCCTCAGCTACAAAGTAGTCTTGAGCCAATCTGAAAACCATTTCATTTCCCCATGGACTTTTCCTCCTCAGCACCACACAACCCCTGAGTTGTGAGCCCACTATATGGGGGAGGCTTGTCTTCAGACTATGTGACTCTGTGTGCCTCCCCAAAGAGCTTCAGTCTGTATGGACTTTTCCTGTCTCCTCTGGGTCTGCTGGCTGTGGGTGTTTGGAAGCCTGGCTTCTGTGTTCCTGCTCACAGAGGAGGTCATTCCCCAGCATTGTAGATATCTTGGACCCCTCTTTCCGCATGGCTCCAGTCACTCAGAAGATATGACTCTGTATTTGGATCCCAACATTTGAAAATCTTCGAAAGCTTTGACGGTGAAACTTTAGGTCACAATCAAAAATGTTTTGAAAACAAGTAATGACTCACCAGAACCAATTGGGACAAGGAAGGAGGGAAAACACCGTATCAGGAGGAATTACACATGTCCGTTGGCTCTACAGGCAGAGAATTCTGTTTAAACCAGATAAAAGGACATTTCCCATGATACCCCAGGCCTTTGGTGTCTCACAAAATCAGCAAAAGGTTGTCAATGGAAAGCTTATCTCTTTCGATGGAAGTTAACTTCCTTAAAATTTAGAAGCAGGATGTAGATGCTTGCTGACAGGATTTGGAATCGAACCTATATCTAACTCCCTACCTTATAGATCTTTGTTCTCAGTCACAATGTGATCTGACAATAGGCCCGAGTTTCTGTCTGTAACCCAGCAAGAAAAGGCCTCACATAGGATCACTGGGAGGGAGTGGATGAGAACAGAAGGCCTCAGGGCAGTTAGTCAACAGTGATTTTTTTTTTTTCTCCCACCCAGAAAAGAGCAGAGAAGACCTACAGGAAGGAAGGAAAGTAAAAGAGGCCACAGGGTCTCTCAAGAAGATGAGTGTTCTAGCAATCTCTTTACTGTTTCTTGCAGGGACATCAGTGGGGTTTGGGGAACAATTTCTGAGCAGCCACTAGCCCTTGCAATGGCCTGATAAAGTTGAATCTCTCTCTCTCTCTCTCTCTCTCTCTCTCTCTCTCTCTCTCTCTCTCTCTCTCTCTCTCTCTACACACACACACACACACACACACACACACACACACACACACTGATTCCTTACAGCCCCACACCAGTATTCACAGATAGAGACAAGCAGATGGCTTTCAGCATCACTTGCTTCTGACCCTGGAGTTGCAACCTGTACAAGGGTACGAGGCCTTTGGTACCAAGATATGCAAACCAATGTTTGCAAATTCTCAGAACGATTCCATCATTCTCAACTTCCTATGTGCATCGGAAGCAATAGAGATGACAGCTTTGCCTGCATCACATAGAAAGGAGAGGACATTGTAGGGGGCATTTATTTGCAGTCACAAGATATGGCCACACTTCCCTATAAAAAATGTTCTGGGCCTGCCCTGAGTCACACAGTATACATGGCCACACACAAAGGCAAATTCTATTCAAAGCAGTGTACTCTAGTTCTTGAAACTTACAGATAAATCACGTTGCAGCAGCAGACTTCCAGAGGGGACCCCAGGCTTATGTGTCCAATTCCTGTGGAATTTTGGTGAGGAAAATAGAATGTACAATCCCATGCGTACATTGTTTTGGTATCATAGGATAGAAAATGCAAACAAGAAAAGAATGGAAGAAAGCAAATGTTCAGAGGCTGGAGAGATGACTCAGTAGTTAAGGGCTTGCAGAAGACCCCAGTTCAATTCCCAGCACCATATCAGGTGGCTCACAATGGCCTGTAACTCCAGCTCCAGGGTATTTGAGTATGCGTGGGTATGCGAACACACACAGGTCTTTGTGACTTTTCTAATACTGTAACAAAACATCATGACCAAGTTAGCTTATAAAATAATGCATTTAATTTGGGCCTTATATTTCCAGAAGGTTAGACTCCATGGCCGTCATGGTGGGGAACAAGGCATCGGGCAGGCAGAGATGGCCCTGGAACAGTAGCTGAGAGCTCACATCTGATTCACAAGCACACAGGTGCAGAGACAAAGTGGAAGGCCTAACTGGAAAAGGCCTGAGGGTTTGAAACCTTGAAGCCTGCCCTCAGTAACACACCTCCTCCAACAAGGCCACTTCTCCTAATACTTCCCAAACAGTTCTACCAAGAGGGGGCCAAATATTCAAATATATGAGACTACAGGAGCCATTCACATTAAGCCACCACACACACACAGACGTGATTAAAAATAAAGTAAAGTGAGTGCGCAACTCACAGGGTTTCATTATATGTCTTCACAGCTCTCTGGTTAGTCTTTCATCTTCTACGTCACTGTCTGGGTTCTGAGCTCCCAGAGCTCTATGTCAACTCTTCTGCTCAGATCTTGCCTTAGTTACATGCCAAAAAAGCTGGGTGCATTTTCAGCTCAGAATCTAGTATCCATTTTTGGCTGGCACGAGCCCTCACCCAACACCTCTTTCTTCTCAGTCACGACATTACATGTGGCCCCACTTACCTCTGCAGAGCAACCTTTCAGGCCAAGTACAGTTCCTGCCACTTCCATCTCTAGAGTACAGAATGCTTTGTTGATGTGGGGAGCTGTTTCTCTCTGCCTTGTTACCGTCTATTTTTGTGCCACATCTCATTGTTGGGAGTCAGCTTCTTCTGCTGGAAATTCTCCACTGCAAATCCATGTCCCACTTAGAGTTTTGGAAGCGAGCTGCATTTTAACACCACGGGGCAAATTCCAGGTCAGCAAACACCTAAGCCCCTAGCCTTCCTGGGAAAGTATTTTGTTTTTCTTCATCTCCAGCCAATGCCCAGTGTGTTTCTTACTTCGGGATCAAGCTGATGGGGTAAAATTTCTGTACAGCATAAGAAACTGGGAATTTTTGACACCAGTCTGTTCTGATTTGTATGACAAGGCTCTGGCCTCATCTGGATTTGTTTCCCTATTATTATTTTAATGATGGCTATTTTGCCATCTGACCAGTGGGCCTTAGACTTGTTTTGGTTCATTGCTTCATACTCCTTACGGAGAACAACATCGTTCCTTCGGTGTCAACACTTAGACAATGTCTGAGAACGCAGGTTTAATGTATAACTTAGTATCGTGCCCAACAGCTGTCAATCACATCACAGATGGAAGACTTGTGACTGACAGACAGAAGCCCTCTCCTGCTGGTGGGAATGAATTCTTCTGGTTCACATGGCCAATACTATTCTGGAAGCTCTGGCTCCCTGGACTTGTTTGGTTCTGCCCACAACAATGCAACATCATGTCTCTACATATTTGCCAAATCTTTGCTGGTGTCACCTGGTCAGGAATCCCGGAAACCCAGCTCTCAAATGTGGATTTTCTGCCCAGAATGTCATGTTACAGAGAAGCCTGAGAGAAATGATGCCACGTGGGAGGCTCTGGCTAAATAACTGTTTCTGCAAACAGCTGGACTTGCCAGCCATGTTAGCCAGGAGTTTGGGGGTTTATGGCACTTGTGAGGATCCCACGCCACTCGGTCAGTCAATTGCTTACTTATGTTCTTTTGAAAACCCTCAGAAACGTGTGCTTAAGAGTCGCAAATGTGCCCACAGCCTGTCCACTGTCCCAGCCTGGGTCAGCAATCTTATATCCCCAGAAACAACCCACGCTGTAATCCCCAAACAGCCTTAGCCATCTGGTAGGTTAAGGCAAAGTGCTGATTACGCACTCTGTATTTGGGGCTCACATTCAGTTTAATCCCATGGTTCCTCCTAATTTGAAAAGTCTTTATTTACCCGGAAGCCCTACCCTGCCCCAGCACAAGCACTGGGTCCTTCCTTCTGTCAGTGCCAGGCAGACAATGCCACCTACGCTCACAGCCACTGGTTTATTCTCAAAGCAATTTACAGATGCTAGGCCTTATAATTTCCCACTAGAGAAAGATGGAAATTTCAAGAAGCTGGGAAATGTGGTACTAATACTGCCCATAAATAGCCAGGTCCAGCGGAATTTTAGCATGCTCGCTTCACAGTGTCCTCCAAGGAACAGTGAATGCCTTGCCATGTGCTAGGCTTATGTCGAGAAGAGGGAAATGTGAGCCTCCTACATTCACACATTCTTCTCCCAGTGGCTCCCACAGAAACGCTGCCTAATAGTAGCAAACATGCAGGTGAGTCTTCTGGGCAGCATAAGAGTGCAGAAACCTGCTGAAGCAGCCAATGTTTGCAGCCAAAAGCAGAGGGAAACAGGAAGTCACCCAGCTGTCCCACATGTAGAAAGAAGGCCACTTGCAGAGGGTCTGTGCTGTGTCTTCCGCCAGGTCTGTGGCTCTGATATTTTAGATTTACATATTCTCTCAAGTGCCCCCTCCCCCATCCACTGACACCCTAACTCCACGGGTGTCAGTCTTGAGAAGGAGACTCTTAGAAAAGCCTCCTCAAGTTGAAAGTTCAAGGTCAACTTCAGCACCCATTTCCACATTGGAGCCTTGTGCTCCAACGCCAGTCTCTGCCCATGGAAAACCTCCTCTGGGGAGCCCTCCAGAATTCTTCGGGAAAGAGAAGCAGCTAGTGTCCAGGCTCCTTCTGCAGTTCCTGTATGAACTATTGAGCTTATAAAAGAAGATATATGTGCTTGTCTTGTTCTCCTGGGTGAGCCTCCCACATCTCCATCTGTCCCTCTTTCTCATTCATTCTTTGCTCCCAGGCACAGCCACTACTGGCCTTACTGTATGTTTGGTATTTGCTTTTACCTGACTCACTGGCTGAGACTTAACCTAAGTTGATTTTAAATAGAAGTTATGTATCACTATTGGGAAACCATTATTATGTAACAGAAACAAAAAGTAGCTGAAGCACAGATATATCGGAAACAAAAGGAAGTCATTAAATTCGGTTTGACTTACATATGTTCCCTACTTTGTTTTACATTAAAGGCAGTGGACATTCATTAGCTATTAAGCAGTGACAGAAACACACATGGTCCCAGACTGAACTGAGACTCACGCCTTTCTCGAAGAAAAGGGTTCAGTTTTAGGGCAAATGCAAGGATTGAAAGGTAGACATATTGCCACAGAAGAAATCAATCAAGACATTTGATCATGATGTGCATGTTCCTAAAACTGCTTCAGGGCTGAGCTTTGCATACGGAGTGTGATGGCCAAATATTTGCTGACGGAACGAAGGATGGAATGTACAAACAGTATCGTCGCTGTAAAGTTGACTTTGTACCAGTGCTCAGTTTTCATTAACCTCTAGTGCTTCTGTTGAGTATTTCCTTAGCACAATACGAAGTCTACCGTCAGAGTTCCTTTTCCTGTGTGGCCTGCCCCGATTACGTAAGATTCAGACAGCAGCTGGTGAGCATGCGGTTTGGTTGCAGTCAGCTTGATCACTCCTGGAGGCCCAAGTGGTTTTGTTGTTTGTAGATCATACGTTCTGTTTTGGGCACCGTTATTCTTTCTGCATACACTCAGTCATAATCCACGTGGACTGACCCACCAGGTACGCCTCAAGTTTAGGTTTCAGTTTAGGCCCTGATGTTAGTTTATGTCTAATGTTAGTCCTCCATTCCTAGCTTCTCTTTTCCTAAGGGTCAGTGTTTACCGAAAGGAAACCTAACATGATTTCACTCCATCTGCAGCCTGTACTCCAACCTACTTAACATGTTCTTACCACTGTTTTCTTTACTCTTTGTTTGTTTGCTTATTTGTTTTTGAGGCATGGTACCACTCTTGCAGGCCAAGCTGGCCTGGAACTCATTATGTGGACCAGCCTAGCCTTGAACTCACAACAAGCCATCTACAGGCAGGCATGAGTCATGACACCCAATGCTATTTTTCTTATTATATTAGCTTAATTGCAAGCAGCTTCATTCTTGGCTCATGAACATTGCATATGATGCTAGCAAGATTCAAGAACATTATTTTGAAATGCTTATGTAATACACACAAAAGCTGGTTGTTGTTTTGAAATGCTTGTGGAAACAAACCACTTATACACACTTGATTGTGCAAGTTTATGGTTAAGGAAGAACTTTTTAACACATGTGCTTTGCTCTGCTCTCCAGGGGAGCTAGATCATCTTTGCAGGATACTGTTAGTCAACTGTTTTCTACATTGGTGTTGCACGAATGTTAGTCTTTTTCAGCTGCTATACAAAAATCCAGAGACCTGGTGGCTTAAAGGACATGCCACTCACTATTTCCCGTGTACCTGAAGTCTGGAAGTCCAAGAGCAAGCTGGTTGATGAAGTTCCCAGGATACATCTTCTTCCTGGCTTGTCCCACCAGCCAGCTCCCAAATAATGACATGGCAGCTTATTATTAATTATTAAATCTCAGCCTGTAGCTTAGACTTGTTCATAACTAGTTCTTATAATTTAAATGAACCCATTTACATTAATCTACCTTCTATCACATGGTGTTAATTCTCTTCCACCTTGCACCTCCTGTTTCTTCTCCATGTCTCCTAGCTTCTGCTGTGAACCTAGTTTCCTACTCTTCTTCCTTCCTCTCCCAGAAATCCCACCTATACATCCTGCCTATCCATTGGCCATCCAGTTTTTATTACACCAATCACAATACACCTTTGCACAGTATATAAATATCCCACAACATTTCCCTCTTTTGTCTAAATAAAAAGAAAAGGTTTTAACTCTGATATGGTATAAATAAGAACAATTATCAAGAATTACATTCACAATGTGTAGTCCATATGTATTTGGCAAAGTAAAAGAAAGTACTGTGTTATCTATCCTATCTTAATGAATCTGAAGTTTTATATACCTAAACCACTTTTTATCATAACTTGTATTACCATCCTAAAATTATCTTTTTAGATAAAAATTTAAGGTTTTGTTTCTCAAATTTATAAACTTTATATCTCTTGTGCAAGTTTTTTTTTTCCTCTGAATTTGGTAACACCAAAAACTGTATACTTCAATTCCCATCAGAGATCCAAGAAAGATATAATATTATCTGAGTAAACAGGAAGTGCAGATCAAGCAACTTCCAAAACTATAGAAACGACAGACATCCGGCTGCCTGGACAGTCACACAAGGTCCCTCTGTAACATTGGGGCATCCATCCTTGGCCTACAGGCCTAGAATGTCTGACAGACTTTTCTGTGAAGCTGGAATTCTGAAGAACTATCCTATCTTGTCTTGGCAAAGTTTGGCAGTCACTGTTTTGTGTGTCTCGCTTGTCCAGTTCGGATAGCATACTGTCAGCAATTGAGGCAAGAGCAGTGTCTTGCCCAAATGGGTGGATTTGTCACATTGAAAGCAAACTTTAAATGGAGATTCTTTGATGCCCATCATCCTCTTTTGAAATAAATTTGTGCTGCTAGAAGCAGATGTGCCTCACATCATGAAAAGTCTTGTGTTATTAAGACATTTAAATGTCATAGTCTGTATGTCTTTGAAAGGTTTGACGACAATCTATCTAAAACATATTTCTGTGTGACCGTGAAAACATGAGTACAAGTTTGATTGCTATAGATGACTGACCACTAAACTCCACTTCTTAATTAGCCTAAATGGTTTGTTTATACTGATAGCTTTTAAGGACTAGAACTTTACATTGCATTTTTAAACAAGCTGCAATACCTTAAACAAGTAGAAACATATATACAGTATAACAAAAGTAACCTTAAATTTGTATCAATATATAAAAACCCATACCAATGTAAAATATTTGAGACTAGTGTTCAAAAGTAGAATCAACAATCCACTCTTTTATTCAATTCTGTAACCCCTTTTTCCCTTCCGAGAAATATCCCAGAATCTAACCCCCTTTGTTCAGCTTTTTTCCTGACCATGATCAACAGCAACTTGTAATCAACCCCCCTAAATGATGATAAACATCCATAATCTGTTGCATGATCAAAACCCACCCACCCCAACTCTTGCGAATGTGGACATTGTGTTCTCTAGACTGCTTCCTGTTGTCTGGGGGGGGGGCGATGGCATCTTTGGGAAACCCTGGAAAAAATTGTGGTAATGGTCAAATCCTGACAGAGCTAGCGGTATTATTTTTTGTTTAGTCTCTATGTGATGGGAAAGTGTAGAGCTTATCAGAAGTCTTGGCTGGATGCTCTGTGAGGCTGGACCATCTTAGCTAGCAGCTTTGAAATTATTCTGGATGCACAATTTTGAGGAAACTGTAACAGAGGCATTCTGAGAGGCTGGATCATCTTGCCTTTATTGGTGTCTGGTCCTTTTATTCTGAAAACAAATAATACTTTTAAAGGCAACATATTATATCTGTATTAACACAAGTATGGGATGCCAGAATGCCTGTGTATACAAATCAGCTAAATATGATGTTTTGTTTTATGTTTGAGCAGGTAAAAGGCATCTGTCAACTTTATAAGTCTGTTTGGACCATGTAACCAAACTTCTATTCATGCCATATTAAGGATGGCATGTAATAGTAAGTCATGAGGATTCTACAGCCAACAATATTTATCATGTCTTATCCAGTCTCAGCTGCTCCCATAGTGGAGGGATCAACATATACTCAACATATATGTCACCTGTCCTGCAGTCTTTTTTTTTTTTCTTGTCTGTAATCAAGATTTTCAGGAAGTCTCCCCAATCAAAATCTGATCTTCATTAATTTTGAAGAGAACCATAACTTTTTGTTTTCTGGAGATACAAAGCCATAACCTCTTCCCCAACACAAGTTTTGTTTTCTTTTACCTCCATTCTGAAGTGAAGACATTCTTTAAACATATAGGTTGGTTTAATTTAGCAGTTTGAATAACCCAATGTCTCTCAGCAGCTATTGCTTTTTTGTACACTAGCATTTAAAAAATTCAAAATCAACAAAGAACCAAACAGAACCCAGATGACCTGTGTATTTCCCATCTTTACAGTTATGCGGCTTATTTTTTTTCATATGTATTACTTTACTCTTTCGTTAAAGACTATTAATTTTAAGCTATTTTTTCTATGACTATATGTACCCATTTTCTTTTTCTTTGTTTAGCATCTAAGTACACTTTTAAAGACAATGTACATAACCTCTTCACGGGTCTTATCAGCCTGAACCTGGCTCCCCACCCTCACCCCTCACATCTACAGCCTCCTCTGACCCCATGAGCCAAATCTTAAACTGCTAGGCACCATAGCATGGATCTGCTTGGCATATGGTGAACTGGCAGCTGGTTCTGCACATCTTGATTCCATGAAAGCTTAGTCTCATGTTGGCAAGTACCAGCTTGGGAGCCATATTTACCCACCCCAGCACTGGGAATTTGTTGTGTCTGCCTGAAGCAGTAGTTTATACCCAATGTCAGCTGCTCAGGTGCTTGGCTATACAGCAAGGCCTCTTAAAAGACCCTGCCTGGGAGACGGCCTTCTCAGACCCTAGGTGAATATTTGAGCCCCACATTATGCACCGTTAGTAACAAGTCTTCTTCTGTCCCTCCAGTCACCTCCCAAATAAGGATACAGACACTTTTCATTAATTATGAAAGCTTGGTTTATAGCTTAGGCTTGTTCCTAACTAGCTCTTATAACTTAAATTAACTATTTGTATTAATCTACATTCAAAGACTGACTCCTGCCTAGCTATTGAACATTCAGCTTTTTATTATACCAATCACAGCACTACACCTTCACATAGCATGCAAATATCCCACAACACTGGTTTGCAGGTGGATGTCTTCTCACTATGTCCTCAGGTGGTTAAAAAAAAGAAAAAAAGACATTTTTCTCTTCAAATAAAGTCACTAATTTCATGAAGAAAGCCCCTTACTCATGACCTCAATTATTTTCTTCATAAAAGCCTTACCACCTCCAAATACCAGTTAACTCCCATAATGACTCCGTGCATTAGGAGAAAGACAAGTCAGTTCATAGCAGGTTTTCACTAAGGGAATACACAGTCTGCTTCCAGTAGGCTTGGCCCTTCTACCCATTCCATCACAAGAAATTAATAATCAGTATATATATATATATATGTATATATATATATACACACACACACATATATATATACATATTTTTGAGACGTTGTTAAAATAACAAACCACATACAGTACGTATATAGTCATTTCCTTCCCTTGATCTTGTTTTAATCAGCTCATGGTGTGAACAATGATCACCTTCCTGGAGGCTCATTTTCTGTGGCATGACAAAATCCTTAAAAGTGTTTAGCTCATTTTTAAGGATTTTTATATCCTTCAACAGTAGTTTTCACTTCTGCTAACATCAAAAGCACTTGTTCAGATGAACACACCACTTGCTATATTATATAAAGGCCAAGAAGAGCTGAGAAAACATCAAACAGGGAGACAAGGTAAGAGGATTTGCTCATTTGAGTAAACTTCACAAATAAGCACAACTAGATATATACATGTAAATAGAAAATTATTTCTTAAAGAGCAGGATGTTTGGGTGCTGGAGAAGTGGCTGAGCAGTCAAAAGCACTTGCTAGTCTTGCAGAGGACCTGAATTGAGGTCCCAGCACCATGTGATGGTTCCAGGCCATCTGTACTCCAGTTCCAGGGGGTATCTAACAGCTTCTTCTCACCTCTGTGGGTCCCAGGCCTGCATGCCTTGTACATACATACATGCAGTTCAAACACTCGTGCACATAAATAATTTTTTTCTTAAGGCAGAATGTGCTTTTCACAAAAATCAGATAGTGGGGGGGCTACAGAAGAGTTTGGAGGAAGAAAAGAAAAGGGGGGTGATGTAATTATAGTATAATCTTAAAGATAAAACAAACAATGTTTAAATGTTGGAGAGTGGTTGGCTTCCTTGGAATTGGTTGGTTGCATGTGACTTCATCAGGATGAACTAATGTGTGTATTTTCTGTATAGTTCTCTTATATGTAGTATATTTTACACTATAAAAATAAATAAAAGGAGGAGGAAGAGAGGGAGGGAAGGAGATGGGAGGAGAACTAGAAGGACATAGGAAGAGAGGAAAGGAAATAAAAAGAAGTTGAAAATAGAGAGACCACTGCCTCTGACCAACATCCTACTTCAGACAATGTGTACAGTAAAGAAAGGCTGTGTCTAAAAGTCTTAGCTAACATGACAACATTCCCTAACAGCAGATACGTGGAATGATCTCAAAGTTCAAAACTAAGAAAGCAAGTCAGTCCATCCATATGCCCAAAGTCTAGGCAGCTATCAGAGAATGTTATAGAAATGCATTCAGTAGCAGGGAGATTCACTTAGTGCGCTGGCCACAGAGATGCACTTCCCAGATGCTGGTGCCAGGACAGGCCACTGTCCCCGCTACAAAAAGTGTGTGGAGGCCTCCTTCAGCTCCCAGCTACTCAAGTTTAACCCAGCTCCAGAGAACCACTGCACAGCCAGGCCTGTTGAATCAGTAGAAGAGGATAGCGCCCTGTAGGAAGACAGCACAGCAAATGGGTGTAGTGTGTATGTTTTCCGCCAGCCCACCCGCTGCTAGTCTGGTGCACTGTGGTCATTAACCATTTATAACCAAAATGAAAACAAACATTTATAAACAATATTTTGGAATTTGGGTGTCGTTCTTTCCAAACTGCTTTCTGCTGGTAGGGAGAGCTGTCATGGGGGGATCCCAAGAAGACACAGAAATCTTGGCTGTAGTGGTCTGTAAGGCTGCAATGTCCCATTGATGTTGCTTTAGGGGGTCTTGCTTGATCAAACCACATTACATTAGTCTGGAAGGAATCCACAGCTTTTCATTTTCTGTGGAAACAAAAATAGAAATCCTTTTCCCCAGTAACTTGTCCTTGGGCTTAAATTTTGGAGTCAAAGCATTTTTAAAATATATAAATTGGATTAGTCCAGCAGCATTTCTTTTATCAGTTGTTGTTATTTTCTCAGCAGTCAAACAATTTAAAGACAACAGAATCACGTATAGTATCCAAAATTTCTCTGTGCTTTCCATGTTTATATGGAAACATAACTTTTTTATTACTCTATTTCTTCTACTTCTATTTTTACACATTTTGAGACAGGGTTTCTCTGTGTAACTTTTATCTGTCCTGGAATTCACTGCATACCAGGTTTACTTTGAAATCACAGAGATCTGTTTGCCTCTGCCTCCTGAGTGCTGGGATTAATGGTGTGCGCCTCCACATCCAGCCATTCTACTTCCTTTTTTCTTTTTTAAACCATTGTATCCTGTTTCTTTTTCTCTCCCAAGCCAGCGTATTTTTTAAAACACAGTGTAAACCTTCATTGCAGCTCTCGTACACACCAATAAATTGTTAGCAGAGCTCTTTAAAAGCAAGGTGGTTTTTTGTCGCTTATGCTAATTTTGGAAACCTCCCTTAAAGGAGCCCAAATCTCTGTCTACAGCAAAACAAGTCCAACCGAGAAAAATGCTGCTACCAAGAAGTCTTGTTAGTCTCTGTTCCTTTGTTTCTAAAAAGTATTTTTTTAAGTTTTTGTTAAGTTTTAAGTGAAAGTTATCATTTCCACTTTGTGACACCATTATGTTACAGTCAGGTTTTTCCCGCTGGCCACCTGATCAACTCTTTGTTCCTCCCCGCCAGCTGGCCACCCAGTCCTGCCACCACACGAGCCCCAAATAACACTCAGAGACTCTGTATTTGATACAATCCTGTTGGCCAGTTACCATTATTGCTTATGGGCTAGCTCTGTCTTAATTATTAACCCATTTCTACTTATCTAAGTATTTCCACATGGTCATCTTATTGGGGAGCCGCGCCGGCATCATCTTTCTCCATGCTCTACATCCTGACTCCTCCCAACTACTTCCTCCTTCCTCCTAGTTTTCTAGTTCCCCCTATTGGCCAACAGGGCTTTATTTATTAACCAGTATGAGAAACATATTTACAGAATAACTTCTCCCATCAAATGGGGGTGGGCACAGCTGTCCCACCATCTTGAACTTCATCCTCTTGGAACCATCATATGCTTAGGTACCTTTGTCACAGCAGCTTCACTTACTACAACTGTCCACACTTCAAATCAGAACATTTCATATTACAATTCAGATGTCTAGCTTGTGTTGAAAATCTGAAGAGATACCAACCTGCAACTTTTATTCCTTTTGTGTATTGTGCATGTGTTTTAAATGTGTGTACATATGTGTTCGTGTATGTGTGTGGGTATGTGGGAGTGCATGCACACATGCATGTGTGCGTGTGTGTGGAAGCCAGAGGTCAACACCAAGTGTCTATCTCTATTACTTTCCACTCCCCCCCCCCTTTTGAGACAGGTTCTCTCACTGAACCTGGAGCTTGCTGATTAGGCTAGACAGAGAGATCAGCAAACTCCCAGGACCTGCTTGTCTCTGCCTCCCCAGAGCCGGATCTGTAGGCACATGCCACTCTGCCTGACCTTTTTATGTTAATGCTTGGGATATGAACTCAAGTTAAGCCGCTTGCTCACTGCACTGTCTCCCCAGCCCCTGAGCTACTCCTATAAAATAGTCTGTGACAGCTGAGTAGCGGTATTTATAGGGGATGGGAGCAGCTTTTTATGGAGGGCACCTTCTTGGTTGGTTTGTGTTTTGATTTGGCTTGGTTTTTCTTTCTTTTTGTTTTTGTTTTCCAAGACAGGGTTTTGGCTGTCCTTGAACTCACTGAGATCTGCCTGCCTTTGCTCCTGAGTGCTGGGGTGAAAGGTGTGCACACCACTGCCCAGCGTGTTTTGTTTTGTTTTTTAAACAAAGACACCGATATGTCAGGCTAACTCAATGTGTAGCTGAGCATAATCTTGAACTTCTAATCTTGTGCTTTCACCTCCAAAGCGCTAGGTGTGGGCAGAGTTTTCCCATCCCGAGAGCCACTTCCAAATTATCACACAGAAGCTTACATTAATTGTCAATGCTCAGCCAATAGCTCAGGCTTGTTACTAATGAGCTCTTATAACTTAAATTAACCCATTTGTATTAATCTACATTCAGCCACATGGCTCATGGCTTTACCTGTCTGTCCTTCAGCATGTCTTCTCCCTCTGTGGCTCCTTCTTCATCCCAATATCCTCAGTGTGCTTGTCCAGCCCAATTTCATCCTGCCTTGTTATAGGCCAAATAGCTTCTTTATTAACCAATGATAGTAATACGTATTCATACCATACAAAAGGGTTATTCCACAGCAGCTAGGAGCCCAAGTGTTTGCCACTTACACCTGGCTGGAGGGTGGTTTTTTAAAAGCACACACGCATGTACACAGGTAAACTGGGTTCTGAGAGGAGCATATCACAACGTGATGCCTCGAGTCCACTCACAGATGAGAAAAGTAACATCCACAGTGACTGAGCCAAGATCACAGACTAATTAACGTAGCTGTGGGCATGGGACAGCATTCTGCTCTCCACTCACATCTTTCCCCTTCTGTGACTGCCAGCTGAGTTCTTCCAAGCCGCTCCCACTCTGCCACTGCCCCAAAGACTCCCCCGGGAGCCACCTGCTGCTTTGGAGCATTTAAATTCCTGCCCCCTTTTAAAATATAAGAATTAAGATGGGTTGGGTGGTGGCACAAGCCTTTAATCCCAGGACTCATTTGAAATCTTGGTTAACACTGATTTGACAGGGCACTAGAACGCTTTTATAAAGCCTTAAACTATCAACAGAGGAAACCTGTTGGTCAGTGGTCTTTTTGGAAAACACTGTGTTAGACTTGTAAAGAGTATCTCCCTCCCCATCCTTGCATTCCAGAGATCGGAAAATAAGCGCTGACACATAAAGTGGCGTTGGGCTGCAAATAGCTAAAACCCAGTCTTTTCGCCAGCAACTCTGTTCAGCTGAGGGAAAGCAATCAATTTTAGGCTGTAAGGTCCAGGTGGGGCCCAATCCACCAGGTCTGCAAACTGCAGGCGTTTCCCACACACACAGGAGGCCTGACAGCAGCGCAGGCTCTGCGTTCCTCGACTTTTGTCGGTTTAAGTTAGTGCTTTAATGCAATTTTAATAGGTAGTGATTTTATTTTATATCTAATGAAAGCGACAGAGCGTGAACACAGACACCAGAATTTGGAAGATAATGAGTCTGTTAGCGCGGGCGGCGAGTAGCTGAGCGAGGTGCTGCGCTTAAGGTAGGAAGAGGCTGCTTCACAAGAGGCCTTTATTGGCTTCATTAGGATGGTCATCAAGTGAATGATTTCATAGCAGATCTAATTAGCCAAAGAATGTGCAAAAGCAGCATCTTCCTCCTGCTAATTAAGCATCTAGACACCAACACACATTAGCTACCTTAGCAGTAAGTCTACGGTGCGCATGATACACATGGTGGGAAGGGGTTCCATGGGGCGACGGGGCGTTTGATTCTGGAACTAACACTAAAGAAAAAAAAAATCCTCCCAGCCCCTGGCTCCTGAAGATGGGTCTCTACATGGGTATATGCACATGTGTCATGCCCTTCTCTGCACCAGGAAAGATGCAGCCCTCAATAGCAGACCAGAAACTAGAGGAAATTCCTGTGAAAGGACTTGGCTAAGGAGAAAAAACGGAAGGGCAGGGCCAGGTTGTAAAGGTTTGTGTGTGTGTGTGTGTGTGTGTGTGTGTGTGTGTGTGTGTGTGTGTGTGTACGCGTGCGTGCGTGCGTGCGTGCGTGCGTGCGTGCGTGCGTGCGTGCAAGTTTTGCCGCAAAGAGCTGTTCTGGGACGAGTGACTGATGGCAGGGACAGGCAGGACTCGGCAGCGCTGCTTTGATTGTGGCAGAAGCACAGTGGGTGACACTACACTGAAGCCCTCCTGATGCTGGCAAATGGAATGTCCCTGGACGCCTGCCAGACTTTTCTTGTCAATGTCCCTATTATATCAGCTTTTCTTTGATCCCTGCCCATTTACCTGAAAACATAGGTTTCCATTTCAAGAAATGTCAGATAGCTAAAGAACAAGTTCAAAACAGCTACTGGGTACTATGAGAAATCTGCAAAAGATCAATTAGCAGTTAAAATGTATGAACAATGCCTTTAGTCCCAGAACTCAGAATGCAGAGGCAAGCAGATGTCTGAGTTCCAGGACAGCCAGGAGTACATAGTGAGACCCTGTCGGAGAGAGAGAAGGAGAGAGAGAGACAGAGACAGAGAGACAGAGACAGAAACACAGAGAGAGAGAGACAGAGAGATAGAAACAGAGACAGAGAGAGACAGAGAGAAACAGAGAGAGAGACAGAGAGACAGAGAGATAGAAACAGAGAGACAGAGGGAGAAACAGAGACAGAGAGAGGCAGAGACAGAGATACAGAGACACAGAGAGACAGAGAGAGACAGAGAGAAAGAGAAACAGAGAGAGAAGGAAGTTAGGAAGGGAAGGAAGAAGGAAGGAAAGGAAGGAAGGAAGAATTATAGAATACAGCAAGAAAAGTAGAGAAATTAAAAATACATTCAGGAAATGTGACACCTATCAAGTCGTAATTCTAGTAAGACTATGCAATCATACCTGAAGGGAAGAAATAATCAGTTGGGAAGAGAGGCCAACTCAATAATAGTCCAGTGAAAATATATCCTACCAAGAATGTTATGCCTTGGTAAGTATTGAGTCAAGTATTACAGTAAACTCTACTTCCAGTTAAATACCAAAAGTTTTATTATCTATCTTAGTTGAAAGAACTAAGTAAGCAAAACTCAACCAACTAAAACAGTGCAATTGAACGCAAATGTAAGAAAGTGAAGGAAAGTTTAAGGGAAAATTTGCCCGGCTAAGAATTTGAGGAAAGTCTCCTTCAGTAGCAAAGATGGCTATTGTTCTGTTTTGTTTTAATTCTTGATGGAATTTTTTCTTGTTTCTCTTGTTTCACATTTTGCAGCCACGAGACTTTAACTTGTGCACTCAGGCAAGTGATCTAAGCCCAAGCCACACTCTGTTAGAAAGGTTGTTTGGGATTGGTTTTAAATGGCTGGATCTTCAAGCTGCAGCTGGCTTGGTGGATGGTATTTACATAACGGTGGCGTTTGATGAAGGCCACTGGCTGGTTTCCACATTCAAAGTGAAGGCAGGCTGGAGGTCTGCGTGTGAACTACAAGCAGAACACAGTCTTTAGTAAAACATGGCTCTGTGGTAATGACAGGCATGAACTGAGAGGAAAGCAGGAAGGGGGAATAGAACCCTGGAGTGACCGTTTCAGATGACTAAGTCAGTAGCAGCAGTGGTATTCACAAGCTGAATGTACTTGCTTTTTATTTAAGCTAAAGAACAAATGTAATAGGCTCTGCCATGACCTTCACACACACACTCACACACACACACACATGTACTCTCTTCATATTCACTCCAGTGGGAGCCTTCCTTTCTTGGTAGAGGGAAATTAAAAGTTTCCATGTAAGGCTCATATAGAGGCACAAACATATCACTTCAATTTATGATGGTAAATGCTGGAAAAGTTTAGGACAGAAACTACTTACAGTGTTTGCTCTGGGGAGAGACCTTAGTAGCTGGAGGAAGCTTTCTGTTTCCATTTTTCACTCCTTTATATGTTCGAAATGTATTCTTTTATCACAGCTGTATCTTTCTTGTGGAATCCTTTTAGTTCAAAGGAAAATGCTCACCTTCATGACATTGTCTTTGGGGCTACTTTTTGGAGGCATAGTGAACAGGAAGCTTCATGCCCTTCAGATTGTAAACTTACTCATCTTAAAAACCCTTAATTAGTTTGATGTAAAAGATCAAAATAAAATCTCATGAGTTGTTTTCTTAAAAAAAAAAAAAAAAAAAAAAAAAGTTAGCCAGTAATGATGGCACACGCCCTTAATCCCAGCTCTCAGGAGACAGAGACAGACAGATCTCTGAGTTCAAGGCCAGCCTGGTCTATAGAGCAAGTTTCAGGGCAGCCAGAACTCTTACACAGAGAAACTCTGTGGGGGGTGGGGAGGGGTAGTAACTGTGTGTAAACTCTAAAACATACACACAATACTATATACCTTTAGTGTGTAGTATAAGAGTGTCACTCCAAAACTGATACTTCTGTCCCCACTATCACACCATGACTAAGGAAATTCATAGAAGCATCACTTTGGCCTTAAAGTTCTAGAGAGAGAATCCATCAAGGCAAGGAGGAATGGCAGCTGGCCACCAGGCCAACATCACAGGAAGCTGAGAGAGAGAGAGATCACGTCTTCAACCACAAACACAAGGTAGGAGAATAACCTAGAATTTGGACCAGGCTATAAATTCTCATAGCCCATCCCCAGTGACTACTTCCTCCACCAAGGACCTCCTAACGGTCCCACAATGCCTCCCTTACCCCTACAGCCCCACTCCCCACCCCCTTGCCAAAAATAGCGCCACCAACTGGAGACTAAGTGGTCAAGTACGTGAGCTTATAGGGACATCTCTCATTCAAACCCCCAAGGGTATTCTTTCCACATCCATCCCTTCCTTGAAAGGAAGGTGACCTTGAAGCCCCAGGCTTGTCATAATTACCACTCTTGACTGTTCAGCCAGCAAGGCCACAAAGGCCTGAGCTGGCGATGTCAGTAGTCCGGGAACATATGAGGTAGGAGAGAAGGATAAGATGCCCATAAGGTTTCCGAACACCTTTCTCTGCCCTGCCTCAGTCAGTTGAACTGTATCTTCAGGTCAAGAAAGAAGACAGTAGGGACGATGCTGTTGTTGCATGGCGGAACATTTAGCTAGCATATTAATCAGGGTTCTCTAGAGCAAAAGAACCAAGTGAATGAATTATGTTAAAATAGATTCTGTTGGCTTGGCTTGCCTAATACATTCTAGGTAGTCAGGTGGCTGTCTGAAGAGGCCAAGAACCTCAGACCTGATGAGTCCACGAGGCTGGGCACCTCCGTAGTCCCAGTCTGGTGCTGGAGGCCTGATGGGTTCCTGGAGGATCACTGGTCCTCGGTCCAGGTTGGAAGCCCAGAAATGCTGTTGTTACCAGTGAAGGAATTCAGTGGTGGAGGCAGCAACCGAGTTGATGATGTCACAAGCAAGGCACCTGAACTGCCCATTGAGAAGGCACCAAGGCAGAAACCAAAAGATTTTCCCTCGGAACGCCTTTTGTCTAGCTGTCACAGGAGGTACGGCCTGCATTTAGGATGAATCTTCCCACTTCAACTAACCTGATCAAGAAAATCCTTCCAGGTGTGTGTGGGTAAGCACATCTCTTAGCTGATTGCAGACTCGGTGAAATGGACAACTGCGATGCACCATACATGAGGTCCTGGACTGAATTCTCAGTGCCAAGCAAAGGGGTGTGTGAAGGCTCATCTGGGAGTCTCAAAGAAGTCCAACCCAACTCAACTGTCAGCCTTGGGCTCCCCTCCCACCCCACCCTGCCCCCAAGCCCTGGTAGGAGCCCCCTCCCACCCCACCCTGCCCCCAAGCCCTGGCAGGAGCCCCCTCCCACCCCACCCTGCCCCCAAGCACTGGCAGGAGCCCCCTCCCACCCCACCCTGCCCCCGTTTTCACCACCTCCAGTCTCTCTCCACTCCAACATCCCTATCCCTGACAGTGGTACAAAGGACTCCCCTAAACCCAAATCTAGAGTTGTCTTTTCAACGTAATTGTGGTGGTGTCCCATGACTTTCATCTGTCCAATCTGTCGCAGACAAAGATATCCATACTATCACTTCATAATTTCCTTCAAAATAACTTTTTTAAACTCAAATACATGAGTTTTTTTTTTCAGTCATTCTAAACAACACTTATAATACTGTGGGCTTCATGTGCTGTTTATAATTTTTCTCAGTGTGCCTGGCTTATAATTATTCATTGAAAATGTAAGTGTATATTGTCTGCTGCTGAGAGACATTTCACTGGCTTATGTCTCCGCAAAACCCTGTCAAGAGTATACCAGTTAAATGGGAACTGAGTTTGATTGGCAGATAGAAATAGATTCTATTTAGGTGCTGTGGAGAGAGGTCACCTCACCAGGAGAACACAGAGGAGTCAAGCTCATGACGGTCAGGGTTAAGAAGTTCACTCTTGGGAGGGGTCAGGAGACTGCCTCAGCCTCACACAGATACAGCTACTGGCATGAATGACAGTCAAGTGTTGTCTCTTTATAAGTCACTGTCTGGTTCATATTCCAGGGAGGAAATTCCTGTCAACATGTTCCCCTGGGTTCAAATAGGACACTGAACTAAGAGTCACTGTGCTGACAGTAGCTGTATGGATTTTCACATCATTCCATTTCTAAATTCATGTGTCTTTCTCTTTCCTTCTTGGGCTTGCTTTTATGCAGTATTGATTGCTTTGGAAACCTTGAAAGCTAGTTTAAGCATGATGCACGGCGAATTGTCTAATATGGATGATGTTGAAGATGGCACTGGTCATGAAAATGATTCACACTCAGTCCACACACAGGATGGAAGGAAGGAGATGAAACATGAGCTCTGGGAGCAGGCATTGGAAAATGCCAGGATGCAAGGCGCTGGGAAGTAAGACGAAAGCATGAGGGAAAGCCCGGACAGCAGTTTCACTGGGTTAGCAAACCAGACATCCAATCACCCCATTTCTCTGCAGGCTCAGGTTGAGCAGCCTCACCCCTCCTCGGAGCACGGCAGCTAAGCACAGAACCTCCACAGGCCAAGGCACTTAGCAAAGGCTTCGAGGCTGGGTCTTTCTATGTCTCCCTAATGACAGGTTAAAGTGAATGTTCAATACATTTCAGCAGATGTGGTAGGAAAAACCAATTGTGCAGTTTAAGGCAAGTGGGCTGAAATTCTAGATCAATGGATTCTGAGTTAAATGTTTCTATTAAAAGTGCGAATTCAAATAATGGGCTCCATTTGAAAAATGAGCCTTAGTTCTTTGAGGTTATGCCTTTGGAACATTATCTTTCTTTGAAAAATAAAAACTTACCAAAGATTCTTTTATTTCCCAATTACTAAAAATGAAAGGTCAAGGCATCCAAACATTTCCACGTAACCCTACACAATACACTGCTCACAGTAAACATTTTAATCTGAGAAATAAATACGCTCACTCTTAGCTGTATATCTGGATCTCCTCTTAAGCTATTCATCGTTTTTTCTGGGAATCCCCCAATATAGATGAAAAACAAAAACAAAAAAACTTCCCAGAAAGAAAAATAAGAAATGCAACGAGTTAGCAACTCAAGAAAGTAACAGGGAAAAGATGTAAAAAGACACTTTACCAGAAACCAGAGCCTGTACCAGAAACATCATAAACATGAGCGCAGAACCCACCCCCTACCTGCCCTTCCCACGCCCTCCCCACTCAGTAAGACCAAAAGGGGCTGAGAAGTCCCTGGCTCCTTCGCATCTAGGGTGAAGTCTCTGACCTCAGCCTGTCCGGTCCCCAGTGCAGAGACAGGGATAGAATATCAAACCAACGCTAGCCTTGAGAGTCCGTGCTGGTAGTGCCTGGGACTCTGCCATTCTCTCAGCCTGGCTTGCTCCTTTAGTAATGATTCTAGGATATACTAAGTAACCACAATAACTGTTACTCGCAGGGAACACCCTAATTTGTATAGCAGCAAGCCCTGCTCATCCCTGGGGGTCACTGTGCCTTGCTTTTTCACCTAATGTGCGTGCCTGCTAACACTAACTTACTTACTTCTAAAAAACAAAAGCAGGCCTGCAGCATTGTTAAGCGACGTGAGTGAAACAAGTGGGTGCATGTTTTTGACCCAGCTCATTTTACAGAAGAGAATACAAATGGAAGAAGCCGAGGAGAAGAGACGCTATCCCACATCTACAGCCACGCCGCAGTTCCTTCCGGCACAAAGTGGGAATGCAGCCATGCAGCAGCCAGCTTGGACTTCAAGATTTACGGGCACTAGCTAGGAGAAGGGAAGGCCGTCTGCCCAGATCCAGTGAGGCGAGGGGCAGCCCCTCAAAGCAGCTGCTAGTGTTTTCCTTGCCACTCAGCCCCTGCAGGACCCCAGCTAGGAATTCATCTCCCAAGTTGTTTTCTGCTCATCAACTACAGCCTCCCATCCTAGCATCAGCGGCAGAGGCTAGGGACCTGTTAATCGTGTCACAAAAATGAGCCCAGAAGGAGAAAAAGCTGCTAACAGAAGCCTGTTCTCGGAAGAAAAGGTCACTGGATGGGGGGGAGGGGGGAGAAGGGGGTTAAGCAATGTAGCTGAAGAAGAGTCCTTCATTAAGGCTGTCTTTTCTGTCTTACAAGGTCAAGATGCCCACGGACATTAGAGACCGTCTGTAAACCCTTCCGACAGTATCCTGTTCCCTCTCGTTGCGGATGTGCCAAAGGTGAACAGGAAGGGGCCTAGGCAGGCATCACAGGCAGGGAGTGCCAGCAGCTCCAGACACTGGACCACTCAGACCCAAGTCCTATTCTGCAGCCTGATGTCAGAGACTTGGAAAGCCAGCTCTGCTCTGCCCAGCCTTTGTCATCCGGCACAACCCCTTGAGCCCATCTGTTTTTGTTTTTCTCACCTGCTGCTTAGAGAAATTTCTGTAAATCAGCCTGTCACCTGCGCGCACCCTCACCCTCAACGGATCTTCAGTGGCACAGATGTGGCTGTGGCCAGCAGGCCTCAGAGCCACTCAGGGAAGATGCTGCCAAGAAAATGTTAAAAATAAGATGCACACAGGGAGCCTGGCAGAGGCACAGTCTTCATGATCCCCGCAGGCACCTCTAGTGGGGACCTTGGAGAAGGGAAAGGATATCTGTTCTCTAGCTTTGCATACTGTCTGCCCAAGGTTCCACCTCCAGAAGGAGCCCAGCACAGGCCTACCCCTGTGTACTTTTAGAATTCAGGGAAAGGGCGGTGGGAGGAGGAGTCCTGCCCCTGCCCCTCCATACAGCATGGAATTATACAGGCAGAAGTGGTATATAGCCTTGGGCCTCTGCACAGGTCCGGTCGCCCCCACTCTTGTGGTAGGGGAGGCTGGCCAATCCACATTTACCCTCAGCCTGTGCCCCCAATCAGCATAGATGGTCACTTTCTCTGGACAGGTGGCTCCTGAGTGCCAGCTGCCAGTTCCAATGGCATCTGCTCTCTCTAGCGGCATTCAGCCCCGGCTCATCCACCGGCCTGACAGGCCTGTGGAATTCCATTCTGCAGTGTCTCCAAGGCCCATTCTACTAGGCCACATCACAACGGGCTAACCCCCTTGAGAGTTTCAATCATTTGTGTTAGCATTTTTCAATATTATTCCTAGATGAGACAGGACTTTATTACCATCTCAAGCTGCCCTTTTCGGTTCTAATATTCTCATATTCTCTGCATCCCAAGAGGCCTCTTTCCTGACAAAGATATTTACCTTTGATATGTGTGACTTCCTGGACTCTAAAATATGATGGTAAAGCTATTAACGAACACAGTGGCTTTTATCTCCTCCAAGGCAGGACTCACACTATTACTAACTCCGTTAAGCTGTTCTTCGTATAGCTCCCCTTTATCCCTGTATGTGGGGAGTCCTTTGGAGAGACTCTATCTTGGATCCACCAGGGGACCTACAGAAATGAGGCCTATGTGGCATTTTATTAGCCCAATAGATTACGCTCATGATGGAGAAAGAGCAAGCTGACCTCCTGGGAGACCTCAGCACACCTGGGAGACCTCAGCACACCTGGGAGAGCCTGGCAGACCTCAGCACACCTGGGGGACCTCAGCATACCTGGGAGACCTCAGCACACCTGGGAGACCTCAGCACACCTGGGGGACCTCAGCACACCTGGGAGACCTCAGCACACCTGGGAGACCTCAGCACACCTGGGAGACCTCAGCACACCTGGGGGACCTCAGCACACCTGGGGACCTCAGCACACCTGGGAGACCTCAGCACACCTGGGAGACCTCAGCACACCTGGGGGACCTCAGCACACCTGGGAGACCTCAGCACACCTGGGGGACCTCAGCACACCTGGGAGACCTCAGCACACCTGGGAGACCTCAGGACACCTGGGAGACCTCAGGACACCTGGGGGACCTCAGCACACCTGGGAGACCTTTTCCACTGGAGCAGGAGGGAGACATCCAGACAGGGGAGGGGTAAGTGCTGTTCCTAAATCACTAGTACACCAGAAAGGGCAGACTACAGACACTTTCCTGGAAATCAACTCTGATGTGTCCCCCCTGGATTCTGGTGCAGGCAGTTAGTTCTCAAACTGGAGCATTTCTTAGGGTCACCAAGAGGACGTGACTGCTGGGCCCTCGAGTTCCTGGCTCTGCACCCCTGGAGTCAGGTCAAGAGTAACCATTTTCCCATGGCTGCTGCTGCTCCTGAAACTAAAGTGGGCCACTCTAGGGGAGTCAATAAATGATCTTGTCAGCAACCAAGTCAAGCTGCTCCCTGGTCCTCAGGTCCCGTGAGTGTACCGTGAGAAGAGCCCTCTCCTGAGGAAGCCAGTCCATCCAGGAGGGGCCCAGGTCCATTCACCGTGACTCAGGCCAAGCTGTTCAGTACTTCACTCTCAAACCTATTTCTGTCTGTTTTAAACAGGACGAGCTATATAATTTGGGGGTATTGGGGGAAAATGAGATTAAAAAATAAAAGACTCCAGAGCAAATTATTCACAAATTAATAATATCAGTGGAGTGACAACTGAATATCAATTGAAGATGTGCCCTTCCCTTGGGGCTTGGTTCTTTCTCAGCGCCATATTTCCACCTCGGGTTCTCACACTCAGTTCCCTGCCCCCTTACCCTACCCCGCCTTCTTGGTTCCATAGCCCTTAGCCCTCGTAAAAGAGAGAGAGGGAGAGAGGGAGAGAGAGAAACAGAGAGAAACAGAGAGAGAGAAACAGAAAGAGACAGAGAGACAGAGACAGAGAGAGACAGAGAGAGACAGAGAGAATCAGTATTTTTGAGGAGGGAAATTTAAATGCCTGTCAAGAACATTCCTAGTCTTGAATACAGCAACTCCACCCTGAGGGAGTTTACTTCCCATGGAAATATTCCTTGAAGCGTTCTTATGAGGGTCAAAGCCTGTTTGTTGTGCCACAGGTGTAATAAAACAAAACGAAAACAACCCAAACGTCTGTCGGTAAGAACAAGGCAGATTTATAGGCAATGACAAGAACATAGATCCAAGGCATAGGAAGACTAAAATGCAACTTAAATGTGTAGAGGAAGGGACCAGGGAGATGGCTCAGTGAGTAAATGCTTGCTATAAAAGCAGGGAGACCTGAGTTCAGACCCCCAGAGCAAAGCTGGGCACAGAGCTCAGAGGTTAAGAGCACTGCCTGTTCTTCCAGGGGACCTAGATTCAATTCCCAGCACCCACATGGCAACTCACAACTGTCTGTAACACTAATTCCAAGTGATTCAGCACCCTCACACAGACAACACGCAGGCAAAACACTGACGCACATAAAATAAAGTATATCCTTTAAAATAGAAAGGACGCCTTTCTAGTTTGGCCCCGGCAGGATGGCTCCCGCAAAGAAGCGTGGCGAGAAGGGCTGTTCTGTCATCAGCGAGGTGGTGACCCAGGAGTACACCATCAACATCCACAAGCGCATCCATGCCGTGGGCTTCAAGAAGCGTGCTTCTCGGGCACGCAAAGAAATCCGGAAATTTGCCATGAAGGAGATGGGGACCCCAGATGCACACATCGATATCAGGCTCAATAAAGCCGTCTGGGCCAAAGGAATAAGGAAAGTTCCGTACTGTATCCGTTTGTAGCCGTTTGTCCAGAAAACATAAGGAGGATGAGGATCACCAAACAAGGTGTATACATTGGTAACCTACGTGCCTGTTACCACATTCAAAAACCTACAGACAGTAATATGGATGAGAACTAACCTGCTGAATGTCAAATAAAGTTGGAGAACTGCCAAAATAAAATAAAAAAGAAAGAACTTAAACTTAAAAACTCAACTATTTCCATGAAGAGGCCTGGACTACCAGCCAGGACCATGCCCCCTTCACACTGTGACATATCTGCAGTCCTCAGCCTGTTGCCATGAAGCCTCCCAGGGACCTGTCTAGGCTGCCTCTCCACATGTCAGGCTCCTATGGAAACCTCATTAAGTATGTAAATGAGCACTAACGAAATGTGTCTCATACACATCGCTGTATTTGCTTTTTCATCTTCTGAAGTCTTTTTAATAATTAGTCCCGCGAAAGCTCCCTGGAGAAATGTCTCTTTCAGGTCTGGAGTAGAACTGTACAAGAGGGTCTTGGAGAATTTGTTATTTCTAAAAACTAGGATGTTCTGAAAAAGTTACCTGTCAAAGTACTCCAGAGTAGCTTGAAGAGACTGCAACTGTCCAAAGAGATGAATTGGAAGGACAAGAATTGTGAAGAACTAAAACCCACCAAATACATCAGAACCAACTCACTTACATGATGCACAGTGCCCACTTGGGAAGACAACAGTGAAGCCAGCATCAAAGTGACTTTGAAAACTAAGGGGAGAATCCAGCATTTAGGCTGCCTGTCCTCAATGAACTGCACTATGGCATAGGCAGGGAGTCACCAAGGGAAGTTTCTCTGCCAACCAGTGAAAAAGCAACAACCAGTTACAACTCAAAAAAAAAAAAAAAAAAAAGTGAACTGAGGTATCAATAATTGCTCATGCCACAAACACAGAGACAAGGAGACATCGTCTGTCCCGGGGGATTACACACAATCTCCTATCATATAAACACATCAAAACGCAATGAAACTTAAGTCCAACCTAGACTCCTGGTCAAATTATTGATTTCAGAAAGTAAATCAAAGGTGGGGGACAGTTGGCAAAACCCAGATTGTGGGTCAATCTAAAAAAAAAAAATCTAGTTTCTTTAAAGAAAACTGGAACTGGGGCACATCAATGTACTAAAAATATTTGAGAGCTATATTAATGCATGAATGAACCCGATTTGGGCTTCAAATGAAAAAGAAAACCCTTTCACGGGTGCTACAGGGTCATGGGCTTTCCCTTCTGTATCGTGGGATCAACTGTATTGTTCTTTCTCCCTCTACAGTTTGAATTTTTCCAGAATTCAAAGCAGACACTGAGTCTTAGGCTCCTATCTAGAGCTGGACGAGGAATCTGAGTTTCTGAGAGTTCTGTGATTCTCTGGAATTGGTCTGTGGGCTGGTGCCTGGGAAAGTGGTGACACAGACAAGAAATATCTTGCCCACACTCAGTCTGCAGAAAAATCTAGGCTGCCTCAGTCTGACCCACAGTCCTTCATGAGATGCCTGAAGACACCTGTGAGCTACCCAGTCCTTAAGTAACACAATGCTTTAACTGTAGACGTCCACAAGTTCTCCTGGGAGTTGTCTGGGATCTTTTATCACCCCTGACCTGAAACCATTCTCATGTTGTCACTTGATCTGTGAGGACCTCTGTGTCTTCTGTGTGTAGAGGGCGACTCACAGGCTACAGATGGGACTATATATGGAGCTCATAGCTTTCCCAGCCACCCTCTAGCACAAGAGTATAGATTTGGCAAAACTCTCTGCATCCTCATCTTTTATGGGGTTTCTTCAGATAAACAAAATGAAACCCTTTTGGTTGCAAAGAGTTTTGCCAATAATGCTGGATTTTAAATCATGAACAAACAGTATAGGGAGTATCCAGTCCCTGGGGTATTGGGATACTGGAGGTGAGGGATGGCGTGGAACTTGAGGCAAAGACAATTGATTTAGTCTTAGTTACTATTCTATTGTTGTGAAGAGGCACTTTGACCAAGATAACTCTTATAAAATACAGCATTGAATTAGGGGCTTGCTTATAGTTTCAGAGGGTGAGTCCATGATCATTATGGCAGGGATGGCAGTAGGCAGGCAAGCACGGCACTGAGGGAATCACATCTGATCCAAAAATTTCAGGCAGAAAGAGAAGACGAGGCTTAGTGTGAGCTCTTGAAAAACTCAAAGCCACTCAGAATGACCCACCTCCTCCAACAAGGCCACCCCTCCTGATCCTTTCCAAACAGTTCCACTACCTTCAGATCAAGTATTCAAATACACAAGACCATGGGGCCATTCTCCAGACCACCACAGTGATGTTATACAAAGAGAATTGGCAGGCTTAATTGGTTCATGGAGAAGGAAGTTGAGACCAATGAACCTTAGGAATGAGTTTTATTCTTAAAGAACAAGGCTCACAACCATGAGACAATGATCAGCCCTTGAAGTGGGTGTTAAGAACAGTCTGAGAATGCTTAGAATAGTAGTTTGAAAGAGCAGGAGAGAGCCCTCATGTACAGCATGGGACTAGACAGGGACAGCCCTTATGTACAGCATGATAGACAGGGAGAGTCCCCATCGCTAGCATGAGGGAAGGCAGGAAAGCCCTTCAGAAGAATTCCCCACCAAGGAAATTTTGACTCTTACAGTTTTTCAGGAGATGGTGGGAAGCATCCCATCACATGATTTAGTAATCACAGACTATATGGCAAGGAGGCAAGTATTGGTAGGACCACACATTTATCTTATAGCTGTAAAAAAGAGGCTGAGCTTACTCTCCTAACCCATCCCTTGAGATCTGTGTCCTCTAACCTTCACAGCAAGGACCTATCAGCTGCAAGGAGGTGTGGTTTGATTTGAGAGTAGCAGCTTCAAAGTCTAAGACCTAATAGGAAGATTATAGGAACACAGTGATGACCTGGATTGTGAAAAGCTGTGACAGGAAAAAAGAGGGTTTTGTGCCTGGTTTTCTCATGACCACTGTTTAATGGGCCATTGACTCTTAGTGATGGGGGTGTCACTAGTAATCTGATAACCTGACCACTATTTGGAAAGAAGCACCCCACACCAAATGCTTTGACAACAGATTCAGGGTACCCCCCACTCATGGTGGAGGGAGAGACACTTTCTTCTTCCACATGGCACATTTGCTGCTCATTCCTGCCACTCTATAGATAATAAGCACAAGATAAGATTTGAAGTTAAGAATTCATAGTGTAGTTTCTGATGAGCTCTCGGTGAAGAAGGGCCCATAGCATCCTACCCCAGTCTTCATTTGGAAGAAGAAAGAAGATTCCCAAATGAATCACAGTGGAGAGCTGGAAGCGCAGGAAGCGCAGCCAAGGGCTCTCTCTTTGGAAGAGGACAGAACAGATGCTGTTGCTCAGTTTTTTGGTTTTTTTTTTTTAACTTAATAAATGTCTTCCTTTATCCACACCTGGACACACACAAACAGTTAATTTGTCCAGACACAAAACTAACCATGCAAAATTGCACATGAAAATCCAAAGACTTGCACTGAAGAGTGTATGTTTTCTCTTTTATAAATAGTACTGTGGTTTAAAAGAGGGGAAATTGGCTACAAAAGACTCCTACTGGGTGTCTTTGGCTTTGTGCCTCAGCTGTCAGAGGAAATCGGTGAGCATCTGGGGACATGGCTGCCACTCAGCATGGTTTATGCAAGTGGAATTGCTTTAGACCCACAGATTTCTCCAGATGACTACACCAGTTCCTTCACTCATCTAGATGGCCTGCCAAAATCCCCCCCTGCTTTATAGAGTCCAGAAATCTCCCCAGCTGGGAACAAGTAATTTCATCCAATTTGAATTCCTTTTTGAAACAGTGTGTCACAAATTCCCAGGGTTGGCAGAGGTGTGGTACAGACTCATTGCCCAACAACAAATCTAAAACAATAGTACTTTTTTTTTGATAGTTGAACTTTAAAATGTTTGCATTCTTTGACCCAATAGTTCTCTGTCTAAAAACGACCCCAAACTTTCTGTGTATGCTAACAGTATCAGGCATAGTGGCCGTCATCACAGCATTGTCTAGGATGGGAGGAAAGTAAAAAGCACCATAATTGCTGGCAAACTAAACTACAGTAAATGATCTGACCATGGGTACCTTAAACTTCTCTTCTCAACACTGATGGTACAAGAGAGTGGGGGGAGGAGATCTATCAGACAGTCCCTTCCTGAAATCTAAACCTTTAGCCAAGACAGAGGTTGAAGACTGGGGCTTCTTCAACCCTTCCTGGTGGGGACCTGCTGGACTGCCCCTGTAATTAGTCCCTAAGCCTGCTGCTTTCTCTCTTAGCTGCACTGTCATTTCTCTGCCCTAAAACAGGTCTTTCCAGGGAATTCATTATTAATATAGCTAGAGACAGTCTGTCTTTTTTAATCAAAAGACACTGAATAGTAGCTACCTAACCACAGTTCCAAAGAGTTTTCCCAGTGTGTCTGGCGGTGCTTCAGCCTCCTGAAATGAGGCTCGGAAATGTCATCCTCTGCCTGAGGACACACAGTACACATGCATGGTCTTGAGAAGGGCTCCAGTATAGAAGCCTGTTTAGCCCAGCATAGTCAATCTCACAACTCAGCTTTTTCCACATACGCCACTAACCCTCTGCAGTGCAGCAGGAGCCAGCGGCAGCAGATGGCAGTGAGCTGAAGACAGAAAGAATCATTGTGTAGTACAGTTTCATCATTTCCTCACGTGCCAGCAAGAGCACGGAGTCCTGCTCATTTGCTGGCAGTCTTGCATAAGAAGGCAAGTGAAGTCAATCTGGGCGAACACTTAGCCTCTGTTGTGGGCAGGGATCACAGGATCCAAGGAAATGATGAGAATGCTTAAATTATTCAGATGAGAGCTGCTACATGCTGGGGCAGTCCTAGATACCTTACTCGCATGATCACATTTAACCTGCCTCCTCTCTGGTTTCCCTTGCCTGCCCCATCCTGTCTGCACAGTAGTCGGTCATCTTTTGAAATTGCATTTGCTTCCCTTGCATAAGATGCCAGTCCCCATCATCTAACATGCCATCATCTGGAATTCCTCCCTATATTCAGGCCACAGTGCCTCCTGTTTGTCAGTGCAGGGGTATTGTGCCCACTCAAGACAAGCTAACTCCCAGTCCATTCAACCAGGAACTCTATTCCCACCACCAGCTCCATCCGACTACAGAACCTTCAGCCTAGGCATTAATTACTACCCTCCATGGCAGTTCCTCTCCCTCTCACTCTTTTCTGTTTTTCTCAACATTTTGCCATCCAAAGCCATCCTATTCAATCTTGGGCTTGGCCCCTCCCATTGACTTCCTTGACAATAAACTTCTCTCTATATTGAAGTTGATCAAAATCTTAGGTACAGATAACAAAATCACTTTACAAACTACCTAAAGAACTCAAAGGTCCTGAAGTCTGGCATTTGGACTCACTCATGCATGATGGTGCTAACTAGTCTTCCATACCCTCACCCCAGTCTTCTTGCACTGAGCAGCTTTGGTCAAAGATCTGTTTACATTAAGCAGTTAAGGGACACATGTTCTAGGCAAGGCCAGGTAGTTTATCATTTTTAGCTTGTTTGCAACACACACTGGGGGGGGGGGGGGAAGAAGAGCTAAAAGCTACAGAGAAGAAAAAGCACTGCCAGGCAATCTGTCACCCCCCCCACACACACACACACCATCAAAGCCCATCACAGGTAGCCTTTCATTTCAATGGAGACAAAAGTGTTTACATCCACTGGAGCTTTTGCAAGGCTCTCAGGGACCCACAATTCCCCAGTGGGTATTATGCAAAAACACAATACAAACTGGGAGAGGGTACAAGTGCAGCATCACACCAAGATTAGACTACAAGCTTCCTTCCTATCACCTGTGCTCTTAGGGAGATCTGAGGTCCGGGAAAAACTGGCAGTCTGTGTCACTGAGGACCTCTGAATTCCACTCTGAAGTCTGGTACCGAAAATCACCTGAATTCTTCCCTGAGTAGACACTGTCAGCATCTTCACTGTGATTATAAATCAAGAATATTTTAGAGATAAGCTGTTGTATATAGCCAAGTTCTGACACTTAAGAACAGATGTGAAGTATAGAGTAGGCAATTTAATTCTTAACACCAGACCTCCCATTCTTAACACATTGTTAATTCTGGTTTTATCATTTAATATTCACAAAGTAAAGGTTCCACTAGATTTTATTCCAAAACATATGCAAATGTCCTGAGAAGCTTTACCAAGTTCTTACGTCAATCATGAGAACAAACAAGTAAAATGATCACTCCCCACTTCAAAACTTTCTCTAACATACCTATTTAAGTCAAATTAAGCATGCTTTCAGGGTAATCAGATCAGAATTAAACCACTATTTTTAGATGCAGATGTAAATGCTTCTTAAGAAATATGTAAGGAATGGTACCTCTGCCTTGTGGCACTTACACATACAGAATTTAGCATCACTGGGCATACTGTAGAGCTTTCTGGAGAAAACACATTCTTCAGATATATTCTGTGCATAACATAAAACATATTAAGCCACACATAGCATGCCATTTTGAAATTTGCATGGCTTAGGCTCATGTTACCTAATATTATGGCAATTAGAAAAGATAGCTCCTTATTAATAGAACTATTTCTGGTATCTGATACCTCACTACATTCTGGGAGAGGCTTGTGAAGACTTCAACAGCCTTTATTGGAATGTTAGCACAGCAAACTTGATGAAAAGCAGTTCACTGAACACTTTAATAAGCTGCTTATGCCCAGTAGTTTCAGCACTGCTGTAAAATATGCTGAAATAAAAAAAACCAACTAACACCACTCCTCATAGTGGGAGCGCTCAGCTGCTCAGGCAGTCTGTAGCGAGGGGTTTACTCAGTGTGGTGTTGCAGCGGTATGAACTCACATGATATTTTTAATCAGTTAGGCTCCTCCAAATTCATGTTTTACAGCTCTGAGAACTCCAAAGGAGCTTTGCCAAAGTCCTGAGGACATTACCACAAAGCTGCTATTTCTGAATAGAATTTAAAGTGCATTTCCTTTTCAAATTCCATATAAAGATCTAGTCTAAAAGTAGTTTTAGGGAACATTTCTTCACGCACAATCTGAAGCTATAGACTCCAACTTGCAAATTCATATAAAATACAAGTATGATCATGTCCAAATTGGTCCACCTTCATTTTCTTTAGAGGATTTTGTTCTGTCAATTTTATGAGAAGTGCCTAGTTTTGTTCAGCTCTGTAAATTTGTGTAGGCTTTAAAAATAAAGAACAACTTTGACCTTGGACACCTCCAGGCTCACTCCACACACCATATTTCAGCTGCTCATGGTTTTCTCTTTTCAGAAATCTTGACTACAACTCCACAACACTAAATGACAACCAACAAAAGACATTTTATTTTATATTGTTACTGCTTTGAGACAGGGTCATACCACGTAACTCTCACTGGCCAGGAACTACGTAGACCAGGCAGGCCTCGAACTCACAAAGATTCACCTGCCCCTGCCTCCCAACTGAAATTAAAGGCATGCACCACGTCTGGCATTCACAATAATGTTATCCTGGGTTAATAGATTATCAAGTGGTTGATATGTATGACACTTATCAACAAATCACAGAGGTTAAGAAATGTTAACCAGATGTAGTGATTTCTTAATTTTTAAAAAATATTTGAGTGTTTTGGACTCTGTTTTTACTTCAGGATGCTTCTGCCATGAGTTCCCAGGAATACTGAATGTTTACTAATACCACTGCAGACAGCCATACACCGGCAGTGTACTGTATATGTGGCTGCACCATTAGCTCCCAGATGAGAATAAAGCAACACACACAACCTAACCTGATTTTACAGTCCAGGCTCCTCCTCCTCTTCTACTACTGTATGTCATGCCACACAAAGTTTTAAACCCCAAAAGGAGGTTCCTTATTCTAAGACAATTTGTTAGCACTCTGTTACCTAAGTTGAAGAAAACAACATTCAAAAACAAATCAGCAATTTATCCCCCTCCCCTGTAGCAAAATGAGTACCAAAGCAAGCTCTAAGCTTAGCAAGCTCTGGAAAGTTCCATTCCTTTCCACAAGCCAATAAACAGAACCAGAAAAGCATCTGAGCATGGTCATTAATATTAATTCAATGCAGTTCCAAAAAGTTTGCTTCATAAGTACATTTAGTATGCCAGGCTGTGACGTGTTGGTATGAAATCACATCATACAAACCATTAGAGAGACCACAGGACACACCATGCTGTGCAAATAAATGGTAAAGAATTTTAATTAAATGTTTTATATTTCACTGTCTAAATTAGTCAAACAGCAACAAAGCAGAATGTGGCTGAAAGGGGCAGGGCAGAGGGCAGAGGGGAACTGGGTGGGCACAAGTTTCAGTTTTGCAATGAAAGAGTTATATTCACATCAATGTGAATATACCTAACACCAGCAAACTGTACAGATAAAAATGCTTAAGATGGTAAATATTGTCAAGAACATTTTATCATAACTAAAAATAAACAAACTTGAAAAAGTAACCAGTGAGTTTTTAGTGTGATACCATGTTGGGTTTTAAAATCAAAACTGATACACTAACTGGCTGAGATGATAACAGGTTGGCGGATGGCCATTACTGTACTCTGGAGGCTGAAGTTTTCCTCAGTGAAATAAACATAAAAACTTTCTTAACAGGAAGAAGAAGGGTATGAAATTTCCTAGTTAATAGGGAATTAGCTATCATGAAACTATCTGGTGAGAGTATAAGAGCATAAAATGTCCCAGCTCTGCAGCTACAATGGACAGACACAGCTCTTCGCATCACTACTCTGAATGGGAGAAAGCTGCTGAAAACTCTATACTATAGGGTTCCCCATAGAAAACCGTATGCAGAAAATTACATGAACAGTCTAAATTTACCATGAAAACAATGCATTTTATTTAAGTAATCAGAAGTTTTAAAAAAAAGCAATTAGAAGTGAATTCCACTAGCTTTCTTTGCGATTAATCTTTACGTCTCGTCTGGAAAGCAGTCCTACTGACCTCCCATGGAGTCTGTCCCACGTAGGACAACAGCCGAACTGCTTTCAACTATGTCATTCCCATTCCAAAAATCTGTCTTTTCTGCTATTTCAAATTACTAGAGACATAACATAACATACAAGCCCCAGCTGAAGTTAGTAGAATAAGACACCAACACTCTAAGCACAATTACATATGAAAGTGAGTGAGAACATGTTATCTACAAAACTATCAAATGACCAGTTATACATACAATCTATTTACATCTCAGCTCCATGAGGTGGTACTGAATAAACATAGGCATTGAAGTTTAACAATGGAACAAGGTTCACTTGGAACAGCAGCACGTCATCTATCATTACACTTCCCTGGGATTTATATTCATGTATTAGCCAAATCTTAGCAAGTTAATAACAATTGATAACAAAAACAAGAAAAAGCTGAAAAGATAATACTCCCTAAAATCTACATGCATGTGAAATGAGAAAACAACAAACATTTTGTTAATGCAAGTTTTTAATTGCAAGACCCTTTAAACTTACACTGTCTTCACAAATATGTGCACTGAATTCTTTGCATTAGGCCTGTCCACTAAAAGTCAGAAGAGGGGAAATAAACAAAAAGTGTATTTCTAAAATACATTGTTTCAGAAAAATTGTGACCCAAATGAAAGGATCCGTTGGGATAAGGGCTTTAAAAAAGAAAACAAAAACAACAACAACAAAAACCCCACAACTTTCTCCGCTAAAGAAAACACACTGGTGTGGTCATCAGAATAGGTTAAACCACTCTGGCAACGGAAAGTTATCTGCCCTCATTTTTAACCATGATAAACTATTATCATACTCATGTAACTTTTCAGAACTTATACCACCATCATGGCAAGTGTACAGGATATTCCTAATAAACCTAAATTTGATGGTGAACGAAATGTCCAAGTACTCAAGAATATTAAAGAATGGGAAAACACAAGTCAGAAGGAAGTATTCCCTCCAACACTCTTTAACTGGAATACAATCCTCAGGTTAAGCCCACAGGAATGGTCTGCAATAAAGAAAATTAGGTCAGCATAGAGCAATTTCTGCAAAATTTAGCAAACAAAAAGCCAAAATATTGTGAGCCAAATAAAAGAATCCTTTGGGATCAGGGCTTCTGTCTCCTAGTTCTTTAATTTCAACCTAGCTACAGTCAGAAACCCCCCCATGCTGACTCACAGCAACCCAAAAGAAATACAATGCCAAAGAAAACCACCAACACAACCCTGTAAAGTCACAGGTCTCTCTTTGGTAAGAAGTGAACCAACATGTTACTTTCCACCTGTGTTCAAGAAAAGCCAAACAGCTTCGCCTTGGTAAGGGACCCCTGGGTTAGGGTCTTTGTAGGATGGACAACAAGAAGATTTCCTCGGATGGACAACAAGAGGGTTTCCTCAAACATGCAATTTAGTAGAGTACAACAGTTGTGCCTTACACAGCTGGACCACTTTCTTTAATTCTCAGATCATTTGTGAACATTTTAAGTCAACTAACAAAAAATTATGGCTGTGCTCTTTAGATATGAAAACTAAGCTATTAGAAAAAAAAAATGTGCAGAACAGCTTCCTTCTTGTAAGACATGCACCAGTTCCGAATCCCATGACACTTACAGGGAATATGTTCTTGACAGGATCTCAGTCCTGCCCAAGCAGGTCTCAACTCCTGAGTTTATGGTCATTGGACCTCTAGGTTGGCATAACAGGTATGTGTCACCTGAATCCACTGAGAATTTTAACAGAGTATTCTAGATGTTTCCTCATAAAGTAAAACTGAAAATAACCTAGTTAATGCTATTTACAATTCAAGAAAACAAAATTCAACACAACCTAATATATAAAGAACTCCAGATTATGGTAATTTCCCAACTACCCAAAAGAAAGCCAAGTCTATCTGTTGCAAGATTTAACTATAATAGTTACCTATGGATCTGTTGCAGTAGAAAACACTACAAACACCCAAAACCAAGCTAAAGTTTTATACTCAAGAGAGAAAAGTAACTATCCCTCCTAACTTGCCTTAAAAAAATAAAACCACTTTCTGGCCAAGTATTTCTTGGCCTATCCAAAGATCCAAAGAATAAGGAATGCCGTAACTACCAGCAACTCAACACTATTTTTCAGAAAAGATGATACAAAATGCCATTCTCCCAGACAATGAACATGAAAGAAAAATGTGGTATTTTTCTAACAGCTATATTTATATAGGTCCTATTTATATAGGTCTTTAAGTATAAGCACCAAATGTTCACATAAATTATCCTAAGCAACTTTACGGAATTAACATTTCCTAATAAAGTAGGTAAACAAAGGACTGAACAGTATCTTCATGCTAAGAGCCACTATGTCAAACAATATGACTGGCTCATTTCTAAGGCTGCTGTAGATGTGCTGGGCAAGGAAAACATGCCTTACTGTACAGCTGACATGACTGCTCCCCACATCACGGGTCAGGATGCCCTATTCTGGGATTAGGAAAGATTAAGTAAACAAAGTGAAAATATTTTAAAAAGTAAGTTAAATCCAAACAATCCATTATTAGAAGAAAACAAACAACTAACTATATAAAATACCTAAATGAAAAACTGAAAGCAAGATTGACAAACAACAGTGTCAGTCCGAGACTATATAACCTTTTATTACATTATAATCACTGCAGTATTTTGATCAACATTCACAAGTTTTCCTACTTCTCCCTAAAACTACAGCAGGTTCTTTCCTGTTTATAACAAAATTCAACTCTGCAAATGGTTTAAGTCAACTTTTTGCACCTTGAATTTACAAACCACAGGGTGTTAAAATTGCCTGAAAACCATTTCATTTTCAATTTTTATTTAAAACTGTACTTCAAATCCTTCAAAACAGAAACACTGTTTCAAAAAATCTGTACAAATATCATGATATCAATATTTTAAAGATAACCTACAATTATAAAAAAGGCAACTACTATACAAAAGAATTCTATGGCAATTTGTTTTTATAAAATCTTTTTTATAAATAAACTTGTTTCATGATAGAAGATAAAAACTAAATTTACCCTAAAAATATGCAATTGCTCAGAAGATGGATTGAATGCTTTGAAATCACGTTGCTTCATTGAAAAAGAACTTTTAACTGGGCATTACAGTAACAAATACCACTTCATACCCACTCATTTACACCTTCACATCTCTGGGTATGGAAACTTTTTATGGGTTTGCCTTACTTTTGGTAGTCATCTTAGTAAATATAAACACTAGATGCTTGAACATTGAAGCTTGTAAAGTGCACTAGGTATAAGAAACAGCAACCGTGCCAAATTCATTTAGTAGGTCTTTAAGGGACTTGGTGTTACCAATTGGGCAAAAAAACAACATTATAGTTTTCTGTTCAGATTTTATTTGAAATCTAATTCAAATTGTCAAAGCTACAAAAGAGGGGAAGACATCTGTATTATGTGTCTAAGTCACAACATCCTAAAACAAAATACTACTACTGCCAGCAGATCCATTGTACACATTTCTGATGAAATTCATTAGCACAATAAAAATTTCATCTTGAGAAACAGCCACAATAAAAGTAATTTATACAATATAAAACAATGACAGGTCTACAGATGCAGTTACTCATGAGTTTACACATGCATTCACAAACGAACGAACGAACAAACAAAGAACCCAGGAATGCTCTTTCATTAGAATTTTGTTTTTGTGTGTGTGTGGTTTTTCTTTTTTTATTAAAAAACAAAACAAAACAAAACAAAACAAAAAAACAAACAAGACCATTCAGGCACAAAACAAACTTGCATTTCCAATAAGTGACGGCATCTTAAAAATATATGTCAGTGTTTGTTTTTCTTTGACTTTTTATGAGACCTGTGAGGAGACCGGGACTGGGATCTGGATTTCTTCCCTGATTTCTTAGGCGACCTAGACCGAGATCGCCTAGACCTTTTAGGCGTCCTTGAACCCGATGGCGACCTGAAGAAATAAACAAGAACTATGTCTAAAGTGCTTGGCTACCACAACTGCTTACACTCTTACCTGGTTTAAAATGAGCTTTCAGTGGGCATGTAAGTCACTAATAAAACACCATACTCAAATTTACTCTTTACTGTGTACACACACAGATTTATTTTGTACTAACATTCATGTGTGATCAGAAGAATATTTAAAAAGACAGATTTCTGAGTTTTACTACTGCTCTACAGAGAATGTGCATCTTTAATAAGTTCCCCCAGGTAACTGAGAACCCCAAAGTTTGAACCTGTAAGCCACAAGATAAAAGTTCAAGGTGGCAACTAAGACATTCATAGAATTCTAAAAGCACAGAAGCTGTGCACTCTGTAATTTTGAGGGGGGAAAAAACTCCTACTCAAAGTCATCATTTAAAACAACACAATTTGTTGTTTTTGAGGCAGGGTCTCACTGTGAAGGCCTACCTGGCCTCTGTCTCCCAGATTAATGTCATCTGCCATCCCAATAATTTTGCTAAGTTCTGTTCATGAATATTTCCCAAACAAAAAAATACACACACATATGAGTACAGAAGAAAGACTTCACAGCAAATGGTTACAATCCTGAAGTATTAACACATAAATTCAGGTGCAGCTCAAGAAAAATTCCTTCTGTGACATCAAGCACACTTATGAAATACTTTTGTGGAATTAAAAGGCTTAAATAAAACAAAATATGAAAGTACATACTGAAGAGCTGATCCAAATAGTATTCTATTTTCTTACCCACACACTTACTTCTGTAGGGGAGACTATTCCTTTACTTCAACTTTAACAAAAATCTAAGGCTATTTATTATTCAGAAATAAAGATTAGAATGAAAAGGAGCACCCCATTCCCAGCAGTGGACATGTAAAAACCCTTGGTCAGTCTTTAACTTGCTGCGATTCTTCTGTATTTGAACCAAGACAAAAACGAAATAGGAATGAGATAACCCAAAATAAAATTACATTTCTCTGAAATCTTTAAAAAAAAAAAAAAAAAAAGCCAACCATATTATTTCCAAAGCTTATAGAACAATTATTAACTGGGGACTGAACTATAACAAAGGGTGACATGCATTTACCTTTTGGCTTTCTTGCTAGCATCTCTAGGAGAATCTTTGTGAGATGACCTGGACCGTGAGCTTTCTTTATGAGATCTTTCTGACCGTTCTGACCGTTCTGATTTTGGTGATGGGGATTTCACTCGCCTACCACTGCTACTCCGAGATGGGCTGGGAGAAGTACTGTGTCTCCTTTTCCTACAAAACAAAGCACCAAAAATTCTGTAAGTGACAACATACATACATACATACATACATACATAGATCAATCCAAAACAAAAAAAACACAACAACAACAAAAACAACCTTAAGTATTCCTTTTCAATATTTACTGAATTAGCTCCTAATTCCTCCTAGTTTACACTAACTTAACTCCCACTATCCGTACTAATGTTACTTTCCAAAGACATTCAAGGTCCCTTATTTCATGAACAAGTAAATCTTGAGACAGCATGCCCAAAAAACAAATGAATTCAATGAAATTCAATTATTTTCTTTTGCTGTAAGAGATTACAGAAGACAAAGAAAACCTGAGGCTCTGGACTGGATAACAATGGAGGTTTATTTTTTTTCAATGCTAATTACTTTTTTTTTCTTTTGGCTTTCCACACAGTGTTTCTCTGTAGCTTTGGAGGCAGTTCTAGAACTTGCTCATGAGACCAGGCTGGCCTCAGACTCACAGAGATCCACCTGCTTCTGCTGCCTTCTTAGTGTGACACTTTTAGTGAAGTTAAATGAATACGATTCAGAAAGCTGGGCTCTACTGACCAATTATAATTAACAGGTTGGAGGTGAAGTAGAAAGGGAAGAACTGAAGAGAAGTAGAAGCATTTTAGTCGGTAGAGCAACTGGGTGAAAAGTCCATGGGGATTATTTATAACTTCTATAAAACTGAAATTAATATCAAAATAAGGCAAAAAAATGACATCTCTTTGCTAGCCAATCTGTATAGTTTTGCTATTTATAAAATACACAGACCAAACTTTGACTCCTTCACTGAAGTAACTGCTTCACTACATTATGCACTAAGAAACTATGAAAGTAAGAAGCACGGTCCAGTGCAGTGGCTCAGCAAGTAAGAACACGCAGCCTGAGTTCGATCCTTTGGAATCTACATGGCAGGAAGAGGACCACCTCTCACAGTTGCCTTCTGCCTCCGTAAGAGCACGACGGCAGGTACACAGCCTCACACAAAATAACACACACGCACTAACTAAACAAGCAAAAAGTTAAAAACATAAAACTCAAGAGAAAAGTTGGAACAAAGGACTTAGCATGATGAGCAAGTCACTGTAGCTTCTACACACAATTTCCTTCAAGACGGAAAAGGATCCTTACAGTAGAGTCGACAGACAGATATAACAAGTTGTTATTTAAGACGTGGGGTTGATACTCAATAGTGTAATTGAATTCCTGTAGTGAATTAAGGTTAAGAATACCATAAAGAACCTGAGTAAAGAGATGATGTCCTAATTAGTTAAGCCAAGTGGCAACTAACTGCCCCTCTCAGCTAACTGCCTCCTACAGGAAGAGGCCAAAACATGTTTGTTGCTACTGATGATAGAAATAGTTTAAAACCAAACAGCACTTCAAATCTTGAAACAAAGCAGATTAACTATGACATGCCATACCTTTCTTTTCTTGTTGGAGTACATTCATCTTTTTCCTTCTTGTCTTTGGATCGGGATTCCAATTTTTCTTTATCTTTTTTGTCTCTTTCACGTTCTCTTTCTAATTCTTTCTCCTTTTCCTGTTTTGTTTTTTTAAAAGAAAATATTTAGTTTTTTTTTTTTTTTTTAAACGTCAATCTAGGCTAGCTTATATATCTAACAATATTTTCTCTTTTGGGAATTTTTAAAATACTAATTAAGGTATGATATTATTTTCATTTTCAAAAAATACCCTTTCAGGCAACTAGCCATTTTGTACATACGAAATCTTCATCATCATCCTTGTGCAGCAGCAAAATATTTACTGAAGTGCTGCTTATCACAACCCAAACAAGACAGTTACAATTTTTCCATATACCATGTCATCCTGTGATCCTTTACAACATTATCACTCTCAATTTAGAGAGAAAAAACAGACTCAGAAAGTTTATGCACAATGACCATGGTCATACTAGAGAAAATCAGGAATTCAGGCTAAGAGCTCCTGTCCCTTCATCCAAACCACATCAAAATGAGAAGGGAAGAAGAGGAAAAACTCAATCAGGAAAAGCTAGCAAGAAGCACACTGACCCTCATTAGATTGCATGAACCTAGTTATAAAAGCAATTCTGTCTGTATACAACAGGTTCTCTTAATAGAGTTCTTACCAAAGATTTTATTATCATATTTATAAATCAGAAAAATAACTGCTTGTTTACCCCTAGTTGTCCTATGGCCATTTTTCAATAAAATTCTAATTTCTAGGGGACTGGAGAGATGGTTCAGTGCTTAAGAGCATGGGCTGCTCTTCCAGAGGTTCTGAACTCTATTCCCAGCAACCATATATTAGCTCACAACCATCCATAATGAGACCAGCCATGTAGGTAGAACTCTCTCTATATAATAAATCTTTAAAACAAAAATTCTAATTTCCGCTAATGGTAGAATTATTACAGGAGTAGCTAAAGATGCTGAATCAACTTAGTTCTTTAATAACAAAAATGGAATTTATTTATGATTGGCATGAATCAAAAATGTTATCTAACTGCTGCTTCTCATTTTTAAAAAGTGAGAAAATCTTGTAACTAGACACTAGCAAACTTTTACAGAGCCAGACCAAAACCACTTTGTCTTGTGGATTATATACAAGCCTTTCAACAGCTGTTCAACTGCACCATCACAACAAGAAAACCACACAGACAATACCTAGGTAAAGAGGCATAGCAGTGTTCTAGTAAACTTTATTTACAAACAAAGATCATCGTTAGCTGACCTTCAGTATGTGTCTGCTACAAACACAATTTGGTCTCCAATTAACACTCATGGAATATAGGAGTCTAAACTAGTAACTAAGCTATTTTTTAGTTTGTTGCCACTGAGATACAGAGAACATTTCAACATGCAATCTTTCATAAAGACCATTAACCTGATCCAAAAGCACTCCAAAGCCACTAGACAACTAGTACCATTTTAAATAATGTTTTTCCCAAATACATCACAGAATTATAAATCTTTCTAAAGAAGTACAAAAAAGTTCAACTTCTCTTAACAATGTGCGGTATACACTTTACTGAATGATAAAAAATTATTTCTTGACTGAAATAGTATAGTTTTACAGAAACTATACTAATTAATCGATTTTAAACATTCTGATTTAACAGCATGGAGCAACAATAACAGCAATCTATTAGAGAAAACTCCAATGGTATGCAACAGAGAATGGTATAGGATTCCACAGGCTAGCACAGCTAGCTATACAGTCACTTTACTAAGCAGCTCCCTGCCACCAATTCTGTACCTGTAAGCTCCTGGGCATGCCTTTTTCTTGTTTGGTACTGTTACTATCACTATAATGATGGACAAAGTACCAAGGAAGTCCTGGGCATTTCCACAATCACTATATGGGTCCTAACTCTGCATATTCCTACATTGTACCTAAGCCCAGCACTCCTTGGTGTGCTAAGTATTCTACCTCTTACTAACTTCCCAGACCTCATCTCCATCTTCATTCATGTTACTTCCTAGGATTACTGATTTCTTACTATCATCAATGTCTTCCCATAGGGTTTTCCACTTCTGAAAGCATATTCTTAGCAAGACTGTCTAGTTCATGGGCAGTACCCAGAATAAAATATTTCTAATCGTCATTCTATGTTTATACATTAAAGGCTAAGGTTTGCAATGCACTTCCCTTTAGGATGTTAATTCCCTAACAGTCTACAGACAGGGAACTGTGGAAATGCTATAACTGAATAAACATATTCCTTACTCGTTGCAGCAGTTTATCTCTGTAGTGTTCAACTTGTTCCTGGAAGCTTTGGCCTGGTTTTTTAGGTCTCTTTCCAGATTCCAATTCATCTTGAAACTTCATAACTTTGAGCTGTGAAATAAGGCATTTTTAATAAGAATTTTCTATTACAATTTCTCAAGCATTGCTTTTCTACTACAGCAAAGCAGTGACTGGTTAGGATTTGGTCAAATATAACAATAGAAACTCTGTCAGGCAAGCCAACCACACAAAATTCAGGTCATCAAACCCCAACACATAGGTTCTCGGCCAGGAGAGGACTAAGCCATAGACTGTTTTACATCCTTAGGATCATACTTGTTAACAACAACTTTGGGATTTACTTCTCCAAATCAGAAGGAAAAAGTGAGTACAGGCAAGCACACTTGGAGCAAGTTTTAACAATCAGCAGGATATAAACAGAAAACAATGGTGGTGTTCTAGTTACAGCTCCTTACAACAAAATACATAGCCACATCCATTCTATTTACAGCAGCATAACCACTGACCATCAAAACATTGAACCATATTCAGACTGTATACCTTTTAAACAATACTGACTTAAAGATCATAAAGAATTCCTTGTTCCCATTCTTAAAATGTGTCCCTTAGAATGCATTAAGCTATTTATATGATGAATATTCCCTGTAGAATGCTAGTAGACCACTTACACATTCATTGTAAGATTTCTGGCTAATTATATGCAAAAATCACAGATTCACACTCTCGCAATGGTCAAAAATCTGAAAGCCAGTACCCATCCCTACAATTCCAAAAACCAAACAAACAAACAAAAAAAACCCAACCATGTAAAATCAGTATGAAAATATATGAAAGATGAGACTAGTTTCACATTTTTATTCTGGAAATTTAAATATTTTGACTACTGACTACTTACTAGTCCTGGAGGTAATGTCTTACAGTGTATTCCAGGCTGGCCTCAAACTCATGACCCTCTGCGTTGGTCTCCCGGGGCCTGATGACCTAATGACCTATTTGATCCCAAGGACCACATGGTGGAAGGAGAATCCACAATTCTTTTGACATACATTTGACTGCTGTGATATACACATGACAATATACAGAATAAATGTGATTTTAAATTTCTTGAAGAGAATTGACGATATATTTTAAACTAGGGTTGGAATGATGGCTCAGAAGATAAAATGCCATTCAAGCTTGACAGCCTGAGTTCAACCCTGAGAGTCCATGTATAAAATGCTGAATGTGGTGTTCTGGTGACCTGGAGCTGTAACTTGGCACTCCCAGGGCTACATGAGGCAGACATGAGAATCACCGGTCTGCAGCTCATTTATTCTGGAATATACAGAATGGCACAAGTAGTAAGACTCTGCTTCAGCAAGGTAGGAGAGAACTGGCCCCTGGAGCTTGTCCTCTGACTCCCACACAACACACCTGCTTTCTCCTTTCTTACCACACACACTTTCTTTTTAGTTTGGGACAACTGCCCACACTGTTCTTGAGCTCTCTACGTAGCTCAGGTAAGTCTCAATCCTATACTCTTCCTGCCCCAGGCTCCCATGTATCTGAGGTTGCAATCATGGGCCATCATGCATAGCTTATTTCTACTCTTAGTAGCTTTGTCAAAGTAGGAAGGGCTTCTCAGGAAGACAGATAGTTTAGTGAGTTACAAAAGGTTTCAAAGGATGAAAAAGATCCAACAGTGAGTGTATTCACCATTACACAACACCCATTCCCCTAAAACGGTTAGACCAAAAGTGTGTACTATAGGGGAAATGAATTAAATTACTAACCTAAAGCTTCTTATCTCTACTTACAAACTGGAATCATGATGAATCTGCATAGGGTTTAAACAAAATACTTTCTTTGTTTGGTTTGGAGATACTGGGGAACGAGGTAATGAGAAAGAGTTTGCCTACCAGTGTTTACATAGAGAGGTAGAAAGGAAATCAATACAGTATGTATCATAAGAAGAAAGATGCTGGCACGGAGCAGGCATTCAACATTACTATTAAATGGGTTACTATAGATCGAGGACTCTTACACATTCTTTTCAAATTCTAGACTATCGGGCTGTTTTGTTGGGGAAGTTTACCACCCTGATCACTCAATAATGCTTCTCTCTTCATGAGGCCTTATCCCTCCCTAAGGATCTATAACAGTTACAGGTTGTCATGTGAAGGAGAGACTTCCCTGTAAATAAGCTCTTACCACTCAAGATCCCAAAGCAAACCTAATGAAAGTTCACTGGGAGACACACACACATGCATGCATGTGCGCGTGTACGCACGCACATACATACATGCACAAGCACGCACGCACACAGGCGCACAGGCGTGCACACACGCGAGCGCACGCACACACACAATTACCAGTCATGAAAGTATAAGATTGGTTAGAAATAGGAAGAGGCCCAATGGGAGTTGAATATGTTCAAAATACATTATGTCCATGCATGAAAATGTGATGAAACTCATATATAGCTAATGTACGCTAATAGATAACATTTATTTTAAAGATCCCCAAACGCGTCTCTCCAACAAGTCCAAGCAGCCTGAGATACAAAACAAACAGCATTGTAAAAAGAAAAGGACTAAGAGAGGAGGGCAAAGTTTGCCTGAGAGTGTTTGAGCTTGCCCACCTATCTTTTCTTTCTTCTTAATGTAAGACTCAGGAAATGTATACTCTACACCCTACCATGAAACCTTTCAAATAAATCACTATAATTAATAAAATATAAACCTAAAGTGAATGTATCATAAAATATTTTACTTTTTCCTAGTTACACATGGTATGCTTTCAAAATCAAATGGTTTTTTCCTATCGCTTGGAATCCATTTCCTCAGAGGCTCTCCTGTATGCCATGCATTCGAACAGAGGACTAAAAACACGAAAACACACAAACTAAGTAAAATCACAGAGATATGCAGGGCAGGAAACAAATCTAGAGAGAATAACAAGGCTAGCGTTGAGAAAAGGGATACTTGAACTTGGAGACTATGTTAACTCCTATGGAGGTTTCCAAGCAGAGACAATGGGTTGCCAAGAGACAGTTAATTTGGTGTTGAACGTTACAGGCCACTAAAGCAGTTTTTTAATTTTAATGTAATACAAACCTCAATTTCACGAAGCTTAGCTCGTTTTTCTTCACTCATTTCAGAGTACTTAGAGAACTTAGACTCAGTCATTTCTTCTCTGACTGGGTTAGAATACAAATGATGTTCTTCAGATTTAGAACTCTGAGTGTCTTCTTCATCTTCACTTTCTTCTTCTTGACTTTGGAAACAGAAAGAATACACTGTATGTCACAGTAGGAAAAACAAAATATTGTATTTTACAGCTTGGATATTTATTTCTCATTGTTATGGAACTTAAATGAGACTGAGGAATATCTAAAACTTTCTCTGCAAATACTTAGTCAAATATTATGTTATAGAGTTCTAAAAAAAATGTTTCCTTCTAGAGAAAAAGTTGAGTTTCAATATAATAATATAACCATGCTTTTAATAAATTCTATTAAATTATCGGTGTGCTTTTCATTCTGCAACACTGTCATGAAAGGAAATAAAAGGAATAACCAATGAATGTTGCATATGCCTCAGTTCAGCGAAGGTTTGTGTTTAAAAACTCAAGTGTTTACCCCTCCTTCTGCAGAGGCTACCATCTGGAAAATAAATTAATTTGTCACACTCACCATAAAACTATCAATCCAACACACAGGAGCTTATGTGATTAGCACATTATACTGAATAAAGCACCACATAAAGTTTGAGCATTAGAAAACTTCAACTATTATGTTACAGCTGATCCTGAAAGCTAGATCTTTATTCAGTTCTTGTTTTGTATGTTTATAACATCTGTACTTTTTTAGATTTACTTGTTTTATTTTATACGTATGAGCAATTTGTCTGAATGCATGTATGTGTACTGTGTGCATGCCTGTTGCCCATGGACATCAGGAAAGGGTTTTGGAACCCCTGAAACTGAGTTAAGGATGGGTGTGAACCTCATTGCAGGTACTAGGAATCAACCCTGGTCCTATTCAAAAGCAACAAGTGCAATTAACCTCTAATCCATAGCTTCCTGCTATACTTTTATGAAAAACGGAATTTCAAAATTCTAAATCAGTATCAAATTCATTACAAATGCTACCATTTTTAGCATTTCTTTCCACCTGTTACAAGTACTAATTCCAAATTCCGTCTCAGTGAAAATGCAAAAGTTTATTGTATAAAGTAGCCCTCAGCAAAAAGGCATTTCTGATCCGGCCACTAGAGAGCAGCAGTGAACTGTAAGAAATGCTGAAGGGACCAGAAATCAACATCAATTCTAAAACCCACTCATACAATACAGTCACCCAAAAAAATCAATTTTACGACGCCCCTCCCCCACCCAATACTTTCAGAAAATGAACCTAACAGTGTATATGGAGTTCTTTGAAGAACTTTCTATCCTTCACTGTAAATTTAAATTTGATTAGTACAGCATATGTGTATGCTAACATTTTGAGATGTTGCTAATGATAGTCATGAACATAAAAAGTCAATGAAAACAGTTACAAAGCAAACTAATCTAAATCATTCAACTCTAGTACTCTGCAGTTCCAGAGAGCTATCGCCATTGGTATCTCATCATTACCAACTTGTTCCAGTCACACCAATCTCATTGTCAGTTCTCTCATGCCATTAAACTGTCTACACACTGAGTACAATTCCTTGCTAGCCATCAGTTGCATACAAGTGCACACAAATGACATTCTGTGCCAGGACAACAAAAGTGCTTCCCCATTTTTCTTCTTCCATGTAAGAACAAAAGACAAACACAACCGATGAAATAGTAGCTACAAGGCAGAAATGTGCAGCCCTGGGAAGAAAACCATCAAGGTGAAGCCTGGTGCAAAGCAGAGACCAAAGCTCTTTATTCTCTGGGAAAAACGATGGAGACTGAAGACGGTCTGAAGGCAAAGTTATCCACTTCACTATTATTTCAACCACACCTGTCAGTAAAAAAGGGAGTGTATATGTGCAGGGAACTGAGTCAGTGTGAAACTTAGATTCTTACTTTTGGTTTTCTTCTTCTTCTGATTCTTCGTGCTGATCAAACAGCTCCCACTTAGAAGTTGTTACAGCTGCAGAGGGAAAAGTAATTTAGCATTTTTGCTACAGCACAGTAGAAACACAACTTTAGAGCTAAAGTTTTATCTTAAGCTTATGTATGTCATCTTCATGTTCTACACATCCCTTTTTCACATACCTACATTATAACTATGCAGATTCAGGAATGATTAAAAACACTGTCACATTTATTTCTATGGTGAATGGAAAGATTTATTTTATCAGACCAACAAATATTAACAGATATGGGTCCAAGTAAGTGTAAAGAGAAAGGCAAATATAACTGGATCTAATAAACGTTGTAGGATTTCCAAAAGGATGATGCTTCCCAACTACACTTTCCACTGAAACACTTTAACCTGAAAGGTTTTTCAATGATGTTGCTGATTGTACTCTCAAAGCTTCCAAACTGAAGGCTCTAAGATAATTACTACAGGAGCACCAACAATCAATGAATGCTTAGGATAGATCTAAAACACTGAAGCACTGAGTCTGAAGGCTGAAAATGGAGGTTTTAAACATAAGAAAACATACACATGCAAATACAAAGGCACCAATAATTATTATAAGAGCTCAATTTTCTTCTCCCTCACCAAGTCCTGGAGATCCAACCCAGTGCCTTACACATGCTAGGTAAGTACTACACCACTGAATGACACCACTATCCCAGTACACAACTGTTTAAAAACTCAATGTTTGTAATTTACTCACCTTGTGCTTCCAATTCAGATTCATCTACAGCCTCCCATTTTGATGGGGCAACTTTAAAGATGGGTTCATTCTTCTTTGAGTCTTCACTTGCATCCACTATTGAAGAAAAGATGAGCTATTAAATATTAAGGGATGACTCGATCTAATAGGCTTAAAGCTAATAAAAGTAAGTACACATGTAGAAAACCATTGACAGTATCAAAAACAATGACATAATTAACTCACTTTTTTGCTTTAAACCCTATTTTTAAGCAGTACAAAGTAATCCCTCTTTTATCCATAGCAGCCACATCCCAAGACCTCTAGTCTTGGCTCTGAACAGCTCACAAATACATATTTACTATGTTTATTATCAACATGTACTTATAAATCAGGCACAGTAAAAATGTAGTAAAAATAATCATGAAAGAGAATAACTGCTAGAATGTACTCTGATACCTAAAATTTGTGAATTCTTTTGAATTTTCCATTTAATATTTGCAGACCAAAGTTGGCAGCAGGTAAGGCAGAAAATGGACAAAGAACTACTGCATAGAAAATTCAGGTAACACTTTAAGAATATGGAGGTGAGAGGGATAAAAATAGATAAATAAATGCTAAATTATTTTCTAAACAACAAAGTTCATACTTTATTCAACGCTTTAATGTAATTTTAGGCAGAAAAACAAACAGGAGAACAGAAGATACTGGGCATCTGACATTATGAGTAAGAAACAAACACAAGATGTTGCCTACAGCTTTCAGACAACTGAGACATAAAAGGAAAACCTGCTATTATTATAGGAGGAGAGTAACAGTCCCCAAAAAAGAAAGATGACCACAATAAAGCCCTTACCTTTGCCATAGTCAAGCACACTGCTAGATACCTGAGTTTTAAAATGTCAGAAAAGGTGTCTTGACATAGTCAAAAATTAAAATATTCCTTCAGAACATCATGTGCAAACATTAAAGCATTTTGGCAATTAAACCTGTTTGTCAGACCTAATGTTTGAAATCTGAACTTACAAGGCACTCCATCCAGATCATCATCAAGGCTTTTTATAGGGACTCCGTCAAGATCATCAATGGGAGTAGAATCAATGGGAATTCCATCCACATCTTCCAGCGGTGCACCATCAAGCTCTTCCTCAATGGGAGCACCATCAAGATCATCTGGTACATCCTATAGAAACATACACTACTGTAATGTTTTCTTGACTTGCTTAAATCTCTCACTATCAGATTAACTTAAAATACAGTACAAATCAATGTGGCTGGAGATTCATATTTCCAGACACAATGTAAACATGCTTTATCATCTAGCCTACTAAGGCAGCATTTAACTATACAGTTATTTCCCTAACAGGCACTAAGTGCTTATTATTGGTGCCTGGTAGCATGTGACACAAGGATGAACAAAATCAGGTTTGTTTTTTCTGTCAAAGAGCTTAGTAAATGTTTTTGTTGTTTAAAAAAGAAATATATCAGAACAATATATTAAAAGGCTACACCACCATCTTGATATACTATTTTATACTTAAATTTCACTTAAAAAAAAAAAAAAAAAAAAAAAAAGTAGGAAGGTACCCTAAGTTACAGTTAGGCTGGATCAGGTAAGACACAGGCACAAGGTCCAGAAAGAAGAATGTGCACAAAGTCCAGTGGCAGGAGCACTGTACACTGAAGAAACTGAAGCAAGAGTTTGAGAAGAGGCCCAAAACAAGAAAACAAAGTAGCTGCCAACTGGTGAAGGAGTCAGGAAAATCCACAAAGGAAGAAAGCATTCTAGAAAGGAACAGAATCAAATACATGAGCAGCTCAAAGTGCAGTTCCTGGCTTCCAAAAACAATTTACTTCAACCTCACCAGAGGGCCTGGAGACTGAGCCCTCAAAAGAGGGCTGCTCAATAAGACTCCCTACTACAAAACCTACAAGTACAGCCAAACTTACAGATGCACAGGCTACAGCACTGCAGCATAGAAAGATGAAAGTTAAGGACCTCCCAAAGATCCCAAATCCTCAACTAGGAAACCCAGATCCTAATATAAGTCAGAAGAAACTTTGCAAAGTTTTCGTGTAAAAATAACAAATGATACAAACCAGACCCTAAAGGAAAGTCAGCAACAGATAGGAAAACTGTTAACAAAGTTAACAATATGGATTGAAAAAAACTAGAAATGTTAGAAATTAAAACCTCCATGAAACAAAATTTACAGTAGTGAGTCACAAGATGGTACAGCAAGTCAGACATGTGCACATACAGAGTTAACAACCTGAGTTCAATCCCTGGACTAAGCATCAGAGGCAGGCGGATCTCTGTGAGTTCAAGGCCACTCAATCTGGTCTACAGAGCTATATAGAGAAACCATGGCTCAAGAAACAAACAAAAAGTTAAAAAGGCTGTTTAGTGGGAGATGTCATTCTGTAAATATGTTTCTTGTATTGGTTAATGAATAAAGCACTGTTGGCCAAAAGGAAAGGAAGATAGAAGAGACTAGGAGGCAAGGAGGAAAGAGGAAGTGGTTGGGGGAGTCAACATAGAGAGCCAGAAAGGTAGAACGCCAGCCCCTCTGGCCGGTGAGATGAGCCATGTGGAAATACTTAGATTAGTGGAAATGGGTTAATCATTAAAACAGAGTTAGCCAATAAGGAATTAGGAACTGGCCAACAGTATTTGTATCAAATACAGAGTCCCTGCGTGTTATTGGGGGCTGGTGTGGCAGCAGGACCAGACCGGCGACAGAGAAAAACCTGCTCGTAACAGTTTTGTTTTGTTTTTTTAGGTGTATGTGTGTTTGTAGGGGAGCAGATTACGGAGATGGCTCAATGCTCAATGGTGAAGAACACTTGCTCTTGCAAGAAAATGTGGGTTCAATTCTCAGCACCCACATGGTGGCTCACAACCATCAGTAACTTCAGTACCAGGAGATCTGATCCTTTTATCTGGATCTCTGTGGGCACCAGGCATGCATGTGGTATACATGCACACATGCAGGCAAAACCCATATACATTAAATATATCTAAAGCAAAACAAAACAGTAGGAAGTATCACCAATAGACTCTCCTAAGCAGAACAAAGAATATTACGTATGGAGGACAAAGTGGATGAAATACTGCACTCAAATACCAATGAGGAAAACAAATGAATAAACAATCGAGACCCCAGACATCCAAAAATTCTAGGTCATGGCCAGAAGCCCAAACCTATCATTCCTGGGATATAGGACAAGTTCAGATAAGCACTAAAAGTGCAGGAAATTAACTGATTCAATGAAATTTAGGAGTGGAAAATTTCAGAAATCCAGGTCTTAGATTAGAAACCAAACAGGCATGACCAGATAAACCTCTCTGTGGGAAAGACATTAAAATACAAAGCAAAACAGCTGTAAGGCAAAATGTCAACTCACCCACAAAGACAAGAAGCATCAGAGTTAATACATCTCTCAGCACTCCCAAAGCAGGAGAGCAGGGAACGACGCAACCAAGAGTGCTATACCCAGAGAACTTGTTTTTCAAATACGCAGAATTAAGAACATTTTAAGACAAGTGTAACTAAGGCAGTTCACAAGCACCAAGCCAGCAATGCAAAAGACAATAAAACCATGGAAGAAAAGGAAGACAATCTTAATCACAAGAGCCAGGAATGAAAAATTTTCAAGACAGGATTGGATAAACAAAGAAAAGATAGCAAAGAATCCATCATATCCAACCTGATAAACCAGTAAACCCTAATCCTAAGAGGGGAGAAACTCAAAACAAACAGGGGAAAATAAAAAATAACAATTAGGATTATAACAATTAAGAAACCTTTTTTTCAATAATAACCTTAAACATTAATGTCCTCAATTCACCAACAAAGAGAATCATGCATTACTACCAGGAAATGAAGATGAAAGATTTACAAGTCATTTTAGAGAAAAGAAGCAAGAGAATAATGATGAGCACAGTTTGGTATCATCATATTACAACTTCCAAGTATGTATATGTTTATTTTTAAGCTAACTTTAACAAAATGAAAATTTTTATACATAAACAATTCCCAACTCTTGATGGTTTGACTCACACTCTTTAAAAATTTGCAATGATGCAATACAACACACATTCAGTAATAACTGTTCTTCAAATTTTGATTCTTTATTAGGATAGTGAAATACAGCATGATGTTTTCATGTTGGGCAGTGGCACTTAACTATGGGCACCAGTCAACCATCTGATCACATGGACAAATAATATCTATCTACAGTGTTTTGTTGCCATCATTACTGATTGTAAGTCTTCAGTAAGTTAAATGAGATATTCAACACTTTCTTTAAAAGTAGATTTCCTGTTAGATCATTTTTGCCTAGCTATAGGCTTATTTAAACTCTACGAGATATTCAAGGTAGACTAGGCTCTCAGGTTCAGTATTCAATGTCTCTTCAACTTAATGAAGTTTATTTTCAGTAAGTTTATGAAGAACCCCTTGTTAGCTGAGAGGATTCTGTATATTTTCTACTAAAAAAAAAAAATCACAAATCCTTTCATGTTCCATATGTTAACATCCCTCTCCCCAGAACAATGTTTAAATACAGAATACTTACCTCTGTTTCCTTCTCTTCAATGATATTTACAAGTCCTAAGAAAATATTTTGAAGTTTGATCAAAAATGGTTCTGGATAGATTGCCCAATCTTCCCATGCTCTGAAGCAGGTCATTACCCGTTGCTGAATAAATAGAAAACACACAGTCAGTGACTATGTGTGTCATTTCCAAATTGTTTAAAGCAATGTTATCTTCCAAGTAAACAGTATAAAGAGCTAAAAATACTGGGGGGAGGGGACTTGTTTTTTAATTAAGGTCAACTCTCATGTTGTCCTTAGTGTGTGTGAGCCACATTCTGAAAAACCATCTCATAGTACCTTCTGACCACTAGAGACCAAAGCCACCAAGCTTTATCCTGAATCCAATATGACTCAATGAAGGCTAAAATTTTTCTGTGTACATTTCCTATACTTTGCTATAAAGCAAAACTTATAATCAAAATTCAAGACTAAAAATTTTTTATGGATTTGTGAATATTGTGATGGTTTGATTAGAAATGGCCCCAGTAAGATTCATGTGTTTGAAAGCTTGGCACTATTAGATGGTGTTGGAGAAAGTGTGTCACTGTGGGGTCAGGCTCTGGGTCTTCTATGCTCAAGCTATGTCCAGTGTGGCACACAGACTCCTTCAGCTACCTATAGATCAAGACACAGAATTCTCAGCTCCTTCTCTAATACCAAGTCTGCCTGTATGCCACCATGCTTTCACCCATGATGACAATGGACTAAATAAACCTTTGAAACTATGAGCCAGCTCCAATGAAATGATTTCCTGTCTGAGAGTTGCTGTGGTCATGGTGTTTCTTTAAAGCAATGAAACCCTAAGACGAAAACCAATATAATGAGGACATGGGACAGCTTCCCAAGCTAAAGAAATTTCCCAACAAAGTCCCCTTCCCTCAATAGTATAACCATTTATTCAATTACTGGAAGGGGGGAGGGGCTTGATTGGCTTTTTCTTTTTTCTTTTTAAAATTATCTTCTCTATTTTTATCAGTGTGTTCGTGGGAAGTTGGAAGAAGACACTGGATTCCCTGGGACTGGAGTTATAGGCAGTTGTGAGCTGACATGGGTGTTAGGAACTGAATTAGTGACCTCTCGAATAGCAGTAAGTGCTCTTAACCTGAGTCATCTCTCTAGTCCTGATAGGCTTTTTCTTAACGATGGTCTATAGGTTAAAGTTATTGTTTCTTCTTTTAAGAGGTTTTATTCCCCTTCAAAGCAGCCCATCAAAATCATCCCAGCCCATCTTAAATATGTACTTGTGATTTAAACAAAAAATGTCCAGCAGCCCTCACAACCTATCAAGATGAGATTTTCATTCACTATCAAGGACACTCTTAAGTCACCTTTGTGCTCCCATGGCAAACTGGAAAAGCAGAGACGCCCACTACTTCTATCAGGTTCTGTGCCTGGACACAGTTGTGAAGAATTGTGTCTCAAATGACACTGGGCTTTCAGAATAACACACTCCACACTAGTGTAGAGGCCTTCCTCTAGTGGCATTGTGGGTGGCCACTACTTCTACTCAATCTTCCCATTTTCTGGGAGAAGGAATACAGGCCAAAGCTTCAGGCCACCTTGAAACTCGGAAAGATGGCTACTGCCATCCATGTTCAGTTTCAGAGCCTTACCCCAGCTCAACCATGGTACCTCAGCAGACACAGGATCAGGGGGACCCTTCCAGGACCCACACCTCAGAATGTGAGGCCTCTCTCATCATAACCACCTAATATACTGGAACTATCAATGCCCTAAAAGTACTTTCTAAACAACCATGAATAACCACAATGCATGTTCCTAATCCAGACAAATTATATATACCATGATAAAACAAATGACCTTATAAATTTATCCTGTGAGGAGGAAAACAAAACAAAACAGTATTAAAAATATTCAAGTAAGATTTGAGGCCCTGAATTTAGCTCCCAACACCTACATCATCTGGTTCACAACTCCCTGTAACTCTGACTCCAGGGGGATCCTACACCTCTGGCCTAGACAGGCAGCTGCACACGTGTATATATCCACACAGAGACACATATACACAATTAAAACTAATAAATCATTTAAATATCTTTTGAAAATAAAGAATATTTAAATTAACATAAAACTAAAAACTAACTACCAACACAATATTGTAAAGAATTTTAAGAGTGATTTCTAAAAGATACAAGCTTAAATATTGTATTTGCCTTACATTCTTTTATAGCCCTCTAATGCCCTCCTCCATCTGACTTATCAGGGCAAAAACAATAAAATATACATACCTTAAAATTTTCAGATTGTAAATGGCCTTGAATTGTACGGTAAGTAGCATTGAGGTCTGAAAATATCTGACACAGCTTTGTTTCAAAACTGAAATTCAAACAATACATTCTTTAAAATAGAATTTGTTTAAAACCTCATATTCTTTTCAGCCTGCTATCCAATGAAAACCTCCCCTGGTCTTACAGATAAAGCAAATTAAGAAATTTAAAATTCTAGTGTCCTTTAGCAAGCAATTTTATATTTAGGATGAACTTAGCCACCTGGCCCTCATTTTTTTGTGTCATATAACAGCACACTTGAAAGGTAAGTAGCATGTAGAAGGTAAAAAAAGTATTAGCATAATTAAAAGTAGGGCTCTCCTCCTGGTCCTGTTCCCTTCTCTCACCTGCACATGTACTCACACACACACACATATGCATATGTAGCATGGGCTAACCTGGGACTTGCTATGTGGCCAAGAATTACCGTGAACTTCTTGTCCTCCCACCTCCTCCTTCCAAGTGACATCACACCTGACTGTATACAGTGCTGGGGGATCAAGCCCAAGAGTCCCTGGGACGCTCGCTACGCAAGCACTCTACAAACTAGATCATGACGTGTTTTCAAAGGAGCACCTGGGCACTGTCCAGAGAACAGACCATGGGGTACAGAGGAGAAACCAGTTAGGAGACTACTGCTGTAATTCAGGTGAGACAATGGCAGCAGTCAGGAAAGTGGTGTCAGTCAGCTTCTAGATAGATTATAAAATACATTTTTAATCAGTAACAAGTGTTAGAGGACAAAGTATGCGGTTAAAGAGAAGGGGGAAAGTGAGCGAGACTTCAAAGAGCCAAGACTCTAAAATGCAGTCAGTGCTGAGTGTCTTCCTCTCTATATAGCTGAGTTAGGATGATCTGAGCTGCTGATCCTCCTGTCTCTCCCTGTGGATCGTCAGGATCACAGAGTGCACTACCAAGACTGCTTTTAAGTGGTGCTGGAGATCAAACTGGGGCTTCTTCATGCCAGGCAAGCACTCAACCAACTGAGTTATAAATCTCAGTCCAGGCCACAATTCTGAATTTCCTTTTAGAGTCAATTCCTTTCCCTGAGCCTGACCATTTAATAATTACAGACAGATGGGAGCTCTGCGGAACTGAAGATTTACATGTGAATTATAATGCCAATTACAACTCCCTTCTGCTTTAAAAAACAACAAGGAAAATCAATGAACAGGGTTCACAAGATAACCGCTAAGAGCCCTAAAGTTCATTCAGATCCCAGTAAGGATATGGCAGATCACAACTACAATTCCAAGGAATCTGACACCTTCTTCTAATCTACATGCCACCAGGCACACATGTGAGGCACATAATACATGCAAAGCACTCATGTGGAAAAATAAAAATAACTTAAAAAAAAATAAACTAATATAATGATTACCAAAAGAAAACAATGATGTTAATAAAGCTTTGAATTCTTCTTTTACATATGCCATTGTTTACTACACTATTTATGCTTATTATAAAGTAAATAAGGCGGCAAATTATTAAAAAAAATTTTTAAACACCACCTATTTGTTCTGTCAAATATTGCAATTAGCTATAACTGGGTGGTGGTAGCACACACCTTTAAATCCCAGCACTTGAGAGGCAGAGGTAGGCAGATCACTGAGTTCAAAGCCAGGTTGGTGTACAAAGTGAGTTCCAAGACAGACTCCAAAGCTACACATTGAAACCCTGTCTAGAAACGCCCCCCCCACAAAAGAAATAAAATATAACACATACTATACTATATTATAGTGTGGTCCATACTATAATCTCAGCACCTGGAAGGCCACAGAATAGGGCTGTCACAAGTTTAAGGTTAGTCAGGACTGCACAGTAAATTCTAGGCAATCTGGGCTCGAGTGAGACCTCATTTCAATAAAAACCAAACAAGGACGAGCTACATGGCTAAGCGGATAAAAACACTGTTGTCAAGGAGGACAACTCGAGTTTAATGCCTGGAACCCACGAGGTGGAGGGAAAGAATTAACTCCTACAAGCTGTCTTCTGACCTCCACTTATAGGTCATGCTCCATGTTTACACAGACATAAACGCATAAATGTCACTGAAAAGAAAAACTGGTTTAGTTCAATAAACATGTCCATCTCTATTATTATTATTATCATCATTATTATTATTGTGTGGGTGAAAGATGAAGTCAGGGTTAGAGACAACCTTGTGGAGTCATTTCTTCCCGTCTACCTTTACATGAGTTCCAAGACTACCAGGCTTGCATGGCAAGCATCTTAATCCACTGAGCCATCTCACCAACCCCTAAAATTATTTCTTATTAAGGAAGAATCCGAACAGAATCATTTCTTTTTTCATCTTCTCACCCTTAAATACATCATCTCAGAGTATGAGCTCCTATCTTATACTTACAATTTCCTGTAATATGAGGCATTGGCAACTTTGGCTGAAGAGTTGTACAAAACATCAGAAACCAAATATAATCTGGCAATCTGTAATACAATTGAGACAAAATGAAAACATTAGCCAATGCATATCTTAAAAAAACCTGTACACTCTTCCTTGAAATAATGGCAGAAGTTTAACTATAATTTAATAGTAAATATAAATTATGAGATCCATAATCATTACAATCACGACTTTTGCAGTAATATAATCTGTTAATTTCTTTGCATTTCAACCAGTTTCTCAGACAAAAATTTTCTAGAAAACATTTCATCAGTCAAACTCTTCATTAAAAAAGAAGCTAATTCCAACAACAACAACAACAACAACAAAGTCAATTATTACCCCACCCTTAACTAATGTTCAGAAAGAGAAATCACTCCAATACCTTCTTGGGAAGAGGTGTCTTTAAGATGGACAATGACTCAGTAATGCAATCCACTATTTCTTCAGCAGCTTCAGCATTATTAAGACAGAATACCATGGCATCTCCAATATCATTTTTCCTTGGAGTTAATCCTCGCAAGATTTCTTCTAATTTATCCCGCTGTCTGAATATATAAGTTTTAAGTTTTTCACTTATAAATATTTAAACATAACATTCCAAATGTCCTAACAACTACTGCCTGCTCACAGACTAGCCTCTTGTGTGTGTGGTGGGTGGGGGGAGCTCTACTATATCAGTTATCATGTTCACTCCCAAGTGAAAAGACCATTTTCTCTTGTGGCTGAAAGAGTTTCAGCAAGACAGCTAGAGAAAGCGATAGCTGAGCAACTTCCCTGAACACATAACAGAAAAGCTCTTACTCTTCCTTGAGTGCTCCCTTTTTACTAGGCTCTTCCACAAAGGCTTCTGCCTCTTGCTCTTCTGACATCCCATGAAGGTATGGATTTAATGGTGGTGGCCTCCAAAAAGATCCATTTTTGAACATACGAAAATCTTCTGTCCGCCATTTAGTTGGAGAATCACCCTAATGGTATCCAAAATGTTATTAGAAAGCCCTAAACCTCAGAGTTAAAAGTCAACAAAGTAATTGATCCTACTTGCCTGCAGAATAGAATAAAGCTTCCACCTGTAGTAAACATGGGCTGGTGTCTGGTTTTCAAATAAGAACCTAAACAAAACAAACAAAAACAATAAACACTCTATTCTTTAGGAAAAAAGCGATCTACTTTAATGTCTACATGAAACCACTTATTTGTAAAAAGAGAGAGCATGTTACTATCTAACTAAATAAGACAAACACTATTTGCTCTCTTACTTCTAAAGAAGATCAAATGCAAAGACCCTAGGGTATTGGGGTAGGGAAGGGGCCTTTTCATCTTTCATAATATTCACCCTTCCTCTGCCCATGACTGCCATAAAAACTAATATGAACACGCAGAATGACTGTTTTTATCATTTTTAAATTTTTTGTTTGATTTTGAGACAAAGTCTCGCTATGTAGTCATGGCTGTTCCGGAACTCACTATGTATACCAACAAGCTACCTTCCAACTCACAGAAATCCACCCACCTCTACCTCCTAC
>JANBXA010000642.1:15295000-15640000 GCA_030556225.1 Cricetiscus sungorus
TTAAGGATATTAATTTATATATTATTATTATTATTATAGATAATTAATCTCCATTGCCTTTAAATTGATTAAAAGAATTAAATTAGCAGCATTAAAAATAAAGATGTTGCCAGGTGGTAGTGGTATACACCTTTAGTCCCAGCACTCAGGAGGCAGAGGCCAGATCGGTCTACAGAGTGAGTTCCAGGACAGCCAGAGCTATATAGAAAAATGTCTCAAAAAACACAAAGATGTTAATAGAAAAAGAATTAGATGGATTAGGCTATTTTGGTCAACTTTCCAAGTATTTATTTATAGCACTTGTTATATTTGTTTAAATTTTACTATTGGAGTCTAACTCTCTCTTTTTCTCCAATTATTTATTTATTTTGGTGGCTGCTGGGGAATCAAACCCAGGGCTTTAACATCTAGGCAAGTATTGCACACCTTGGGATACAGCTCTGTTTTCTTTTTTCTATGCGTTAGAAATGTTCGGGGGTGGTAATTGCCAACTCCTGATCAAGACATGTTAAGGGCATTTTTAGTTTTTTGAGACAGAGTCTCACATAGCTCAGGGTGGCTTTGAACTTGCTATGTAGACAAAGATGGCTTGGAACCACTTCCTCAGGGCTAGGATTATAGGCTTGCCGCCATGCCTGGCTTATATTGCTGGTCAGATGGAACACAGGGGCTCTGTGTGTTCTGGGCAAGCACTCATGCAACTAAGCTACATCCCCAGCATTTTCAAAGAAGCATTTAGAAATCATTTTTCCTGCCTTCACTCTGCAGCCTGGGCCTTTTTCCCAAGCTGGCACGGGTCAAAGCTAGAAAAAGTTGGTCAATGTATTTCACGGTCCTGACTTAGGACTTTACTTGGAGACCACAAATAAACACAGCAGTGTAGCTAGTGCTCTGGCACAGTAATCTCTAGTAACCTTTATTTTGCAATTAGAATATTCATTGCCATGTGTAGAGACATGGATGTACTTATAGCTATCAAAAACTAACAGCTAGGGGCTGGAGATATAGCTCAGTGTTGGAATATCTACTTAGCGTGCACCAGGCCCTTGGTTCAATTACTGGCTCCCCAAACCAAGACCAGCTATCTACAAAGAAAAACAAAAGCAGACACTGCCCTTTATACTTACTGTACATACTGTATGCCAGGCACTGCACTTGTTATAAGTTAACCCTGCTTATGCCTACAGCAGCTCTCTGGGGTAGGCCTCTTTTCACTTGCAGAAACCAAGGCTGAAAGTCCAGAAATACGATCACACCTAGTGAGGGCTGGGATTTGAACTCAGGTGGGCTTAGTGAATAAGCATTTTGTGGTTGTGGGTATCGTCAGACTATTATGGTTGGTGTCGCAATGAGTTGAGTATTGCTGTCTGACTTACATTGTTGTTTTGCTTGTTTGCTTTCTAAGGCTTTTATCCATTAATTGGATGGAAGATTGGACAAGAAGTTGTATGTTTAGCTGAAGGCAATGCAGGAGACACGGGTACTGCTATAATATGGGCTCAAAAATTAGGTAAGTCACCTTTAAACAAAATCTATAGGCCACATTTGGATTCAAGTTTTAGATCAATAGGTGAAGAATGGATCGTTCAAAATAAATATGGACTAGGAGAAAATAAAGGGTTTTTGTTGTTTTTGTTGGGTTTTTGTTTGTTTGTTTTGTTTTTCGAGACAGGGTTTCTCTGTGAAACAGTCCTGGCTATGCTGGAACTCACTCTGTAGAGCACTGGCCTCAAACTCACAGGGATCCACTTGCTTCTGCCTCCCGAGTGCTGGGATTAGAAGTGTGTGCCACCACCACTTTTAATCCCAGCATTTGGGAGGTAGAGTTTAAGGTCTCTTGTACTACATAGCATGTTCAAGACCAGCATGAACTAAATGTAAGATCTAGTCTTGGGAAGGAAGGAGGGAGAACGGGAAGGAGGAAGGGAGAGAGGAAGGGAGGGAGATAGGGAAGGAGGGAGGGGAAAAAGATAGATTTGAGTGTATAAAATACTAGAATGTACAGGAAGAGCTATGCAAGCAAAATAAAAAGACCAAAGGATAGAACCGTTAGCATCAGCCAGGCATAGTGGCACTCACCTTTCATCCCAGTAGTCAGGAAGCAGAGGCAGGTGGATCTGCTTGAGTTTAAGGCCAGCCTATCTACAGAGAGAGTTCCAGAACAGCTAGGGATGTTACACAGAGAACCCCTGTCTCAAACCACAAAGCAAAGAGAGAGAGAATTTTGATGTAGTAGCACAGACACCCACCCTCACAACCTAACTGTAGATTTCTTAAAGTGCCCCTAATGTAAACAGCTTTCCCATTAGCTCCCACTTAGCTCTTATTCGTCCTCCTTGACCTGGTGTAAAGCTGCTGCCATCAGCCTGTCTCTGCCTCCGGGGTCTTTCTAATTCTGGGCTTTCATAGCCCTGGGCCTGGAGCCTGGTCTGCAGCTCTGACAGCCTTTACGGGGTGTTCCGAGCTCACTCGTGTTTACTTTATATCAATGTCCACCATGAGAATTAATCATGGTTCATCTGCTCATCAGTTGGTGAGCACTTCAGCTGCTTTTTGTCTTTAATACTTTTTTATTACATGTTTATTTAGTGTGTGCGCCATGGTGTGAGTGGAGGTCACTTGCAGGAGTCGACTCTCTTTATTTGTTGTTTGTCTGTCTGTGTAGCTGTGACTGGCCTCAGACTCCCCACATGGACCAGTCTGGCCCCAGTTCACAGAGATCAGAGGCATCCACACCACACCTAGCTATTTTATTTTTTAATTTACGTTCTATTTATTTTGTGTGCTTATGTATGGGACAGGGTGGAGGTCAGAGGACAATCCAAGGGAGTGGGGACTCTCTCTCTCTCTCTCTCTCTCTCTCTCTCTCTCTCTCTCTCTCTCTCTCTCTCTCTCTCTCTCTCTCTCTCTCTCTCTCTCTGCTACACAGGTCCTAGGGATCAAGTTCAGGTTGTTAAGCTCAGCAACAGATGCTTTTCCCCACTGGGCCGTCTGCCAGCCCTGGGGAGTCAGCTCTCTCTGACACCATGAGGGTCCAGAGGATTGAACTCGGGTCATCAAACTTGGTGACTAGGGACTTTTACCCACTGAGCCATCATGCCAGTCGATTTTTGACTTTTGGCCATTATGAATAAAAATACACTCTATATTATAAACTATATTTCATGAACAAAATGTGAACTATAGACCTGTCTTCATCTGCTTTCTACTGCTGTGATGAGACACTGCCCCAAGCAACGTGGGGAAGAAAGGGTTCATTCATTTGGTTTATGTATCCCGGGTCACAGTGTGTTGTGGGATGCCAGAGCATGGAGGGATGCTACTCACAAGCCCATGGCCTCCTCAACCTAATTTCTTACACAGCTCAGGACAACCTGCCCAAGGGTGGCACCACCTGTGGGCCCTCCCCTCCCCCATCAGCCCTTAATCTAGACACTGTTCCATGTGCTTGTCTAGAGGCAGTCTGGTAGAGCTATTTTCTCAGCGAGGTTCCTCTTTCCAGGTAACCCTAACTTGTGTTAAGTTGATGACAACAACAACAAAAAAAACCCAACAACCACCCGATTCCAGACTATTTATAGTCTATTATCATTCATGGAAATATGGTGTAATTTTATACTTCACTGATACAAATTAAGCTGATTTGTTTAAAGAAAAAAATAATCCTGTTGGCAGAAAACTTACTCTCAGAGGACAATGCCAAGTGAATTTTTTTCCCCTTTCCTCCTTCTGTGGGATCAAACCCAAGGTCTTGCACATGCTAGACAGTCAGTCACTTTACCCCCGAATGGCATTCCTGCCCCCCTGAGTCATAAGCATACTGTTAGATGAGGATTGCCTGTAGCTACTGAAAACTTAACAAAGTAAGGACTGGCCCCAGCTGAAGCAGAAGTCATTTATTAGGACATGAAGGGCAGCAGTCCTTCTGAGGGAGTAGAGACTGGGAAGAGCATGGAGCGTGAGGATTTTATAGGGCAGAAAGGGAGCTTTGGGTTCCCTTTGGTTTCCATCAGCAAATCAATTCTTTGTGGTCTCAAAGCCAACGCAGATGTTCTTATCATTGTTGACCATCTTGCCAGGCTTCTCCAAGCTCCTAACTGCCTGCAGATGCCCTCATCACAGACATGGGCTTTCTTTGTTAGACGGGGATTTCTCAGCTCTACATAGACTCTGAGGTCACTAACCTTCACTTATAGTTACTTGCCAGGAAAAAAAAAGTTTATTTCAGAGCTGTGTTTCACTGAAGTCTCTCTCTTCTTAAGTGCATTTCTTTTGCCATCCTTGACATGTATCTTTAAAAACCCTAGAAGAAATCTGGGCAGTGGTGGCGCACGGCTTTAATCCCAGCACTCGGGAGGCAGAGGCAGATGGGTCTCTGTGAGTTCCGGTCCAGCCTGGTCTACTGAGTGAATTCTGGGACAGCCTCCAAAGCTATAGAGAAACCCAGTTTTAGAAAAACAAAAAACAAAACCAATACAAAACAAAACAAACAACAACAAAAAAAACCCTAGAAGAACCAGCAGAGACAGCTCAGGGGTAAAGGTATTTACTGACGGCTGTCAAGCCTGATGTCTTGAGTTAGGTTCCGTGGGACCTATATGACGAAAGGAGAGAGCTGATTTATACAGATTGTCCTTTGACCCCGACACGGACACCATGGGCATACTTGTGCTTCCCCCACCAAATAAAATAAAAAAGTTGTCAGGTCCAGAGGAAATTCCAAAAGGAAGAATGGACAAATGGCCAACTGTGGTGCCTGTTAGTTAGCGCACCAAAGCACAAGCCGGCTCTAAGGCCCCCTCAAACTCATACCTGTTATACAATTCAAGTTCCCTGCTAGCATCCCAACCCCGCCCCCAACTACTCATTCTCCTTATAACCCTGCCATTTTAGCTATGTGTTCTCTGACATCCCCTCCAGGCCTCCCCCTGTTCTCCCTTTCTATGTATGTGTGTGTGTATGTATGTATGTATGTATGTATTCCTTTGGAGGCGGGGTTTCCCTGTGGAGGAGGGGCAGGGAAAGCATGCCCTAATGTTCTCTCTTCTACAGTGGTGGTAGTTCTCAGCACCATTGCCCCAGCTGACAGCCATCAGGGGACATCTTTCTTAGCACGCTCGCTTTTAATTGCTGCTCCTAGTTGTGTCTGCCTGCCCCAGGCAATCCCCATTAGACTTCTCTGTAAGAACACCTACCAGACTGTTTACCTGGCTCCTTCCCAAGAGAGGCGAAGTCTGCCTCGTTTAGAGGAGGGGACGTTTTCTTGTAAGCCTCTAATCTCAGCATTTGAGAAGGCGAAGAAGGAACGCTGTAGGTTGCAGGTCAGCCTGGGCTAGGGTGAGACTGTCCTCGCTGGGTTTCTGTTACTGTGATAAAACACTGACCGAAACTGGGTTTCCACATCAGATCACAGACTGATCTGCAGGGAAGTCAGGCACCAGGGAGGAAGACAGCTCCCTGGCTTGTGCCTTGTGACTTTTCCCACACTCCCCTGCTCATACAACCCAGAAACCACCTGCCCCAGGGTGATGCCACCCACACGTGGGCTGGGCCTGTTCGCACCAATCATTCAGCCAAAAAAAAAAAAATTCCCCACGTTACAAGCCCACAGACCAGACTGATGGAGACTGTTCTTAAATTGAGGGTTTCTTCTCTGGTGATTCTAGCATGTGTCAGTTGACAAAAAACTAACCAGCACAGAGGCCCTGACTAAAAGTGATTATCTACTTACTTATTATTTTAAGGCAGGGTCTCATTGTGTATCTTCGGCTGGCCTGGAGTTCACTATATAGTCCAGCCTGGCCTTGAACTCACAATCCTCCTACCTCAGCCTCTTGAGTACTGGGATTACAGCCATGCACTGCCATGCCTGGATCATTTTACAGTTTAAATGTGAAGCATCGACATGGTTCCCCAAAGCCATGTAAGTAGGTGTACTAAGAGGAGTTGACATCTGTCACAGCACCTTGTCTCTGGTGTCTTGTAGATAATTACCTCACAACTCCCATTGTCGGACTTGCACACAGCACCTCTGCTAGGTGAGCCTCCTTGCTGACCCTCCTTATTTTAAAAGCTTACATGTCAGTGGTAACAAACGTCCTTGATTCTCCTTCATTGGAGGTTGTGGGGTTTTGGGTTTGTTGTTCTTACTGTTGTTTTCCGGGTCCCCCCCCCCATTTGGAAAACGTTAGCATTTAATTAACCTCCCTACCTCCCTGGGTGGATCAAGCCACCAGGACACAGGCACCTCCAACACCCTTGACTTCTCTTCAGCTCTTCTGCTGAAAATGTTGGCTTCCACTATGACAGGCCGCTTAGGGAGCTTTCCCTTCCCCAGAACTTTGTAGTAGCATGATTGCACAACATCAACGATGGGAGCAGCTCCAGTCTTGTTCTTGGCAGCATTGTCCTGTGTCTGCCACTGGCCAGTGTCCACAACTTATCTCGGTTGACAGTCAGTCAGAAGCTCGGGTTCCTCTTTAAGTGGTAATGCCTCATACCAACTTTCCCAGGGTAACCTGGATGGTATTTGCCAAAGTTGATCCTGCGGTGATGCAAGCCTCCAGCATTCCCGAGGCCCCCTGGATGCTTGCGGTGTTTACCAATGTGATGGTGGCCATGGCTCACATGCCCCGGAGTTTCTGGGTCTTCCTCGGTCTGGATGGTGTGACAGAAGCAGAAAGGAAAGAGAACTGTTTTCCTGAAGTTTAATTTTACTATATGTAGAATTCTGGGACAGTAGTCTCTTTTCTTTCATTATTTAAAAGATGTTGTTCTGGGCTGGGCTGTAGCTCAGTGGCAGAGCATTTGCCGGGCATGCACCAGACCCTGGGCTTAATTCCCAGTACTACAAAATATGGATGGATAAATGGATGGGTGGATGGGTGAGTGTATAGATAGGATGGATGGAAGGAAGGAAGAAAAGAAGGAAGGAAGGAAGGTAGGTTAAAAGGGGCATTGTTTTACTACCTTTTGGCTTCAAAGTATATGATGAGAAATGCCCAATTCACCATCATTGAAATGTTTGTTCCTAAAATGTCGCTTGGCTGTGGTTTGTTTGTATTTTGTCTTTTGAGACAATCTTGTGTATACCCGTTTGTCCTGGCACTCCCTAGGTAGTGGAGGACAACCATGAACTAATGCTCCTCCCCCTCCCATTTCCAAATGCTGGGATTACAAGTACACCGCAATGCCTGGCTGCTGTGGTTCTAGGTAGGAGTCCAGGGCTCCATGAGTGCGGGGCAAGCACTCTACCAACTGAGCCGCATCCCCAGCCCCTCAATTGTTTTTCCTTTGCCCTTGATTTTGGCTTTTAGCTCTGCACGGTGTGTCTAAGCTAATATTGCTGTGAGGAATTTGTTTAGATTCCTTTTTATTTGCTTAGAGTACCCCCACCCCCCTCCCCTTCCTTCCTCCTTCCTGAGTCAGGCCTCACTCTGTAGCCCAACTTTTGATATTCTTTCCATCTCATCTTCTTGGGTGCTGAGATGATTGACATGCACCATCATACTTAGAGTAATCTATTGATTATTTTTAATTTATGGATCAATTATAGAAGCGTGGGGTATATTTGGATAACAGAGTATGTTCCTAGTAGCAAAGCCTTGAGTTAAACCCACAATCATGTGCATTAGTAGAGCATGGTAGTATCTACTAATATGTACTTAGGAAGAGGGGGTGAAGGTAAGACGGCCAGGAGTTCAAGGTCATCCTGGGCTATAGTGAGTTATAGACCAGCTTAGGCTACACGAGACCCCATCTACCTTCCTTCCTTCCTTAGATTTATTTATGCACCAGATCTCATTATAGATGGCTGTGAGCCACCATGTGGTTGCTGGGAATTGAACTCAAGACCTCTGGAAGTGCTCTTAACCTCTCAGCCATCCCTCCAGCCTGAGACCCCATCTTTAAATATAAAGCAGCTTTCTGTCTTAAAAGGGTACCATGTTATGTTTCAGTTCATGTGTTGAACCCTGTGATGTTTGAACCAGGGAAACGGCTATTTCCTCAAACACTCAGCACTTCTCCGTGGTAAACCTCAGACTTCTTCCTTCCAGCCTTTGCAGTATGGGCATGGACCCTGCTGAGCAATAGCTTTTGATTCGGGGGTGCTGGGGTCACACCCAAGGCCTGTGTATGATTCCAGGAACCCCTGAATGTATAGGGTCTTTTTCTTTTTTCACTAGTGAAGTTTATAATACATTTGTTTTTCAAGGGGTGGTTCTTCTGATGTTTACCCTCCTCTCGTGGCTCAAATGAGAGGACTCGTCACTGTCTTATTTTTCTCCCAGATGCCATGTTTCTCCCATTTGCTTCTTCAGCCTTTACTTCTCTTACCAGGATAATCTGTCATCCAGCCTTCAGTTTTTCCCTCTGTCATCTCCATCCTTTGAGCCCATCCAGTGAATCATACTTTTATTATGTTTTTCATTTCTGGAATCTTCATTTGGCTGGTCTTCATATCTTCTATTTTTTAATTGAGGAAAAGAATATTTTTTAACCATTTATTTTGGTTTTATTTGAATGCTTGCCCCACATATGTGCTAGGGCCCTCAGAGGCCAGAAGACATCAGATCCCCCAGAGCTGGAGTTGCGGGCAATTGAGCTGCCATGTGGGTGCTGAGAATAAAATCTTAGTCCCTATTAAAACAGCCAGTGCTCTTAACCACTGATCCATCTATGTTTTTTTTTTTAATCAGTTCCCTTCTGGGGTTTTGTTTGTTTGTTTTGCTGCACTTTCTGTTTTTTGGTTCAAGTCTACTTCTCAGATGGTGTCCATAATAGCTGTCTTGAAGTTTTTCTCTGATAATCCCAATGTCTGTGGCATCTTGGGTTTATTGTCTATTCCCTTCAAAGAGAGGAAAGTAACTAATTTTAAGGTGTATCTGATGTTACACTAATTATGAGACTCTTGTTTAAATCCTATGGGGAATTTTGTTATTTTAAGGTTTTCTTTTTAAATTAGTGCTTTATTTATTTATTTTCTGCTTGTGAATGTTTTACCTGGTGCCCATGGAGGTCACAAGAGGCTGTAGAATTATGGATGGGTGCTAACTACCATGTTAACTGGGAACTGAACCCAGTAATAGGTCTTCTGTAATCCAATAATAAGTTTCTCCGCTGATGTAGTGGGCCAGATCAAGCCAAATTGAAAAAGCAAAAGAACAGGTATATTGAGTCTTCCAGCCTCAGAGATTGTAGCTGGAGAAGTTGCTCTGCAGAACTGAAGCAGGGAGCTTATATACCCTGTAGGTGACGGGTGACCGCATGCCCAACTGTTGTCAAAAGCTGCCCGCTTTAGGTAGAGTCTTGGGCTCCTGGCAACTTCAGGGGAGAAGTTGGTACAGCTGCCTGGAATGCAGAACTGGGCTTTGGGGCACTTTTTCTTTCTTCCCTGAAAGGGTGGGGTTTGCAGAGAGGATCGGGGCTTTCCGAGTCAAGCAGGAGTGAGGTGGAGGTTCTAGCCAAACACCCAGGTCCTCTGCAAGATCAACAAGAGCTCTCAACCAGCGAGCCACGCCTGCAGCCCCTTAAGTTGTTCTTGCGAGCAGTGCATTGGATGCGCCTCCTGTGTCCTTGCTGGAAGTGCATTGGATGCGCCTCCAGTGTCTTTGCGGGCAGTGCATTGCATGCGTCTCCAGTGTCCTTGCGGGCAGTGCTTTGGATGCGCCTCCAGTGTCTTTGCAGGCAGTGCATTGGATGCGCCTCCAGTGTCCTTCCTGTTTTCTATGTGCTTGGTCTGCTGTTTGCGTCTGGCGCTCATTTGTACCACCTAATGCCAGTCTAGGCAGTGTTCTGCCTAGAGGTGTGTTCTCAGTGGTTTGTTATCTGTGGACACATCTTCATGTGGTCAGCTGTGGGTGGAGAGGGAGTCAAGCCTTTCAAAAGATCTTTGCAGGGTAATTGTCTTGAATGCCTTTCTTTCAGGGATCTCCCTGCTGCACCCTGCTGTTCTGGCTAGGCAGTGAGTTTTAGTCTCCCTCTGCTGTAGACACTCTGTAACTATGTCTACTTGGCAAGAGGGGTGACAAAGGAAAGGGAAGCCCTCTGCGTGTGCTCTTGAGAGAGAGAGAGAGAGAGAGAGAGAGAGAGAGAGAGAGAGAAATGTGTAAGGGCACATGGTTATAAGAATAGTTATTCAAGATGATCCTTGGCTATCAAGTTTTAGGGCAGCCTGGGCTACATGAGACCCTGGTTTCTTTTTTTGTTTGTTTGTTTTTTGTTTTTGTTTTTTTATGGCCACCTCGTTCACAGAGGAACACGTTCAGGGCTTTGTATCTAAATGATCAATGGGAAGTCTTTAACATAGTAAATAGGGAAGTGAGACTCAGACTGTCGTGGAAACCACCAAAATAGCTAAAATAAAAAAATGTCAGTGGTAATTGCTGGGCAGAAGATGAAGTCAATGGAAATCTTGAGCCAACCAGGAGGAATCTTAAGTTAATGCGACCACTTTAAATAGTTATTCAGCAGTCTTGCCAAAGCTAGCTGTAAATATGGGGCTCCTTTAACTACCTATCCCATCCATTGGTATTAATAAACAGACAAATATCAGCCACCTCCACTGAAAAGAATACCCACAACTGTTGAGCATGGCCAAACACCAGAAACTCTCCATATTCTTATAGAACAGATTTATGAGTTATGTAATCTCACAAAGAAATTCTGTGTGATGTGGGAGTCAGTGGATTACAAACACCTGTGATGAGATGAGTGTCTCACAGGCATGGTGTTAAACAAGAGAGATTTGTCTCCATCTAGGTGTGGGTTCCTCGGGTGTGTTTATACTGCGCAAACTCTTGTAGAGACTGGGCTGTAGCTCAGTGAGTCAGACCTCTTTTCTGCCCCTCCAGCCGCTCCCCAAATAACCACACAGAGACTTGGTATCAATAATAAATGATAGGCCAATAGCTTGCTTGTTTTTAGCTAGCTCTTATAACTTAAATTAACTAATTTCTATTAATCTGTGTGCTGCCCTGTGGCTCATTTACCTCATGTACGAACTTCCCATTCTGCTCACTCTGTGTCTGATGGCATCTCCTCCCAACTCCGCCCTTCTTCTCCCTAGCATTCTCTCTGCCCTGAAAACCGTGCCTAGCCATCAGCCAATCATCTTTTTATTAACAATGAGAACAATGCATCTTCACAGTGTACAGAAGTTTTACCCCACAGCAGCACAAGACCCTGGGTCTTTTGTCCACAGCACTAGGCAAAAGAATTCTATCAGTCTTGTACTTTTTTTCCCCAGGGTTTCTCTGTGTAGCCCTGGCTGTCCTGGAACTCCATCTGTAGACTATGCTGGCCTTGAACTCGGAGACCCGAGTACCTCTGCTGGGATTAAAGCTGCGTGTGCCTTGTACTTACACATTTTCCTTTTCTCCCTTTTTCCTCTGTGGGTTTTTTTTTTTAATTGGTTTGGGTTTGTTTATTTGTTTGTTTGTTTATTTGTTTGGGTCTCTTTTAGCCCTGGCTGGCTTTGAATTTGATATGTAGCTGAAGATGCCCTGAACTTCCAATCCTCCTGCTTCAGCCTCCTGGATTTGGACATTTTCCCAATACTGCATACATTTAAGTAAAAACTTTAATGAATGGATGAAGGCTTGATTCCTTCTGTTTGCTTGTTTTATAAAGGAGTGACCTTTGGCCTATTACTGCTCCGTTATTGAGTTCATTAAATGACATTTTTTTTTCCATTAGATCCAATGGGATTGTTCACTTGATCAGGTGGACCCCATCGGATCAAGTAAAGTTACTATAGGTAGAGGATTCCAGTGTCAAAAAAACTGAGGTGTGTCAGTGTCTCTGAAACTTTTTTGTTGTGAGTTTTGTTTGTTTATTTTTGTGGAGTGTTTTTTTTTGTGCTGAGAATCAAACCCATAACCTCCTGAGTTTTAAATACACTAAGGCACCCCCTTAGTGTACCACTGAGCTATACTGCCAGCCAAAAAGAGAGTAACCTTTTGTTTGTTGCATTTGAAATATGACCTTACTGTGTAGCCCAGGCTAGTCTTGAACTGTATAGTGGTTCTCTTGCCTCAGCTTTCCAAGTACTGAGGTTACAGGTATATATCACTATGCCCAGTTGGGAATAATGTATAATTATTAAATCGCCACAAGGACAACTGTGGTGATTTAAGAAAAGTGGTGCCTGAGAAAAAGGCACCATGCTACAGAGTCCAAGCAGAGGGATTTTTTTCTTTGGGAAAGGGATCATAAAAGGGGGAAAGGGAAGGCTGAATACCAGCCTCTGGAGACAGGAGCAGCAGGAGAGAGGTGAGGGGAGAGGGGGGGAAAAAGGGAGAGAAAATAAAAATAGAGAGAGGAGAGAGGGGGAGGGACAGAGAGAGGGAAGGAAGGGAAGGAAGAAGGGAGGGAGGGAGGGGGAGGGAGGGAGAGAGAGAGAGAGAGAGGGAGAGAGAGAGAGGGAGAGAGAGAGAGAGAGAGAGAGAGAGAGAGAGAGAGAGAGAGAGAGAGAGAGAGAATGGGAGGTAGGTAGGGCCCTTTTAAAGGGAACATAGTGAATATGCACAGGTGGTGCTCTTTGTGGATGCAGCTGAGGGTGTGTCCTGTCAGAACCCCAAGGACAGGCCAGTACAGATACCTGAATACTAACAACAACAATAAACAAACATAAAAAAAAAACAACAAAACCCTAGCATGGATTCTTCAGCTTACTCAAATACCTTTAATGAAAAAAGTAAGGCCTACTATGTACAGAACTTAACTAGAAGGACCTTTAGGGGTGTCTCCGTTGTCCAAACCTTTGCTGTAATCCTTTGCACAGTGAAAGGTCACACAGAATGCCTCGTGTGTTGACCCTTTTAAATGAAGAGCTTTTATGTTTTAGTCCTAATTTGTGGTTGTGTAAAGTGATTCTGTTTGTCCCTCCACAGCTGCTTCCTTTTGTTTTAGGGTTTTGTTATTTGTTTTTGCAGATCTTTTCACAGATGCTGCTGAGACTGAAAAAATGGCCCTGAGTCTGGAGGATTCTGAAGGGGTTTATTTTGTTCCATCGTTTAATGGATTACAGGTATTCTTCTTACAAAGTAACAGCATTGGCACAGTTTCTCCTCTAGCCATACCCGGAATTTCATGGCCGTGACTCTGTTACCTGAATGAATAATCAGGCCTGGCATAAGAGGTACATTCTAGGACAGGGAAACTATGCCAAGTTAGCACAAATTCTGTAGGGGAGCAGTGTGTTCTCTACATGAGACCCGGATGGTTTGACTGCACTGACAGAATTCAGCCACTGTCAGCTTTCAATTCTATTGAAGTGGGGCCTAAAAGTTAGCAGGTTTGTCATAGAACTGTTAATATGGCCTAGGGTTGAGTTATAAGTAGGCACTTCTGAGTTGTTGAGCAGTATGTATCAGCAAATAGGTATTTAGAGAAAGTATACTCTTGATAGAAAATTGATGACACTGGCTCTGGTGGTGCATGACTTTAATCCCAGGTTCAAGGATGGCTTTGCTTACACAGTGAATTCAAGACCAGATTAGCCTATATGAGAACTTTATCAAAAGACAACAGCCAAGTATGTTGCATTCACCTTTAATATCAGCACTTGGGAGGCAGAAGCAGGTGGGTTTCTATGAGTTTGAGGACAGCCTATTCTACATAATGAATTCCAGGCCAGTTTGGGCTACGTGGTGAGACCCTGCCCATGCATGAATGAATGAATGGTTATCTTGGGGTTTTTTGTTTGTTTGTTTGTTTTTCCAGACTGGGTTTCTCTGTATTGCTTTGGAGCCTGTCCTGGAACTCGCTCTGTAGATCAGGCTGGCCTCGAACTCAGAGATTCACCTGCCTCTGTCTCCCGAGTGCTGGGATTAAAGGCAAACACCACCAATGCCCAGCTTGGTAATCTTGTTTAATCAGCTCTTTGGGTTGTAATTTATTTTAAATTATTTAAATAAGCATTCTTCTAGCATGGCTGTGTTTTATGAGCCATATCAAGCCTGTAGATGTAATTTAGAACATAAAGGATGTTCTTTTCATCTCTTACTTTAGGCCCCTTTAAATGACCCCTGTGCCTGTGCCTCTTTTATGGGCTTGAAACATTCCACCAGTAAATACCATCTCGTCCGGGCTATACTGGAGTCAATAGCCTTCAGGTAAAACCTGAACTCCCTCTACTGCCTTTGTACTTTGTCATTAACTGAAATCTTCTTTTCTGGAGAAATATATGTATTTTTAAATTTTGTGTGTATAGTAAGTGCTTGAATACATGTGTGATATGTGCTGCATTCATGTAGAAGTCCTCAGAGGCCAGAGTTCCCATACACTTTAAAAGTAAATAAATCTCCAAAAAATAATTGAATTCCCATAAATAAGGTGTGTTTCTTTCATGTAAAGTAATTTTTGTGAATATAAAATTATATATTTGGTACTTTTTTACATGTTGTTTGAGTATATCATAGTAAAGGCTGTGGAGTAAATGAATAATTGCTTGAAATGCTCCTTTTATCAAGTCAAGTATAGAAAACCATAGTTCTTATTTGTTTGAAACATCGGCATGAAATGCAGAATTATGACATGAATATGCTCTCAATAGTTATCTTGTCTTTGACTAGGAACAAGCAGTTATATGATATGATGCAGAGGGAAATCCAGATCCCAGTCACAAATATCCGGTATGTAAGCTTTGTTTATAATAGGTCCATTTAGGAGCTACAAAACCAGCCTGGTGAGTTAGCTCAGTGATTGAACATTCCCCTGGGTTTGAGCCCCAGCACCACAAAACAAACTAGAAATTTTTTAAAAAGTAGCTGTTATTTATTTTAATTTTTTCTTGACTTCCAAAGCTTATGACTAGTTTTTTAGCAATAAAATTGCTGGTCATAGCAATTTGGAGAGAAAAATGCTAGTTTTAGATTATTAAGACTATAGCACTTACAAATTTTGGGGATCCTGTCAAGCATGTATATTATATAGAAATCATTAGCATTTCATTATTGTGTTATTGCTTTTGTGTGGAAGCATTATATTGTTTTATCTTCTTTAATGTTCAAAGGAATGCTCCTGTTGGCTTAGTTTATTTTATTCATCATAATTTTGAACTAGCACCAGAACAAATGAGACCTGAGACCTGAATAAAGAACAGTATTTACCAGGCAGTGGTGGTGCATGCCTTTAATCTCAGTCTTGGGAAGCAGAGGCAGGCAGAGCTCCATGATTTCAAGGCCAGTCTGGTCTACAAAGCAAATTCCAGAAGAGCCAGGGCTGCACAGAGAAACCTTGTCTCGAAAAACCAAACAAACAAAATCTCTTCTACTGAAAAGCAATAAATAGTAGATGGATTGGGGACACAGCTCACTGGTAACTGCTTACTGAGTACCTGTAAAGCCCAGACTCCCAGCACTGTCCCCTCCCCAAAAGTTAACTTCATAAGCCCTAGTAACCCCCATAAAAACAGTTCATGTCCTCACAGTAACTTGTGGATCTTGCCTCCCACAGGGCAGACGGAGGAGTCTGTAACAACGCTTTTGTCATGCAGATGACTTCAGACTTGATTAATGAGAAGATTGACAGACCAGCTCACTTTGACATGTCCTGCCTGGGCGCCGCCACCCTGGCTGGCCTTGCTGTTGGTACGTGTGACCTTTATAAAAACGTGCACTTTCTTTAAGCTGTTTCTGTACTAACTCTGCTCATCTGCAGTCACAAAATTATAGAGAACATCTGGAAAGCTAGTGTCCGCACAGGTATCTGCACACAGACTCAGCAGTGGTCCTCTGACCAACCTCCTTTGTGGGTGTGCCAACCTAACTGTCCTAACTTAACTCCCTAGAAGAACTGTGAGGTGAGGGCATTTCAGGGTCAGTGCAAGGGGTGGTCTTGGGATGGACTTTCTCAGTGTACGATGTTAAAGACAAGAGCGGTAAGATGGGTATTGTTCAGGAAGTCTCCTGAGGTATGGAAACCACCGTAGTCACCCCTGGTGGTGGACACTGCAGGGATTCTCAGTTGTGGCATTGTTGAAAAGAGATCAGATGCACTGCAGTGGAGTTGGAAAGTTTCTGCCGCTAGACCCATCTTTGTTCTAGAAATGAGCCATTCCTTTACTTAACAGCTTTTGTTGAGTGCTTCTATAGGATAGTCACTGCTAGGAACCAAGAAGTGAAAGAAAGCCAGAGTCTCTGATCTCTGGTGGCATCGGACGATGCAGCTGGTGGTCGGATCTGTGATAAACCCAGCAAAGACTGATGGTGTGAAGCCACTGGGGCGGGAGGCGTTCCAGAGTCTATGGCCTAGCTTCTAACAGGGCAGGCTGAGGGGACAGTGAGAAGCTGGTGCTTCCAGAGGCTTTGACAGGAAGACGTGTTTGCTGCTGTGGAGAGAAAGAGGGGTGGCTACTGGGTTCCACAGTGAGACCCCAGACACAGCGATGCCCAGATGTGCAAACACACAGATAGACACAGACACACAGACACAAATACAGATACACACAATCATAGATACACATAGATACACCTACATAGACAATGATATATACAAATACTCTGATTAACAAACTCAGGTGACTTGAGCTTTATCTACTTCATTAAATCTATATTTAATTTCAAGCTTTTGCTTCTCTCAGAAGTGTGTGAACAGTAGGTGTATCTATCTATATCTATATGTATAGATATACATATACATAATATATATATATATATCCTCTATGTTTTCTTTTTTAAAAAAAAGACTTATTCATTTATTTATTATACAAATCTCATTACAGGTGGTTGTGAGCCACCATGTGGTTGCTGGGAATTGAACTCAGGACCTCTGGAAGAACAGCCAATGTTCTTAACCAGTGAGCCATCTCTCCAGCCTGCCTCTATATTTTCTAAACTTACCTAGAAACTGGATCTGTTCTATATGTAATTAATAAAATGACACACATACACATGTTTACCTTAAATACAAATAATAAGTTCTGGAAATAAATTTTTTGTTTTTGCTTTTTGAGACAGGACTTCTCTGTATTGCTTTGTAGGCTAGCCTGGAACTCGCTCAGTAGACCAGGCTGGCCTGGAACTCACAGAGATCTGCCTGTCTCTGATCAGAGTGCTGGAATTAAAGGTGTGCACCACCACAGCCTGGCTGGAAATAAAAATTTTTAAATGTATATATTATTTATTTACTCTGTAGGCAATCATGCCATGTAGCCTAGGCTGGTCTCAAACTCAAATTCTCTTGTCTCAAGCCTCTCAAGGGCTGGTATTAAGGAAATAAGTTATCACATACACAACACATTTGTTTTCATGACTACATGAAATTTATTTACTGATCTACAAGTGGTATTTAAATGAAAACTATTAGTAGCCATTTGAATGTAGTAAAAATAACTAACTTCACAAATGCAAGGAAATTTTAGAAAAAAAAAAAAAAGATAGAGTTTTACATTGGGTGTGGTGATAAATGCCCTGCCTGTAATCCCAGCACTCCAGGTACATGCAGGAGGGTCAAGAATTTCAGGCCAGCCTCAGAAACATGTCTGAAAATGTGCATGTATACACATATACACACATGTATCATCTAAAATATTTTCTGTTGGTAAAAGAAAATGTAATTTGTAAGAAATACTTGAAGGCTGCATGGTGTGATGCATGCCTTTAATGGCAGCATTCTGGAGGCAGAGTCAGAAAGATCTCTGTAAAGTTGAGGCCAGCCTGTTCCAGGATTTCTAGGGCTACACAGAGAAACTCATCTCAAAAAAAATCATAATGGGGGGGGGGGACTAAAAGGAAAAAAGAAATACTGGAAAGTTGAGCCTGGTGTATTGACACACACCTTTAATCTTAGCTCTGAGGAGTGGGCAGGGCATAGATGCGGGCAGATCTCTGAATTTGAGGCTAGCCTGGTCTACAGAGTAAGTTCTAAGACAGCCAGAGCTACACAGAAAAGCCCTGTCTGAAAAATCCAAAATAAATAAACGAGTACTTCAGTAATGAGCTTCCTGGCAAGACACCTTATCATTTGTGGCTGTGATATAGTTACAGATGTGTTCTTCAGTGAGATGCTATTGTCAAAGGAAAAGTGTGTGTGTGTGTGTGTGTGTGTGTGTGTGTGTGTGTGTGTGTGTCAGTGGGAGAACACTTGCCAATTGTGTGTGAAGCTCTCTGTTCAATCCCATTACAAGCAAAAGAGGTCCAAAGCCATGCCAAAATAAAGGTAAGAGTTAAAAAGCAAAATGTTTTGTAAACTCCTAGTTTATCTGTTCCCTAGTGTATCTATTCGGTCATGTATGCACTTCCAAAGCCACAAGTGTTTTGGACTGCGTTTTAACTTACTAAGTGTCCTCCTTGTTCACAACTCACATGAACTGGAGTGTATATTTCCTTTTTTCACCTGCAGGATTTTGGGCTGACAAGGAAGAGCTACAGAAGCTGAGGCAAAGCGAAATGGTTTTCAAGCCCCAGAAGAAGTGGCAGGAATATGAACTGAATATGGAGAACTGGGTAAAAGCCGTGAAGCGCTCCATGAATTGGTATAACAAGACATAGCACTGAGCAGCCCGTAGAAACCCCACACAGGCTGGCGGGATGCACAGACGGGGCGGGAGAAGCTCGGGGATCCTGACATGACCGTGTCCGAGAGGAGCCAATTCAAACCGAGCCTCACTAGCTGGGAGAGAAAAAACAAAAGTGTTGCTCTTTTTAAAAACTTGACAGGAAAAAAAAAATTCTTACTTTTTAAATCCAAATCTTCGTGAAATTTTAAGGCAGTGATACCTCAAGGTTATATCTTCTTTCTTCTAGCAACTTCCAAAGGACATTTTCCACTCCCAAGTGCATTTTGATAGTTTTGAGTCCTCTTTTATTAATATAGGGTCAATGGCACATATAGGGTCAGTTCACCCTTAGAAAGGTAGCTGTTCTGGGTCAGGCAGCATCACATTTTGTTAAAAATTATGAAAAAGTTTTCTTACATTTAAAATCAAGCGGGCTATTTGAAATCCATATAGCTAAAAGGGAGGGATAATTGAGAAAACAAAACGCTTTTTGTATAAAGCCATAATTTTTAAGTGGTCTATCCAAATCTGAGCTCTTTTTGGGCTACTCTGAGGTGAGCTCATTAGTCAGCACTTTATTGTGTGTAAAGACACTCCCTTCATTCTTCCTTGCACAGCCTTTGTTATTGTTGTTGATGTATGGCGTCACTGTATAGCCCAGGCTAGCTTGGAGCTTTAGACTCTCCTGCATCAGCCTCCAGATTCTGGGATTGTAAGTGTGCCCCGTCATGCTGAGCTGAGCACACTTACATTGAGGAATTAGTTGGTGGACTACAAATTCTGGGCATGGAGACAAAATGTTTGTTGATTCCAGGACTTTAGAGGCTGAAGCCAGCGGAGCATGAACTTGAAGCCTACCTGGGCAGTGCTAAAGGTTCTAGGCAATCTGGGTGACTTAAAGGGGCCCTGAATTTAAAAACAAAACAACACCTTTTATTTTGTTTGTTTGAGGAAAAAAATCTGCCGTCCAACTCATGCTGGTTTCTAACTCTTGAGCCTCCTGCCTTAGACTGCAGAGTTTTAGCTAACAGTCTATTTTTATAAAATGCAAGTAGTTAATATAAATCTTTCTAGTTGTTTAGATTTCTTTATTTTAGAAATGCTTGCATAAATGTCCCATTTTAAAAAGTGCCTACTTGACAATGTTTAAATTATTATTAGTTTTTTTTTCTTCTTTTTTTTTTTTTTTTTTTTGCAACTGAGTCTCATCATGTAGCTCAGGCTGGCCTAAAACTCCTGATCCTCTTGACGAAGCCTCCAGAGGTGCTAGGACTATAGGAGTGTGCCATACCTGTCGTCCAGAGTTTACTTTAAGTGCCCTAGTTTATTGCTAACTTAAAAATTGCCTTCACGGGTTATTTGTTGGTGTGTCTTTTGGTGTTTACCTGTGCTGCTCACCTCTGAGAGATAGTGAGGCTGGATGATTAGGTGTTGGACTATGTGTGTTGTACTATGCTTGCTGTAAGGCTTCGTACCGCTGAGCCAGTCTCACCTAATGAAGCTTTGTTGCTGGAAATGAGTCAATGAGTGCTTGATAGAAGCCTCAGCTGGGTATAAAATTGTCATGGGACAGTTAACGGTGCTCCAGCCTCTTCTATGTCACTTGCCTCTCTCTCCATTTGGGGATTTGGATTTTCAAGGGTGAAGGAACTTGTTCCCATCTTAGTCAGTAACACATAAAAATGCTACCATTATAGAACTATCTACTACATAATTTATATCACTAAAGGAGCAACTGTTAGTGGGAATGTTGTTGCTGCTATCATAGGTCCATCTGGGAGTCAGGGATGCTGAATGAATAGTTACATTGCACTTTGTGCAAATTGTTTCCTTCTGCTCCCAGTGTCTGCAACTGTTAAAAAAGTTTCTAGTTTCTTAATGGAAACATTGTAGCAAACTGTAGCATCATTAACTCCATTAACCTTTGGAGAGCCAACACAATGACTGAGCAGGTAAAGGCACTTGTCATACAAGCTTCCAGACCTGATGTCAGTCCCCTGAAGGAACTCATGTAAAGGTGGGGGGAGAAAACTGACTCCAGAATTTTCTTATGACCTCCACATGTGCAAGGTGCTGTGCATACATTCTCCATAATGATAATAATAAAATTTCTAAAAAAGATTTGGAGATCTTTTTTGTTAGAGGTATTTTTGTTTACTGTAATAAATTAGATCATATGCAGATATCTTATTCTTCCTCTCTACAATGTTTTTACATAACTTTGTGACCAATCATAGGTTTCCCCATCAATTATGTGAAAGCTGCTTTGTTTAACTATTTGTATAGATTCTACTGATGAAGATGATTTCATAGGAAGTAACTGTCCATTTGTATTAGGATACTAAAGGTTTGTTTTTCATTCCTTCCATATGCTCTTCTTAACATACAACTGCAGAGTGAAGGACGCTCTCTAGATAGTGTGAAAAACAACTAACATCTCACCCAAATTGGGCTGTTTTTTTCTTCTGTGGATCTAGAAGCTAATCTTTGGTTCTTTGGCTTTCTGGCCATATTTTAGTGACAGAGCTTAGTGATTCTTATAAGATTTAAGTAAAATCAGGAATACTGTGTCATTTGCGGCTATAGAGACAGTTGTTAATCAAAAACAATTGGAGGACATTGTCTCTTTATCTGCCTTTTGAAAATAATTTTAATATGCTAATATTCCTTAGCATATTTTCTTTTCCTATTGTAAACCTATCAGGCATTGTAAGTGGTCTCTCCCAGCTCAATAAGGATGGTGTTCCTGTGCATCCCATCTTACAATGGTACTAACTGCTTTATGCTCTCACTTACTGATCTTTAAATTAAATCCCTTGTATCCATCTGTGATATGGTTTCTCATTGATAGCATTGATCTTTGTTTTGTTTTTGTGACAGGGTCTCACCATATAGCCCTGGCTATCCTGGGACTCACCATGTAGACCAGGATGTCCCCACACTCACAGAGCTCTGCCTCTTGAGTTCTGGGGTTAAACGTGTGCTACCACACATTGCAACACTGACATTTTTAACTGCTTCTGGCTTTGCTTTGAGATGTTATAGCAGTATTCCTGGCCTCCACTGTTCAACATGGTCCCAACTGTTTGCCAAAATTGGTCACCCTGAGAGGCTAAAAAAAAAAAAAAAAATCATTGTCATTTGAGAACTACTGACACAGGCTATTAGAAGAAAAACGAAGATTTGGTGAATATAGTAACATTTCCAATCTTCTCTGCCTTGTTTTCCCTTAGGAGATGAATTTTTAACCATAGAAAAGTAGGGAGTATCCTAAAATACAGTTTCTATTTTGCTGAGTGATGAAGAAAAAGTTGTCTTGGTTGTTTGTATCCCTTATCCCTCTGTTGTTGGATCAAATGTAGGACCTTGAGCCTGATAGCCAACTCTTCTACTACGAGCTACATCCAGCCTATACATCTCTTCTAGTACTAATGTACTTCAGTCCTACTCCTACGTGGTCACAATTAGTGGGCATTCGGCCCCGTGGTGTGACCGATATATTCTGTACATCATCTGTGACTTGCTCTGTCTTCACCCCCGTTTTTCTGAAACAGGCCTTACTCTGTGGCCCAGGTCAGCCTGAGCTCATGCGTGTTCCTGCCTCAGCCTCCTGGGTGCTAGGATTACATGCATGGATCACCAAGCCTGGCTTTGCTTCACGTTTCTGAACAAGGAAAAGATTGTTGTCCCAAACCTTCATTAGACTTGATGCTTCCTGAAGCATGAAGCCATGTTTGCTCCCCATTCCACCCTGCCCCCCAACTTAACACTGTGCCCTCATTGTTTAGGGGGGAATTTTTGCTTCACATTTATCTTTGATGTTACATTTATTGATAATATCTTATACTTATTGAAAAGGAAGGTATTTATAACTAGAGTCATGATGCTTATTGTAAAAGAAATCATATGTCTATGTATTTTCAAATATACTTTTTGGAGAGATACACATCTATTGATACAGCAGCTTTTTTGTTGCTGGTCTGGGAATTGACCCTGGAGCCTGGTGCATGCTAAACATGCCAGCTACTTTTAACTTTGTAAGCTATAGTTGAAACTTTTCATTCATAGGCTCATATATTTGACTGTAGATAAGTGACATAGTATTTGAAGAGTACCCAACACACTGGTGCTCAGAAATAGCCCTTAAGCAAAACATCTATACTGGGGACCTGTTTTTTGTTTTCATTTAGGTTTTTTGTTGTGGTTTGGTTTGCGTTATTTTTAGAGATAGGGTCTCACTATGTAGTTCTGGATGTCCTGGAACTCACTCTGTAGACCAGACTGGCCTTGAACTCACAAGAGATCCGCCTGCCTCTGACTCTGCCTCCCAAGTGCTGGGATTAGAAGTTCCCCAGACCCACTGTGCCCAGCTCTGGGGACTGGTTTTCAGCATAGGTTTTCAACATAAAATAGAACAGCCCAAGAGGCTGGCAAGATTTTTACAATTCTTTGTTTTTCGAGGTGGGGTTTCTCTGTGTAGCCTTAGCTGTCTTGAAACTCTATAGACTAGGTTGACCTCAAACTCACAGAGATTCACCTGCCTCTGCCTCCAGAGTGCTGGGATTAAATGTGATTAAAGGTCTCTCTCTCTCTCTCTCTCTCTCTCTCTCTCTCTCTCTCTCTCTCTCTCTCTCTCTCTCACACACACACACACACACACACACACACACACACACACACACCAGTGACTTTTACAGTTCTTTGTTTTTGCTTTTTTGAGTCAGGGTTTCTCTGTGTCACCTTGGCTGTCTTGGGACTCACTCTGTAGACCAGCTGGCCTTGAACTCACAGAAATAACCCTGCCTCTGCCTACCTAGGGCTGGGATTAAAGACAAGCATTACCACCAATGGACAACTTTTACCATTTTTTAAGGAGAGAAAATTGCTATACCTTCAACTTTGAGTCTAGAATCACCCAGAAACAGTCTACGGAAGATTTGAATCCATTTGAATAATTCTTAACTCCTTTAGGAAGTTTGGATTGTGATTTTTAAATAAGAGTAGGAAGTTTCAGACATAGCCTGAACCATTAAGATTCTCCTGACGGGGGATCAAAAGCTTGAAGAGGCCTTCAGGACCTGATAATCCTGAACTTCTGTTATTCTGGCCTCAAAGTCTGCCCTTTGCGCTCTCTCTCTCTCTCTCTCTCTCTCTCTCTCTCTCTCTCATGTCTAGATAGCTATCGGGCTTGCTTAGGAAAAACTGATACAGGAACTGCAGCTTTAGTGGTTCTAATGCTGAGAGGTAGCTCAGTGGTAGAGAAAGCACTTGTCTTAGGTGCACAGGACCCTACGTTTGATCCCCAGTACTGCAAACTGGAAAGAAGAGAGAGTCCTTACACAGGGCACTGCCCCGTGTTATGTTTCTACCTTCCGTGTGTGAGCCGTCCGGTTTCTCCATGTTCTCTCACCAGCATTTGGTGATGTTGAATATTATTTCATGTGCCTTCTGCCATCTGCTCACCATCATTTTTTAAATCTCTGTTCACATCTTTGTCCATTTGCCAATTGGACTGTTTGCTAAATGAGCCATATCTTTTTAAAAAACTTTCTGAAATAAAATCAGACTTCAGAAGTAGAGTTTTTTTTAGGCCATTAGGGTAAAATGTTATAGTGTCCTAAACATCATCTTACAATGTGCCCAGCAGAAGGGCTGTTACTTCTGTGCCTGTGGTATGGGGCTCACACTGTGAAAAAAAAGCAAGGTTTCAAAGGCAACTTAAGATATCCTGTAGTGTGTCTGGACACATGCCTGGTATATCACATTCATCACGTTTCTAACTCTATGCAAAACAATATGATTTATGTAAAGGTTCAGAATGATTTTGTGAAAAATTAATTAGAGAAGATGGATAAGTATAGATTTGAATTCTCATGTCAGTATTATGATTTTGTTTCTCTGCTACTGTTATGGATGTCAGTTTTATTAAATAGTTACTGCGACTTGTAAACCATTTTAAAGATCTTTAATAAAATTGAAGATGAATACAGTTATAGAAACACTTTTCATATGCATATGGTTTTTTTTGTTTCAGACATACTTTGTTTTGATTTCGTTGTTGCTGTTTTTCTGAGACAAGGTTTCTCTACGTAGAAACCTTGAAGGCTGTCCTGGAACTCAGTCTGTAGATCAGACTGACCTCCCACTCTTCACCAACTGAACCATCTCTCCAGAATATTTTTTGGTCTGTTTTAATTTATAGATTTATTTTTTATTTTACTTGAACATTTTTATTGAACACAGCTTTCTACTCTAGTTTCTGCTCCCTGAGGAAAATCCCAGAAGGGTCTGTGTTTGTGCCATTAGAAGATTGCTTTCCTAGGATTCCTGAAGCTTTCAGTGCTCTCTCTGGTACTGTATAAACCCACAGACCCAACACTTGCCAGGTGGAACCCGAAAGATCAGGAGTTCAAAGCCAGCCTCTGCTACCTATCAAGTCACAGAGTGATTAGGGTATAGCTCAGTGGTAGAGCACTTGCCTCACAGGGATGAAACCTGGGTTCAATCCCAAAGGGAAGGGAGGAAGCCAGAGAAATAAGTATGTCATTACAGGTGTCACTCAGATAAAATTTGAATGATTTGAATGTATGATTAGAGGGGGAAAAAAAGGTTTTATGGAACCTTGCCTCTGTGGATCCCATTTTGTTCACTCTGTTTTTGAGACTAGGTCTCACTCTTGCAGCCCAGGCTGGCCTCAAACTCATTATGAAGCCCAGGGTAGCATTGGCCTTGTGGAATTTCTGTCTCATCTTCTCAAATGCTATGATTACAGGCATGAGCCACCATGCATGGCTTTTTAGATATTCTTTATTTAATTTTATTTGTTTTTAAGATCTCACTAAATAGCTCAGACTGGCCTCAAACTCATGGCAGTTGGCATTCCACAGTCTCGCAAGGGCTGGTGTTCTAACCTATTAGGTCTTTCTAAGTCCCCTTTAGACATTCTATCTTACAATTACATTCTTACTCAAAGGAAATTACCAGAGAAGATGATTTCTTCTTTGTGATTGGGGATATAATTTGTTGTAAAGGTATAGTATCTTTTAAGACTATTTAGAAAGATCATATAAATAACTGAAAGAAAGGTAACTTGATACGTTAACATAATAGAATTAGCCCTACAGATCTTACAATCCTTTCTGAAAACTATAATTTAAATTATTTAGGAAGCTACCATGGAAGAAGGAATGGATGGCTGTTCTGTAAATGCTGGTATATTAAAGTCACTTTACTTGAGTGTATCTCATCTGTTGCTTTCAGCTTGTATACATAGAGACAACCAAATGTCAGAAGATTCAGCCATTCAGTCAGGTTCCCTAGCCAGAGTGGCAGCTCTTCTGTCTCTGAGCCCATGGTATCACCCTGCAGAGCAGCGGTTCCCAACCTTCCTAATGCTGCAATCCTTAATACAGTTCCTCATGGTGCGGTGACCCCCAGCCATAAAATTATTTCCATTGCTGCTTCATCACTGTAAGCTTGCTGTTGTTGTGAATCACAATGTGCATAACCTGTTTTCTGATGGTCTTAGGTGACCCCTGTGAAGGTCATTCTACCTCCCACCAAGGGGTGGAGACCCACAGTTGAGAGCCACCCCTGTAGTGGGACATTGGGATAAACAGAGAAGAGGTTTTGTTATTGTGTTTTCAAATAATCTAAGGGGGAGGATGAAGAACAAGGAAGTAAGACGTTATGTGGAGTTAATTTCCCCGCCCCCCCAATAATTACCTAGATTAGTCTGAGCATGCCTGTGAGGGATTTTCTTCACTGGATTAATGGAGGTGGAAGATTCATCTTCAGTGTGGCAGCATTTCATGGGTGGGCTCATGAATTAAAGGAGAGTGCATGCTGAATGATAGCATGAATGATCGAATGAATGAATGAATGAGTGAGTGAGCGAGTGAATGCATTGCTCTCTATTGTATTCTTCTATAGATTTATTTTTATTTGTGTATGTGTATGCCATACATGTGCACGGTGCTCTTGGAGGTCAGAAGATCAGACCCCCCCTGGAACTGAAGTTACAGACAGTTGTGAGCAGCTATGTGGGTGCTGGGCACCTTCATCTGGTCATCTGCAAGAACAGAAAGCACTCCCACCCCACCCCAACCCCTGAGCCATCTCTACAGCCACTCCACTGTTGACTATGGATATGTAATGCCATTAGCTGCTCTGAGCACCTGCCACCTTGATTTCCCCAAAATGATACTTTGTAATCTGGAATTGTGAATCAAATTGTTGCTTTTGTCAAGTGTTCTTCCTCCCTAATTTGTTGAACTTTATTTTATGTGCATTGGTGTGAAGGTGTCAGATTCTCTAGAACTGGAGCTGCAGGCAGTTGTGAGCTGTCATGTGGGTGCTGGGAACTGAACCTGGTCCTCTGGAAGAACAGCCGGTGCTCTTAACCACTGAGCCAACTCTCCAGCCCCCTTGACAAGTGTTTTATCTGCAAAAGAAAGTGAAATGAAGACATGCTTTATGTAGAATCGCCCAGTCAAGACATTCATTATTGACTGTACACTGTCATGCTTAAATATATATATGTATGTATGTATGTATGTATGTATGTATGTATGTATGAATGAGCTGGGCATGGTGGCGCATGACTTTAATACCAACATTCCAGAGGCAGCAGCTGACAAATCCCTGTGAGTTTGAGGCTAGCCTGGTTTACATGGCAAGTTCCAGGACAGCTAGAGCTACATATGAGACCTTAATCTCAAAAAGGAAAACAACATAAAGCGCTCGTGTGGTGTGTGTGTGTGTGTAGACATACCTAGCATATATGAGTTCTTAGGTTTAATCTCCAGTAACACACACAGAAAATGTAAGATTCAATCTCAGATCTCCAGAATAATAAAGTCGCTGGTATTTAGATTGTATTTCATTTGTTTGTTTGTTTAAGGAAGAGTCTGAAATATTCAATACAAGACTTTGAACCCCTGATCTTCTTCCTCCCAAGTGCCAGGATTACAAGTGTGCCACCATGCCCCGAAGGAAAGTAGTCTCCACAGGGTCAGCATTATCGAGATGAGCTTAGCGTGTGTCTCAACCCCTTCTGGCCTTTCACTTGTAGTCAAATGTGAATGTGGTAGAGGTTGACACTGCTGGGTATCTGTAAGACTTCAGCTGGGAGCCACTGTGTAAACTGTGTTAGTAAAGGTCTTCTGCTTCTTATGCAGACAACCACAAGGAGTTAGTTCACAATCCCTAAACAATCCCAGTGAGTGTGGTTCCGCCTCTCACAGTGACTACCTCAGTTACATCCTTGGACTTTTTCCTAGCCCTTCCCCACTCCTGCTCTTCATATCTGTCTCCCAAAATAAATGACCAGCAAGTCTACAGGGCAAGTTCCAGGACAGGCTCCAAAAGCAATACAGAAAAACCAAAGAGAGAGAGAGAGAGAGAGAGAGAGAGAGAGAGAGAGGGGGAGAGAGAGATAAAGAGAGAGAGAGGGAAGGAGAGAGAGAAATATACCCAGTGTTGACCTATAGACATGTAGATGAACATATCTGTTCACATGTGCATACACTGCATATACCACATACTAAATAAGTAAAAAAAAAAAAAAAAAAAAATTGGGGAGGGGGGTTTTGGTTCCAGCCTGTTCTGGAACTAGCTCTGTAGACCAGGCTGGCCTTCAACTCACAGATTGCTGTCTCCTGCATCCTGGGACTAAAGGCATGCGCCACCAATACCTGGCCAAAATAAAATTATTTTTAAAATTTTTTTGTGAAAATGTTTGTGGAAGATAAACAGATCTCTGTACTATTTTGTTAATTTTTTTTTAAAATGTGCATTGGTGCTTTGCCTGCATGTATGTCTGTCTGTGTGAGGATGTCAGCAACTCTGGAACTGGAGTTGCAGACAAGTGTGAGCTGCCCTGTGGGTGCTGGGCATTGAGGGACCTCTGAAAGAGCAGCCAGTGCTCTTAACTGCTGAGCCATCTCTCCAGTCCCCGAGTGAGATCCTTTCTTTGCAGGTCAGTGAGATTAGATGTAAAATGAAGAAGTTGCTTTCATGAAGAGGAACTGAAATCCTTCTGCTACTCCAATTTTCAGCTTCGGGAAATGAACTAGGGAGAGGCTGTGTTTCAAATTCAAGGCCCTGGTTCCTCCCTGCACTGTTAAGGTGATTAATGTGTACATTCTAGGAGTAACGCTCCCAGACAACACCCAGTTTTGTCTCGTTTAAGTGTTTTTCCTTTCTCCAGCCAATGAATAGATTGGGTATAGAAAAGGATGCTTTAAAAAAATCATGTTTTTCTGGGCAATTAAAAAGGGTCAGTAGGGGTGTTCCTGCCCACGATGTGTTTGGCAGGTGAGGCAGCATCAGCATCCCTTTGGGAGCTTGTAGGAAATGTGGAATCTAGGCCACACCTTGAACTTAAAGTTTAATGAGAGTTCCCTGGGTGATTCCTAGGACATTACAGTTGGAGAGGCCCAGACTTTAACAGGCCTGCAGTTTCATAGCTCCCGTTCCGCTGGTGATTCTGTGGCTCACATATTTACAAGGAAGGCTGACTTCTAAAAGCATATTTATTTATTACTACTGTGTGTGTGAGTGCGGATGTGTGTGTGTGTGTGTGTGTGTGTGTAGGTCAGAGGACATCAGGAGTTGCTGGTTCTTTCCTTTTACCATGAGCTCTGGGGATTTAACTCAGTATCAAGCCATCAGGATTGTGTGACAAGAGCCTTTACCCATTTTCCTGGCTAATGTTATGTCAACTTGACACAAGCTAGAGTCATCTGAAAGGAGGGAACCTCAATTAAGAAAATGTCTTCATAAGAGCCAGCTGTATGGAGTTTTCTTAATTATAGATTGGTGGGGGAGGAGCCAGCTCATTGTGGGTGGTGCCATCCCTGGGTGGTCCTGGGTTCTTACAGGAGAGCAGGTTGAACAAGCATGAGAAGAATCCAGTAAACAACACCGCTCTAGGGCTTCTGCATCAGTTCCTGACTCCAGGTTCCTGCCCTGTTTGAGTTTCTGTCCTGACTTTCTTTGATGATGAACTGTGATGGGGAAGTGTGAGCCAAATAAACCCTTTCCTCCCCAACTTGCCTTCTGGTCATGATGTTTCGGCACAGTAATGGAAATTCTAACTAAGATTCTCATGGAGCCATCTCACTGTCCCTGTGTTTGTAAGTTTTTTGAGGCATGTTTTCTTGTAGGGTTTCTTCCTTTGTGCTGGCCTTGGACTCAGGCTGGATCTGAATTCCTGATCTTCTTGCCTCTGCCTCCCCCAGGTGCTGCCAGTCCAGGCAGGAACCACTAAGGGTGACTTTATCTGTGTATCTCTTTGTCTGCAGTGGTGATTGAACCCAGGGCCTTGTAAGTGATAAGAAAATGCTCTCCCAGCAAGCCACATGCTCAGTCCTTGTTCTTTTTAAATTTAGTTTAAGACAGAGTTTTTCAGTTACTTTTGAACTCACTATGTACCCTAGGTTGGTCTTGAACTCCCAACTCTCCTGTCTTCTGAGTACCTAGGACTGCAGGCGTTCCCTACCGTGTCTTGCTCATTATACTTTGCTTCTCCTTCCAAATATACTTGCTGCCTAGCTGCCATGTCACTCTGACTCCGAAGGCACTTAAAGCCCAGCAGGGTACATGTCCAAGTGGGTCATGACAGTGTTAATAAATGTTAGGAAGGCAGACAAAATTTTATGGGGAAAGAGCTAGAGATGGGCTGCCAGGAGATTCCTCTTGGGAGTAAGTTAAGTTCAGCTGATATCTGCATAAACTTATGATCTGGGTGGGCCGAGAGGTTGTCCCAAGATCACGAAATGCCACCTAACAGCTCTTGAGACATTTATGCTTGTGTTTCCAATCCTTGTGTTTGGTATACAGTAAGTGCTTACTTAATAAGTGCTGAGTCCATGAATGTGGTGTCACAGCTCAGGCCCCTATTCTCTGGCATTGGAGAGGGTGAAGACTTAATTTCTGATTCAAAGGAAATAGGATCTCTTAATGGGGAGATGAGAAGGTGGACAGAATGCCGTTGGTGCACATTGCTAAATTGAAACTGAGTGGGAATGAAAAATTGATTTACATGAATTTTCATCCCTGTAGCAACTCAATTTATTCTGTACTGGAGAACTTTCAGTATTTGGCTTCAACACCAAGCTGTTCTTCCTTGTTCTGAATTCTTGGCCTGCTGTGAAACTAGCATTTACTGTCTTTTACAGCATACCCTCATTAGGTCATGGAAATTCACAGCTAGATCAAACTAGTGTATGGAAAATTTGAAGCCTTCTACTGGGGATTTAGCTTTGTGGCTTTGGAAGCTGCTGTGGAATGTGGGCTTTTAAATTATCTGTTTCAAAAGCAATGCTAATGAATAACTGGCATACTTATTGACCGTTTACTGTTCTTATTGCATGTCTCATGCTCTCACAAGAGGACACCAAACTATATAGTAGTTTCATATTGTTCAACTTAGGTTTATTGTTTGTTTGTTTGTTTTTGGCTTTTTGAGATACAACCTCTCTATGCAGTCCGGGCTTGCCTGGAACTCAATATGTAGTAGGCCAGGCTGGCCTGGAACTCGAAGAGACCTACATGCCTTTGTCTCCTAAGCGTTGGGACTCAAGGCATGTACCACAGTGACTGGCTCAACTTACCTTTTTCTCTCAAAGCTTTCACCTTAGAAACACGTTAAGGGAATATGGCAAGATGGATCAGGGGGTAAGAGCATTTGTTGCCAAAACTGACAACCTGATTTTAACCCCCGGGACCCACATAGCAGTATTGTGATCTCTACATTTATGCATTCTCTCCATTCCAGCATGGACATGTATATAGTGTTTCCTTAACAGGCAATGAGATTCTGGAAATTCCTTGCTCCACACTAGCCCAATAATTTCATGGGTCTGTTTTTTCTTGTGGCTATACATGTTGGGGTGCTCCATAATTTTTCTCCCTTGGATTGAGGTAAAGATTTTCTATCATGCTGACTTGTGTATCTTTAATGCCGAGATTGGTAAATTTTTGTTGTTGTTTGTTTATTTGAGACATTTTCTCTGTGTAGCCCTGGCTGTTTAGGAACTCACTCAGTAGATCAGGCTGGCCTTGAACGCAAAGATCTACTTGCTTTTGCCTCCTAAATATTAGGACTAAAGGTGTGTGCCACCACCACCCAGCCTGGCAAGTATTTATTAAATAAGCTGAACACTATACCCTAACAAAATTTCTTATGAAAATTAAATAAATCTGAATTCACTTGTCAGTGGAAAAGGTAATCACCACTCAATTGAGGTTTTGGATTTTAGAATCTGTCACAGGGCTACTGTGTGTCGTAGTTATAGAGTTCTGAGGTTTTTATCCATGAACATTGTGCAGAAACTGTCTCCAATTCTTCCAAAGAAAGAGCCAAAGGTGTTTGCTCCTTGCCTCCCTCCCCTCTTTATGGGTTTATTCTACTATATCTGTCTAATTTTTGAGATAGCATCTCATGTAGACCAGGTTGATCTCACACTCCTGACTCTGCCTCCCAGAAGTGTATGCCACCACTCTGGGCTGATAATTATTCGATGGCACCCTCTCAGAGTTGATTTCCCTTATCATACTTTTAAGTTATGTGTTCAACTTGTTTTTATGTCTGTGCCAACATGGACTACAGTAGTTTTATTGTGGCTGGGCCTGTTTTTGTGAAATACAGGCTCACATAGCCAGGCTGGCACTAAATGGCTTTGTGGCTGAGCATAACCTTGAACTTCTGACTTTTTGCCTCCAACTATAGAGTACTGGGATTACTATAACATGAGTAAGCTCAATGAAGCCAAGAACTTTTGTCTCTTTTGTACACGTCTCAAGCATTACAGGTTGTCTTTGACTCATTGAGCTATGAAGAAATGAGAAAGAAGCAAGGTATCTAAATTTTTAAATTCTTACTTTGATTTTTCTAAACAGGGTTTCTCTGTGTAGCCCTGGCTGTCCTGGGATTTGCTTTGTAGACCAGGCTGGCCTCAAACTCTGAAATCTGCCTGCCTCTGACTCCTGAGTGCTGGGGTCATCATTTAAAAGTCAGACTCTCCTATTTTACCTCCAAACTTCTACAGTAACTACGGTGCTCATTCGGGATTTCACACATTCACCTGATAGGGCAAAAGAACTCTTTTTTTCCCTCGAGACAGGGCCTCACTGTGCAGCTGACCGGCTCGAACCTGCCAGGTTGACTAGGCTGGCCTCAAACTCGCAGAAATTTGTCTCTGTCTGCCTCCTGAGTGCTGGGATTAAAGACACGAGGCATCACACCAAACTGAGTAATAAATGAGCAGGTACTGGGGAGTGTGTGCCTCCATTTTCTGTTCAACTTCGATGTGATTGACGTGATCTGGACTAAGGAATAGAAGCAGGACTTCTCCAGGAATTGAAGCAGGACCGCCTCCTCTGTGGTCCACGCGTGGCCTCCGGGTCACTGTTGCCCATCTGCCTCCCAGCTGCTCCGGGAGTAGTAGTGGCCCATCAAAGGTCCGTGACCAAGATGTACGGACCTTAGTTCGCATCTTCTCGAGAGAGGTGGGATGGAAAAGAGGACCACACTGTAGAAGCCAGATGGTGGGCGCAGGGGAGAGGCTTCAGGCCGCCTGGCCGCCCCTTGAGGTGGCAGGGGACCAGCCGCAGGCAGGGCGGCCCCTAGCGGGGAGAGGAGCGGAGGCCAAAGGGCCGGGGCAGCTCCGGGGAGCCCGCCACCCACCTCGGCCCCCCATCCCGATGGCGAGCCTGGGGGCGGGGTTTGTTTACTCCCTACACGCACCGCGGCCCGGCCAATCCGTGCAGAGCGTCGCCGCGCGTCACGCCGCGGAGGACCAATCGGCGTGCACCGTGCTGCTCCGCCGCCAAAGCGAGGGAGCGAGCGAGCGCGGGGGAATCGGCGCCGCGGCGGTGTCGCGGAGGGCGGACGGCGTCGGGTTCGCTGGGCTGTGCGGCCGTCGCCGCCTGGCACGCGGGGCGCGCCTTGACCCTTCCTGCACTGCAGGCTTCAGACGCGCACGGCAGCGGCCCGAAGGCCGCGGCTGGCCACGCGGTGTAAGCTCGCTCTGACCCGACCTGGCGCTGCCCGAGGAGCGGCAGCTCCGGAAGACGCGTCCCGGGCGTGGGCCGAGCGAGGGCTGTGCGGGCCGCCTGCCCCTCTGCACCGAGCGACGGTAAGGTCCGGGAAAGGGCGCGGGGCCTGCACGCCGGGGCCTTTGGACCGGGCGCGGTCCCCACAGACCGGCCCTCCCCGCCTTGTCGCTGGACTTCTGGTCGCGGGGCTCGCCGATTGTCCCCAGGGTTTCTTGGCAGCCCGGCCAAGCACGCCCCCCTCCCCCGCCGTCCCCAGTTCCTGATGAGGCTGGGAAACCTGCGGGCTCGCCCTCCTCCAGGATCAGGAAGGGCAAGGGCTGACTTTGGCTCCTCACTCAGGTCTTCTGACTTTTCCTCCCCGCTTCGTGATCCACAAGCCTCGGTCTGTCTATGTCGGGTGCTTCTCAGAGTTCCAAAGCTCTACATCCCCGGAAGACCCCCAGGTTCCCCAAAGTAACATTTCCTTTCTAATAGAGGCTCCATTCTCCACCCGAGTTCTCGGAGGAATTCGGCAAGGCCCACGGTTGTTGTGCACCAGTGCCGTGGGCTCCCGCCTGGAGATGGCACCGGGAAGTGCGTGGACACTTACTTGTCCGTGTTCCCGTGCTTTGTGTGGGTTCGGTTTATTCATCTGTGAACCAGATCTGCCTCTGCGAGGGGTTGGTGGTGGTGGTGGTGGTGTTTCGATAGAGAAAAGGTCTAATCTCGGCAATGCACTTGAAACAAAGCTCACCTCTATTGAATGTAACTACCCTGGATGCTGGGCCAAACTCTGGACCCCCACGTTGTTTCACCTCTTCAGTTCAAATGGTTACCAGGCTCATAGCCCGGCTGTAGCTCAGTGTCAAAGTGTCAAAGCCCTGGGTTTGATTCCCAACGCTGCCGCAACAAAAATTGCCACAGCCAGAAACGGTTAGCAGGTCCATTCTTTTTCCATAGCGGTTGCTGAAAGTGCCTGTGAGTCTTTGAATACTTGTCTTCCCTCATTCCATCTCAAGGGGCTCGGACTCCCTAGCCCACATACTTTCCGTCCTCTACATGGTCAGCTGCTGTTTGTCATTTGGCTTATAAGTTTTTCTGGGTCACTTGTTCTCTGTTCTCGTAATGGTTTGAAATCATCTCAGCTAGGAAATACGGTCTTATTTGTCTTTCAGTGTGCCAGAATTCAAAGTTGAATATGAGATGTTAACTTAATCTATTTGCATTTTGCTTTTTCCCGTTTTTAACATAAACGGTTTAGGTAAAGCTTTACGCCACTGTCCCATTACTAGAATTAATGCGTGCAAGTGTCCATTCTCAAATTGCATCAGGAGATAAATTCAACGGCCAGACCCCAGGTTCTGTCGCGCTTGTGTACTGGCTCTGGACGGACTTCGCTTGAGAACATCTTGTGCCTGGAACTAGCTTAAGTGTTAGGGCAGACATGGTGTCTAGCACAGTGCTGGCATGCGGTTGCAGTTTCAGGAATGCAGCCCTTACATTTGTTAAGGCCCTAGACTTATTAAACTCTTCAGTTGCCTTAATTATATGCTGTTTACTTAAGAAAGAAAATTGAGTTTTAATTATTCATATTGATATTTTGTGACTATAATTCCCTCCCCTCCACCCTTTGAATGTGTAGTGCTTGGCATATTCGAGTTTCACCCATGCAGCCAAAATTCTTAACTGAGCTAGGAGCTCCCAATACAGCTTAAGGGCTGGGCCATAGCACAGTGGTAAGCTAATTACCTAAACCCTAGTTGGATGCCCAGCACCAGAAAAATAAGAAAGCAATAACAAAACCCCACCTTTAAATAAAAATGTGCTTTTTTTTTTTTCCGTAATCTTTTAGATGCACAGCAATATGTGTTATAATGGATCTCAGAAGAAACTAGGTTGGGAGTTTGTAAAGATTTAATTTAATATTTATTTATTTCAAGACAGGGTTTCTCTGTGTATCTTTGGACCCTGCCCTGGAACTTCGCTGTAGACCAGGCTGGCCTTGAACTCATAGAGATCCACTTGCCTCTGCCTCCCAAGTTCTGGGATTAAAGACTTTTAAAAGTTTATTAAATGTAAATTGGGCTGGCAAGATAGTTCAGTGTGTAAAGTGTTTGTCCTTAGCTCCTCTGGGACCCACAGGTTGCATGGAGAGAACTCACTCCTGAAGTTATCTCTAACTTTTTCACACCTGTACTCTTTTCAAAAAAAAAAAAAAAATTAGAAAATTCAAATATATTTGCTTTTAAATGAAGGCTAATGAACCCTTAGAAATGATTTGCAAAATAATTTGTATTTATACATTTTGAGAGGTTTCATAGTTTCAGAGACAAAGTTACTTGAATAACATTTATGTTTTTTAAGACAGGGTTTCTCTGTAATAGCCCTAGCTGTCCTGGAACTAGCTGTGTAGACCAGGCTGGCTCAAACGCACAGAGATCCGCCTGCCTTTCCCTCCTGAGTGCTGGGATTAAAGGCATGTACTGCTACCACCCAGCTACTTGTATTATTTTGTAAAAATTGCATATATGTGAGTATCTGTGTACAGGTGTGTCCATTTGAATGCAAATGTCTTAAAGCCAGAGGTGTCAGATTCCTGGAGCTGGGTTCTGGATGGTTGTGAGCTGCCCTACGTGAGTGTTGGGAATTGAGCTTGGGTCCTCTGCAGGAGTAATACATGCTCTTGACTGCTGAGCCATCTCTCAATGCTAAACAGATTTCTTTGTAACTGAGTATTTAAGGCTTATTTTTCTCTTGCTACATTACAGGTTTGACTTACAAAATTAAATCGGTGTAAACCAAAAGTAAAGAGGAATACTATGAAATGACATAAAACCTAAAGGCTGTCGAAAAAGTATTGGCAAAATGGTTGAGGGAAAGGCTTTTGCTGTCCAAGCTTGATGATAGACCTCCAATGCCAACCAATTCCAGGTGAAAGGGAAGGAGGAAATGACCCCATAAAATTACCATTTAACCTCCACACAGGTGCTGTGGCAAGTATGCTCCCCACAAAAGAAAGAAGATAAACTTTATACATTTAAAAGTTATTGAAAAAAAGAAAAGAAACTAAATATTTCAAAGGGAATATGAAGATACAATAGCAGTTGTAATTCCATCTCTGATTAGTCTCAGTACTTAATGTAGATGCTGTGGCTAATGTTGCTGTTACGAATAGGGGTATGGGTCTGGCTGGTTAATTAAATATGTAACTAAGAAAATAGTATATTACATGAGAGGTAATATAATCTATTATAAAAGTAGAAAATATTACACAAAGAAGATATTTTTTTCTCTTCACTTTAGTTTCGAATTGAAGTAAGCATTGTGACAGACAAACTGCTGAACAGAGAGACTTTATAGACTGTTTAGGTATGTATATGATTGTGTGTCTATATATATTTATGTAAATACATATATAAACATATACATATATAATTTCACTGTACAAAGAATTTGAAGCTTGTTTTACCTCAGTGTATTCTTGAGTGAAAACAAAGAACTATTTCATTGATATAGAACATTTCCTGAGTGCTTTGGTTTGCGTGTGTGTGTGTGTGTGTGTGTGTGTGTGTGTGTGTGTGTGTGTGTGTGTGTGTGTGTGTGTGTGTGTCCGTGTGTGTGTGTGTGTGTGTGTGTGTGTGTCCATGTGTGTGTGTGTGTGTGTGTGTGTGTGTGTCCATGTGTGTGTGTCCATGTGTGTGTGTATGTGTGTGTGTGTGTGTGTGTCCATGTGTGTGTGTCCGTGTGTGTGTGTGTGTGTGTGTGTGTGTGTCCATGTAATGCAGCTGCAGCTGCATGTGTGTGCACACATGAATGTCGAGGTCAGAGGTGAAGGTCAAGAGTCTTCCTCAATCATTTGTCACTTTATTTTTTGAGAGTCTCTCATTGAACCTGGAGCTCACTGACTTGACTGGACCTACCACTCACCAAGCCCCAGGGATCTTCCTGTCACTGCCCCCCTGATGCTGGGATTGCAGGCACATGCCACTGAACCTGGCATTTCCATGTGGGTGCTGAGGATCTGAACTAGGGCCCCCATGTTTGCATGGGAAGCACTTTACCGCTTGAGCCATCTCCCAGCCTTTTTTGAGACAGAGTTTCAGAGTTCCTCTTTAGCCTTGGCTGTCCTGGAACTTGCTCTATAGACCAGGCTGGCTTTGAACTCAAAGAGATGCACCTGCCTCTGCGTCCCAAGTGGTAGGATTAAAGGCCTGTGCCACCACTGCTCGGCAGCCTTCATGTTTTGACTTTTATTTCAAGAAGGATGGAGGGATTTTTGGCTTGACATCTAGTAATGCTTTCTTCTTCTTGTGCCTATTTTATGGGTAGTTACGTGGATGAATTCAAAATTAATCTGTTTTGAGTAACCAGTCTGCTTTTAGTGAATGAAGTATTTATGTCTAAAATTAGAAGCCTTCTTTTTTCTTTTCTTTTTTTTTTTTTTTTTTTTTTTTTTTTTTGAGGTAAGGTCTCACTGTGTAGCCCAAGCTGGACTGGACTTTTCCTGTATAAAACAGGCTGGCCTCTAACTCTTCTGCCTACCTCTGCCTGCCTCTTCCTATGGAGTGCTGAGATGATAGGAGTGAGTCACCATGCCCAGCTCCAGTTTTTACTTTGTAATTCACACTGTTGAAGTTACTTGTCTTATTATTGTGATATCTGACAAAAGCAACTTAAGGAAGGAAAGGTTCATTTTTTATTTTTAAAAAGATTCGTTTTATTCTTATTTATGTGTGTGTTTCTGCCATGTGTAGAGTCCAGAAGAGAGTATCGGATCTCTTGGAGCTGGAGTTATAGACAGTTATGAGCCACCTAGTTGCTAGGTGCTTATTTTCCTCTGGAAGAGTAGCAAGCCCTCTTAACCACTGAGGTATTTTCCAGCTCCAGGAAGGGTTTTCTTTGGCTTATTATTTGAGGAATAGTCCATTGTGGTGGATAAGTCAAGGCAGCAAGAGCTTGAGGCAGTTGGTCACTTTGCAGCTGCAGTCGTGATGCAGCGAGGGATGACAGCTGGCAGTCCCATAGCTATCTACTTTTTATGCAGTCTGAGACCCCCAACCCAGAGGTGCTGCTCACAGTTATGGTGGGTATCCCAGTTAACCTTCTCTGGACAGTTCTTCATAGGTGTATTCAGAGCTTTGTCTCTTTGAGATTTTAGATTCTGTCAATTTGACAGTGTTAGCCATCATCTTTACAAATTGTGAATCTTATTTGATTTGGCTAGCTCTCTAATTAGGAGCTTTAAAAAATAGGAGATCTAAGTCAGGTGTGGTGGTGCACACCTTTTATCTCAGTGATCAGAGGCAGGGGCAGGAGGATTTCTGAGTTTTGAGCCCAGCCTGGTCTACAGAGTGAGTAACCCTGTCTCCAAAAAAACAAAAACAAATAAACGAAACACTAGATAGGAGATCTGGTGTCCAAAATGAGGAGTAGTAGGTTGTCGTTGCCCCCTTTTGTACCTGAGGTGGGGAGTGTGGGTTAAGAAAAGGAATAGACAGGTGAAAAGAGAGGGCACGCGGTGAATACTGAACTTCCCATGTTTATTGTGTATAGTCTTTTTAAACTCCCAACAAAAGAGGGGAGGAAGCAAAAGACTTCTTTACCAAGATACAAAGAACAAGCAAGCATAATTACCTTCTCAATACCCCAAGCATCAAGCAGTCATCTCCTGAGTTAAGTATTCTATTGTTCAGGCAGGATGTGCAAGGACCACATCCTAAGCCAGTCATCCTGTTGCATTCACATTTTAGGCCAGACGTCCTGTTGTTCCATCTTGGAAGAGCAAGGGCAGGGAAAACTATTTCTGTGGCCCCGCAGTAGGTTGGGTTTACTTTCAGGACTCCATGGGCCTAGCTAGTGTCCTAGGTTTGCTTTTTTGACTTGTTACAGTAGTATTTTACTGCTTTAAATTGAAAGAATTTAAAAATCTTTCTCATGTCTTTATTCCTAGAAGTAAAGCCATCTTAAAAAATACTTGAGGTGTAGGGCTGGAGAAATGGTTCCGTGGTTAAGAGCACTTGCTGCTCTTGCAGAAGACCCAGGTTCAGTTCCTAGCACCAACATGGCAGTTTACAACTGCCTACAACTCCTCTTATGGAGATTTGACACCTGGCCTCCCAGGGTACCAGGCAAGCACATGGTGCACATACATGCAGGCAAACACTCATGCATAAAATAAAGTAAATAACTCTTTAGAAAAATTAATGGGCTGGAGAGATGATGTAGTGGTTAAAATGCACTTGTGCTCTTCTAGAGGACCAGGGTTCAAGTCCAGTACCAATACAATGGCTAACACCTCTAGTTAGGGGATTGGATGCCCTCGTCTGGCCTCTGATGGCCCAGCACACATGCAGGCAAAATAACCACACAGAAAATAAAAAGTAAATAGTTTTAAAAAAAAATGTGGGGAAAATGTGGTAGATTTAATTGTGCATACAATAATCATACCCGTTGATGAATTTTCACTAAATATACCTGCCTGTCTCAGACAGATAATTCCTAGCACACTTGTAGTACATCTTTCTAGTCCTGAACCCTTTCTTCCCAGAATGCCAATACTGACTTATGGACTGGTAAAATTTTGATCCTTACCTCTTTTTAGTCTTTTGCAGCTATAACCCCTGTTCTTCTCATGCTCCCTTCTTTCCTATCTCCCTCTCTACTTCCCTTCCTCCCATCTTTCCTGTCTCTCTCCCTCCCCACTTACAGTGCTGGGAATAGCAGGGCTTTGTACTTGAACTCTGAATAGCTGAGGAGGACCTTGAACTTCTGATCCTTCTTCCCGCCCCTCCTGAGTGCTGGAATTACAGGCATGCACCACTGCATTTGTCTTGTGTTTGTGTTATGCTGGGGAATTAAATCAGAGCTTTATTCTTGCTCAGCAAATACTCTAACTGAGCCACATCCCCTAGCCCAAATGTTTGACTTTGAACTAATTTTAGGTCATAGGAAATTTATGAAAAAAATGTACAGTATTTTGTTGTAGTCATTATTCCATCTCCACAGGTTTTTGTGTATGTTGTGCATATATGTGTTCATGTGTTGTCTGTGTATGTATGTATGCAGCAAGCCCCAGGCATCCCCTGCCAGTGCTGGGGTTACAGATGTGTGCTTTTGCACCTGGCTTTTTTACATGCGTGCTAGGGATTCTAGATAAGGTTTTCATTCTTTGTAGTGACTGGCATCTTACTAGCCTCGTGTTAACAATTTTACAGAACTGTAGTAGAGTCATGATCTGCATAATGTTTCAGTTAACAGCAGTAGTCTCATACAGACAGTGGTTCCATAGAGGTAAAATGGCAACAAAAAGTTTACCGTACGATGGTGGCACATGCTTTTAATCCCAGCACTCTGGAGGCAGAGGCAGGCGGATCTCTGTGAGTTTGAGACCGGCCTGGTTTACAAGAGTTAGTTCTAGGACAGCTTCCAAAACCACAGAGAAACCCTGTCTCGGGAAAAGAAAAACATCCTACTACTTAGTGATTGGTCCTTTGTAGGCTAGCACTTTGTTAATATATTGGTGAAGATGCTCATATAAACAAAGCCCATTATGCTACTGGTCATACAATAATACAACGAATAAAATTGTGTACAGTTCATACTACTTGGTAGTAATGATAAATCATGTTACCAGTCTGTTTATTATGCTTTTTAATCATCATTTTAGAGTATGTACTTTCTCCTTATTGAAAAGAAAGTATACTGTAAAACTGTAACCCTTGTTATGCTACCTCCAGCCTCATATATTTTGTGTTAAGATAGGGTTTTACTATGTTCTTGACTGACTTGGAACTCCCTCTGTAGACCAGGCTGTCTTTGAACTCACAGAGACCCCCCTGTCTCTGCCTCCTGAGTACTTGGATTAAAGATGTATGCTATCATGCCTGGCTTTTTTTTTTTTTTTTTTTTTTTAGTAGTAATCCTTTACCTCAACTTTTGCATATCTTTTAGTATGTGACAGCACGACAGCACGTCTCTCCCCCTCCCTCCAGCCTTTCTCTGTGTAGCCCCAGGCTGTTCTTAACTCTGAGATCTACCTGCCTCTGCCTCATTAAAGGTGTGTGCCACTACTGAGCTGTCTTTTCATTCTCTTGACCATGTGTTTTTCAGTGTGAAATTTTTCTCTTTAGGTTTATTGTATTTTGTGCATGTGTTTTGCCTGCATGTGTGTATGTGCAGCATGTGCATGCCTGGTGCCCATAGAAGTTTCGGGTCTCCAGAAACTGAAGTTACAGATGGTTGGTAGTTGCCATGTGGGTGCTGGGCATTGGCCCCAGATCCTCTACAACAGGAACAAATGCTCGTAACCACTGATTCATACCTCTCCTGATTTCCTTTCTTGCCTTTTTTGTTTTCTTGGTGAGATTGGGTCTTAGCTCTTTTATAGTCCAGGCTTGACTTAAAGTTGCTATGTAGCTGACGATGAATGACCTTGAACTCCTGGTCCTTCTCCACTGCCCAAGTGCTGGGATTATAGGCATTTGCTACTGTGCCTAGGAAGCACAATATTATTAAATATACTGTAGACCTTGCTTGGATTTCATTAGCTTTTCCACTGTTTACATATACATACATACACACACACACACACACACACACACACACACACACACACAGTTTCTATATAGTCCTAGCTTGTTGGTGTCCCTGCAAGTGTCATGGCCAGCAGAGGTGCTGGGTCAAAATGCCCAGAGTCTGACCTCATTTTTTGTTTTTCTTATACATTTAAACACAGTAAAATTTTGGGAAAAGGTCTTCATGTGACAGTTGCCTCAGCTAAGCTTCAGGGGTGGCTACATCAAAACTTCCTTGCAAAGTAGCAAAGCACCTGTGCCTTTACAATAAGAATGAGTTCTGTTGACTGGTAAACAGTGCTCAGGGTATGGGTCTAGGGAGGAAGGATTTGTAATAAGTATAAGAATTGGTTCTATTGATGGAGGATGCAAAGTACAAGGGACCTCTTTCATAAAAATGAGTTTTATTCACTGAGACAAAACTCAGGGTCAGGGCCTAAACAATGCTCAGGATTTTGGGGATTCAGGTGCAGACTGGATCCTACTAGAGCAGCAAAGGATCAGCAGGTTGTTAAACACTCCACTCCAGCCTTTGTGCTTAACAGTTCTGGTTCCTCTAATGCTTTCTCTAAGTTGTGCCTCCCTCCTACACTGGCTGTCCTGGACCTTGTAAATCAGCTTGGCCTCCAACTCACAGAGATCCACCTGCCTCTGCCTCCCAAGTGTTGGGATTAAAGGTGAGCACCACCACTGCCCAGTTGTTTTTTGTTGTTGTTTTGAGTCCTGGCATCCTAGAACTCACTCTGTAGACTAGGCTGGCTTTGAACTCACAGAGATCCACCTGCCTCTGCCTCCTGAGTGCTAGGATTAAAAGGGATATTTTTAAAGATTTTATTTGCTATATATGTGAATATTTTGCTTCAGTGAATGTGTATATACCATATGCATGCCTGGCTTCCAAGAATATCTGAAGCACTTGTTGGATTCCTCTGAGACTGGAGTTACAGGTGATTGTTTGAACCTGGGTCCTTTGAAAAGAGCACTCAGTGTACCACTGAACCATATCTCCAGCCCACCGCCACCTGCTTTTTATGATTCTTCATATATGTGTGTGTGTGTGTGTGTGTATACATATATATATATATATATATGTACACACACACATATATGCATACATATTATTCACATTGGTTGTCTAACTTTCTAGGGAGCATGTGTAATTTTAAACAGTACTTCCTATGCCAGTGAGATGACTCAGCGGGTGAAAGTGCTTGCCACCAAGCCTGATGACCCAGAGTCTGATCCTTAGGACCTATGGTGGAAGGCGAGAACTAACTCCTTGAGAATTGTCCTCTGACTTCTGCATGTGTAAAAAAAAAAGTTTATAAATTAAAACTTTCAGTACTTCCTGAATCATGTATGACTTTTAGACATTTTAAGTGCTGTTCAAAATTCTACCTACTTATAGTTGCCCAGGCTCTATTTCCTTCTGTTTTCTTCTTTTCCCCTGTTGCATTATCTTCTGTATTAGTATACTACCCCCAGAACTGATGAATGTTTACATGAACTTACACTTTTTTATTTTAGTGGTTTCCCCAATCTAGAATTTGCTTTGAATTTTGAGTAGTTGCTATTTTTGCAGAAGCACATATTGTGGAAGGTATCCTGTAGTGTAGACTGTCCTTGAACATGATAAATAAGTACTTGAGTTTGCCCCTGAATTCCTGATCCTCCTGCTTCTATCTTCTGAGTCCTTGAATTGCAAGTGTGTGTCACCATAACTGGCTGTTGAAAGGTCTGAATTGAATGTCTATTGAAAGTCAACTGTTTATTTTATTTTTTTTTTAAGACACAGTCTTATATCATTCAGGCTTGCCTTGAGCTCACTTAATAGCTGAGAATAGTCTTAAATGTTTGATTTTTTTGTCCTCCCATATTCTGGGATTAAAGTTGTACACCACCATGCTTGGCTTTGAAAGTCAACTATTTGAAAATATCTTTATTTCTCCTGCATTAAAAGAAAGATTTATTTGTATTCATGTATATGTATTTATCTATGTGTTTCTGTGCCCTGTGTGTGCAGGTGCCTGAGGAGGGCAGAAGAGGGCATCAGAGCTCCAGGAACTGGAGTGACAGGCAGTTGTAAGCTACCTGGTGTGGGTGCTAGCAGTCAAACTTAAATGCTAGGACTCGAACCCAGGTCCTCTTGCAAGAGCAACAAGTGCTCTTAAATCCCTGAGCCATCTCTCCAGCTCCCTACCTGCATTTTGAAAACTAATTTGATATTCTGGTTTGATATTATCCTCGTACCTTGGGGGTATTACTTGAGATATCTTAAGTGTTGTTGAGAGAGCTCATGCAGTGTGATTGTCATTCCTTTGTACATAATTTGTTTTTCTCTCTGCCTGCCTTTTTGGTCCATGGCTCACACACCTGCCCAATACCAGGGACCAAACCCAGGCCTTTTCCAATGCTAGGCAATCACTTTACAATGCTCAAAGATGTATACTACCACTACCCAACATATCTGCACTATTTTTAAGAACATGGTTTAAGCAGGCAGTGGTGGTGCACACCTCTAATCCCAGTACTGGGTAGGCAGAGGTAGTCTAATCTCTGAGTTTGGGGCCAGCCTGCTACACAGAGTGAGTTCCAGGATAGCTAGGGCTATACAGAGAAACCTTGTCTCAACAAACACTCCAAACAACAAACAAACAAATAAAACATAGTTTACTGTTTTCAAGTACATTCTTGCCTCTGTTCAACAACCAGCCACCAGCCATCTTCAGAGCTTCTTTTATCCTGCAACATTGAAATTCTGTATCAGCTAAATAGTAGCTACCCCTTTTTATTTCCCCTAGGGCCTGGCAGCCACCATTTTATTTTTATGAAGTCAGCTTCTCTAGTTACCTCATGTAAATTATAAAGCGCATATCTTTCAGTGACTGGTTTATTTCACTTGTGATAATGTCTCTGGGCTCCATCAGTGTTATAGCATAATATATGAGAATTTCATTCCTTTTAAAGCTCTTTGTAATGCACTATAACATTTATTTATATGCTCTACCTTGATTATAATTCATTCTTGAATAGTTTTTTTTTTTTCTTCTACATCTTAACTGTTGTGGCTAATGTTGCTGTGGGCATGAACATACAAATATATGTTTAAAACAGGACATTGTTATAGGATCTTCTTGGCTTGGCAGATCCTGCCGCCCTTCTCAACCCCAAATAAACACACAGATGCTATACTAATTATAAAACTGTTGGCCAGTGGCTTGAGCTTCTTATTGGCTAGCTCTGTCTTAGTTATTAACTGATTTCTATTAATCTAAGTATTTCCACATGATCTTATCTTACTGGAGAATGCCTGGAGCATTCTATCCTCCCAGTGGCTACATGGCAACTCCTCTCTGCTTACAATTCCCAGAATTCTCCTCCTCTGGAAGCCCCGCCTATCCTTCCTACCTGGTCACTAGCCACACAGCGTTTTATTCATCAACCATTAAGAGAAACATAAATGCAGAAGAACTTCCCCCATCAGGACATGGTGACACCTGCCTGTAATCACAGTACTTGGAGGGCAGAGGCAGGTGGATCATCAAAATTTAGGGTCAGTCTAGTGTACAGAGCCTGTTGTAGGCTACCCAGGGCTGCATAGTGAAACCCTGTCCCCTAACACCTAACACAGAGACTTGTTTATGACTCTCTTTTAGTTCTTTTGGGTATGTACCCAATGTGGGATTATTACTGTATCACATGATTAGTGGTATTTTGTTTTTGTAGTGTTGGAAATTGTGTCTGGGGCCTCATACATATTAAGTAAACACTAGTACCACTAACACCTCTAGCTTTGATAGTTTTTAATTTTTGAGCAACCACCATACTGTTTTCCATCCTAGCTGTATCACTCTTAATATTTCTACCACCAGCAATGCAAATACTTGACATTTCCTATGTATGTGTGTGCACATGTGAGTGTAAGATTAGTAGTTTTTTTTTATTAAAGTAGATTCAATAATCTACTCATTTCCCTATTAATCCTTTATTATTCCTATGTCATAATCCCTCTTTTTCTTTTAGAAAGAGATCTTTGAATTTAACTTTTTTGTATAGTTTTTTTTTTTTTTTAAGACCAATAACAATTTGTAACCAACCTTGGAGGCACTTGAATCTTTGGTGAACCTTGAGAAAATCAGGATAATTGTTAGGTCTTGGTGGGATACATGAAGAAATTTACTGCCAAGGTTGATGTTTGAGTTTGATAACTTGAATTTGATCCCCCATGACCTACATGGTGGAAGGAGAGCGCCAATTCCTTCAACATTTGTGCTGTGGCACATGTGTGCCTGTACACACTCATGTACATAACACACACACACACACACACACACACACACAAGTAATTTCACCTTTCTCCTGTTTAAAGGTAATGAAATTAAATCAGCAAGGGATATAGGTAGTGGTTCTGTAAGAACTAAGCACACATTCTTTACCTGATTTGTACTCCCAGTAGAGATGGTACTTCATTATTATTAATTCATTTGTTTTTGTGATGATGGGTATTCAATCCAGAGTCTCACACATGTCAAGCAAAGTGCTTTACTGATGAGTTTCAAGCCATTTACTTTTAAACTTTCAATCATTAGAATGTATTTAAAATTAGTAATGCCTATTAATTACATGTTTTTTTGATGAACTTTGATTTTGTGGCTTCTTTTACTGGCACTATTAGAAAGTCTACAAATCCTGAACGAAGTGGGTTTTGCTTTGGTTAGTATATCATCTTGGGTTTTATGCTGGAGCCTCTTAAGTTGTGATCAGAATGTAAAAGGGCTTGCATGTTGAGACCATCTGTCTGAAAGTTGACAAGAGATCATGGCAGATGGTGAGGTTGAAAGATGGACTTTTTTTTTTCCTTTTTGAGTTTGACATAATGTGTTCATGAAGCTGGAAGAAGAAATCTGAGTTAGATTTGTAACTAACAGAAGACCTTGGAAACAGAAAGGAGTGTGCAGTTGTTGAGCTTGGATAAGCATCATGCATCAGCACACATGGCTGGTTTGTATCGAGACTCAATCAGCATTGCCAAAGTGCCACTTCTGAAAGCATTTCGTGTCCCTTGATCTTCTTCACACTTTGGAAAGTTTAAAGTCACATATTGAAAATTTGCAGTTAATTTTTACATTAGTCAATACAAAAGAAAAACAAAAAAAATATTTAGGCGTGCTTAACCTTTTAAAATTGTAATTGAAAATTTTTTTCTTTTTCTGCGGTTTATGTTGTATTTTTCATTTTATTGTCATGCAGATTATTCATTCCTTATTTTGGAAAAGGAAACTAACTTTTTGTGGGAAATCAAAACTGCCCCCCCCATTGTTTATCCTGTGTTAGGCAGTGTTTTGGTGGTATTATATGTATTGTCTTATTTAATGAAGTATGTATGCCTTTAATGCTTGGCAGAAAACAAATTAAGGCACAGAAGTATTGTGGTAAATTTGTTCAATGGACACTTAGGCACCTTTGGCTTTATTTTAAACATTTATCATTTAGACAACATTTAGAGATTCTAGTCTGTGCTGAGCTCTGGTAAGAAGATTCAAAGAGAATACTAAATACAATTATCCTTGGCTCTGTCACTTTTACTGATGTGATTAAATAGTATTTTATTGTTAGCTTCTTAGTATAGTGTTCTGAAATAGATTCTGCTAATTTCCTATTTTTTTTTTTTTTTTAACTTTCCACTCCCCTATGTGGTCCTGGGAGAGTCTAAGCCAGAATCTTGGTAAGCGCTCTAATTATAGAGCTACATATCCAGCAGCCTTTTGTTAGTTTCTTTTTTCTTGAGTAGCATAGTGTCATTCAGTAGCCTGACTTTTAAGAAAATATAATACAGTATAAAACACTAAGAACAAAAATGAAGCAGATACATAGAGAAAAGTAGCTGTACCCATTACAACCATGTTCTGAACTCAATGAGGTAGAGAAAAGGCTCCCTTGTAGCCAAATCTGCTAACTCAACTTCATTAGTATTTGCTTATATGTTGTTGGCCAGCATTAAGTCATATGTCATATGGTCAGACCATCTGTGAGGTAGGTGTTTCAGTGAACTCATTGCCACCTTCAACTTCTGAAGGAAGAGAAAAATAATAGGGAATAAATTCTGCCTTCAATCTATACATAGAAAGTTCATAAAACTTAATGAGTCCAAACCATATTTTTGTGACAAACACGCCTTTATTTTCTGTCAGAACTATATTGTATTGTAGTAGATCATAAAGTAATCTAATTTCATCAAACACCTTTACTCTCAGTCATCTCCCTGGCTCAGTTGGTTTTTGAGACAGGGTCTCACGTAGCTCAGGCTGCCCTGGAACTTACTGTTATGCCATTATTGATCTTTCTACCTCTACGTTTTTTTCCCTCTACATTCTTAAGTATGCGTTTTCTTTCTGAATACCTTTCTTTTAAAATCTAGTGCTTTAAAATCTATATTAAAAATCCAATAAACTCCACTTTGATTTATTTATTTTTTAGGCAGAATTTCACTGTATAGCTTAGGCTAGGTTGGATCACTGTTACTATTTAGCCTAAGTTGGCCGCACACTTGTAATTTCTCTTGCCACAGCCCCTAAATAATAAAACTATAGATGTGAGCTACTATGGCTAGCAAAGTAATTTTAAAAGAAAAATATGTGACTCTCCAAAGATCAAATAAATAAAAATGAGAAAAACTACAGAAGTTGAGCAAAGAATTCCTGAATGCTCTTGCCCAGATTCATCAATTATAAACATTTTTATACATTTTATTTTTACTTCTATATAGTTTTCATTTGAAATTTAGTCCTTGTTATCATGCCACTTGCCTCCTAAAGTATTTTAGTGTTTATGTTTTTGTGTTTTTCCTAAGAGAAAGGGTATTTCACTTATAGAAAAACACTATAGTTTGTTGTTTATCCAGAAACAACAATGAAATGTGGATCTGGTTGCTTACACCTGTAATCCTAGCATTTAGAAGTTTGAATCAAGAGAGGATAGTCATGAATCTTATGCCACTTGACCTACATCCTGAGTTCTAGACTAGCCAGGGCTCTGTAGCAAGGCTCCGCCTAAAAAAAACAAATAAATAACTAAACAGACAAATTAAAAAAACAACAGAAGGAAAGGAAAGGAGAAATAGCACACAGATACTTGTCCCATCTGGGCAATGTGGACTTTTCCAGTTACTTCAATATTGGTCTTCTTAGGAATCATGTTTATCTGATCTAGTGTTTATTTTGTATTTTTAGATCACACACCTAATTGAGTTTTCCTTTTTTTACTTTATTTTTTTTTAAATATGGATGTTTCTTAGCTTCCTTTGCTTTTTTTTTTTGACACTGGTGATTTTGAGGAGTTCAGTTTATGTCATTATTTTGAAGATCAACTTTCTCTTTGTAATTTTCCTATTTTTTTGTTTTCATGGTTAGGTTTTGCATGTTTGACAGTAATGTCTCAGAAATGATATTATGTCCATTTCAGTGCTCTTAGAACATATGACTTTTCTAATTATTGGTGGCCATTTGGTAACTTTGATCATTTAAGTAGTGTATGCAAGGTTTCTTCACTGGAAATTTTGAATTAATGTATTTTATAAGGAGATATTTCAATATTATGTTAATATCTTGTTGCACATTTTTCTTTCTTTCTTTCTTTCTTTCTTTTTTTTTTTTTGAGACAGGGTTTCTCTTATAGCTTTGGAGCCTGTCCTGGAACTCACTCTGTGTACCAGGGCTGGTCTCAAACTTACAGAGGTACCCCTGCCTCTGCCTCCCTAGTACTGGGATTGCACATGTGTGCCACCATCACCTGGATGTCCGTACCTAATTTTTACATGTGTCTGTCAGTGTTTGAACATTTTGTCCTTTGAAACAATAAAATATTCAAGGTCTATCTTGTACCTTTCCCAATTTACCTTGGAATTAGCCCTTTCTCCAGGAATACCTGATGTTTCTTTTCGTACATTATCTAAGCAACATAGAATAACTACTGTGTCCCTTGACAGCAGAGCTGACTTGTCTAATTATTTAACTGGAATGGAGGTAAAAATGATACATATTTTCCTAGTGCCGTTCTAGGGATTAATTTAGACAACTTACTTAGAAGTACATGTCCCAGTAAATGTGACAAAAATATTGCCTATTATTACATTACTACTCCCTCTTTTTCCCTTTAACAGGATATTTTAAAGAATTGTTGAAGACGAAGGTTTTTATTTTTGTATGTTTTTAAATGGCTATGCAGAATACTAAATAGAATACAGTTTGACATGACGACGAAAAATGTAAGTATTTGTAAATTTTTAAAAAATAGCTTTTTAAATTGAGCCTATGCTGCTTTTCTGTACATATTTTCTCATTGTTCTGGTTCATAAAATTCAAAGTGTTGCCTGTATTTATAATTGTTTTTGATTGTGTAGTGTGTGAGATAAAGTTAAAAGTATAGTACTTTCATAGCTGTTACAGGGTTCTTGTAGATTGGTGCCAAGTCTTTTTCAACAGCTGCAAATTGCTGTCTCTAGAGAGTTTCTAGCTTGGCTTCTTTTCTGGGGACTGTTACAAATTTGTTTTGGTTGCTAGAGAATTACTTGGCCTTATTGAGCACATCTATGCTTTCTTTCTATTTTCTTATTTTATTTGTTTCCTGGTTTGGTTTGGTTTGGTTTGGTTTGGTTTGGTTTGGTTTGGTTTTTTGAGACAAGGTTTCTCTGAAGCTTTGGAGGCTGTCCTGGAACTAGCTCTGTAGACTAGGCTGGCCTTGAACTCACAGAGATCTGTCTGCCTGTACCTCCTGAGTGCTGGGATCAAAGGTGTGCACCACCAACACCCAGCACATCTATGCTTTCTTTGACTTATTTTCTTTCTTTCTTTTGTGTTAGTTCAGGGAAATGTGTATGCTTTTATATCTTCAGGTATTCCCTGGAGACCATCTGAACGTGTTGGAAAAGTTATGTAACTTCTTCCCTCTGTTTAAATTACCACTTCTTTATATCTTTATTGTAAAGATGCAGGGCATTCTTAGTAATTCACAAGTAGGGATTTACTAAGCCTCTAGAAAGATCTGGACCCAAAACCTGGAGTCTGTCAGGAATTGGAGCAGTTTTCATTTCCATAGCTTGTCCCTTTCTGATGTTATCCATCTGCTTTACTTCTCCCTCCATTCCCCTGAAGATCTGAGTGCCGTGACCAGCCTCTCAGTCTCTCAGAATCTCCATATTCTGAGATGTGCCGGAGGTAAAGAAGCAGCCTGATGGATCCTGTCATCAGTTCCAATTACAGACACTTAGGGAAAGTGTGTGTGTGTGTGTGTGTGTGTGTGTGTGTGTGTGCATTTCTTATATGAGAATACAGTGTGTGTGGTTGTGTGTATCTGTGCATACATGTACTCTCTAGTACTCACAGTCTGGAAAAAATGAAAATCCTATTTAAAAATGTTAAGGAGCCAGTTATGGCTGTAATCCCAGCTACTCAAGAGCCTGAGACAGGAGGATGGTGAGTTTGAGGCCAGAATAGCCAATATAGCGAGATCATGTTTCACACAAAAAACAAAACGAAACAAAAAGAAAAACAGAAAACCCAACCACTCATCACAGTAAAACTCAATTTAAGATAAATGTATTTATTAAATGTAGTGATTCATTTAACTGAAGAGTCTAGCGTTCTCTGGCTTTAAATAACTCTAAATTTAGAGGATTGAAGGATGGCATCATATACTTTGTCCCCCGGCCCCATCTTTTGGATGTATAAGTGGTGGCATATTGACTTACTTGGATCAATACGTAGTATTAGTTTATAAGAAAATACAGAACTTTTAGCTTTTGCTAATCAATTTCAATTTCACAGAGGCAGTTTGATTACCCTGCTTGGTTCACAGATCTAGACAGTGTGTGGAAGGAAATAGGATGCCAAAAAGTATGAGGGCTGGGCCAGGAGCCTTTCATTAATGTTTTTTGCCAGAGTTACACAGTATGTTTCAAGGATCCTTTTTCAAAGAGGATGAGATGAGGTACTGACATATATTCTCTATGTCTCATCAAATAGTACTTAGTATCTCATGAGTCTTCTTGACCAAAAATTCAGATATATTGTATTTTAAGTTCACCTGGTATACAAAATAGATTCTTTTTTTCTTTTTGAGATTGGGGTCTTGCTGTCTAGCCAGGCCAGCCTCTGAAACTACAACATCATGCCTATCTTACAAAAGAAATTTTGACAAATAAACCAAGGTGTACTGTATTTTACTTCTCAGTGAAACTTTTTATATAAATTGTATTTTTTAAATATTTATTATTTATACAGTTTTCTGCCTGCATGGATCCCTGATGGCCAAGGTGTACTGTATTTTACTTCTCAGTGAAACTTTTTATATACATTGTATGTTTTTTTTTTTTTAGCATTTATTATTTATACAGTTTTCTGCCTGCATGAATCCCTGAAGGCCAAAAGAGGGCGCCAGATCTCATTACAAATGGTTGTGAGCTACCATGTGGTTGCTGGGAATTGAACTCAGGACCTCTGGAAGAACAGCCAGTGCTCTTAACCTCTGAGCCATCTCTCTAGCCTACATTGTATTTTTTAACATAAAATAATGGATACTTTTTCTTATTTTGATACTTCTGCAACATTTTAAGAGGCTAGTTTATGTTACCCATACTATAGACAATATACCAGCTTTTTAATAATAGTCATTATGTTTTCTCCATTTTTAAATGTTTCTATTTTTTTCTTTCTATTTATTTATGTGTAGGTATATCTCTGTGTGTGGGTGTATCTGTATTGTGAGTAGGTGTGCCCATAGCCACAGAGTACTTATGCAAATTAGAAGACAACTTTAGGTCTTCCACTGTGGATGCCAGGATTGAACTGTCTCTCTGGCCATATTTATAATTTGAAATAAGTTCTATTTAGCCCACGTTTGCATTGAATACTTCTTCTGCATCTCAAATGCTAAGATTATTAATCATTTGTTTTGAGATAGGATCTCACTTTGTTTTTTATACTGGCCTCGAATTCACTATGTATTCCAAGCCTCATATTTATGGTGGTTGTCCAGCATCAGTCTTCCAACTGGTGGGACTACAGGTGTAAGCACTTTCTTTGACCTTTGTTTTTTTAAGATTTATTTATTATGTAAACTGTGTTCTGCCTGCATGTATCCCTGCAGGCCAGAAGAGGGTTGTGAGCTACCATGTGGTTGCTGGGAATTGAACTCAGAACCTCTGCAAGGGCAGCCAGTGCTTTTAACCTCTGAGCCATCTCTCCAGCCCTTGCTGTATCCTAGATCTTGACCTAGCCTGTCTTAGAACTCATTTTTCTGCTGCTTCTTAGGGGTACTTGACTTTGAACATTTTTGTACCCTTTTGCTCATTTGTCAGATTATTTCCATCAGACAAAAATCTTAGAAAATTACTGAGTCATATTCCTGAATGTGTATTTTTTTTTCCCCAGAGATTATTTTTTTCTCTTTTTTGAAAGTAGTGGAGGTTGAGTGGTGAACCTCATATAAATGAGGCAAGCCCTTTACTGCTGAATTATGTCCTAAGCTCTGAGGTCTCTTGAATCATATTGCTAAATGGTATTTTTCTAAAGACTATTTATTTTCTTAAAGTAATGTTTGAGAGTAGCTTTTCTCTTATGCTTATACTTACACATGTATATGTTTCCTTTTAAAACAGAGTAAAAGGTTTTGAGTGCATTGCAAGGGACAATGAACCCAGTGGTAGGAAGAGTACTGTCTGTAGGTTTTTATTTTGAATCTTAGCCGCTCTAACCAGTAAAAATTTGTATGTCATTTCTTTCTGATTACTAGTTAGGTTAAACTAATATTTGTGTGTTTTTTGGTCATCCACATTCTGTTTGGAAATTATATATGTTGATGTGTTAGAAACTATTGGCATCTAAATAATAACAAAAGTTAAATATTACTTCACCATAAACACAGATGCACAGTTATCTGATGTAAATTATTCAAGTCTGTTTGCATATGTACATTTTATAGTGATGATTCCAAAATTACCTTGCTTGTGAAATGTGGAGCTTATCTTTAAGTACAGATGTTATTTTCTATGTCAGGAATACTAAATGTCAGTGCAGTTTGTAATATTCTTATTGATAAATACAATTTGGTTGTTAAAAGTAGACTTAGGATCAGGTGGTATTGGCTAATGCTTTTAATCCTAGCACTTAGGCAGAGGCAGGTGGATTGGATCTCTTCTGAGTTTAAAGCCAGCCTGGTCAACAGAGTGAGTTCCAGGATAGCCAGAGCTACATTGTGAAATTCTGTTTAAAACACACACACACACACACACACACACACACACACAAAGCATAAACAAGCTGGTTGTGGTGGCACATGCCAGTAGAATTTGTTGAAAGAGGCAGATCATGAGGTTGAGGCCAGCCTGGGCTACACGTTTTATTAACAAAACAAAACAAAAATAGGTCTAGGTATTTTTATTTAGTATACCTTTAGTGTTTGCTCACAGTTTGTAGTACTGCATTAGAACACCCAGATATTTATTTATATTTAAATTTAATTTAAAGTTGTTTAAGAAAATTTATAGTGAAATACCCAGATAGAAGAGATTTCTTAGTATCTGATTAGGCAAAAAGCATAGAAATATGAGTTCTTTTTTTCTCTTGCTCAATGAAATATTTTTGTTATTTTTTTCTGAAACAGGATCTCATTGGGCAGCTTTGGCTGTCCTGGAACTCACTACGTTGATCTTGGGTTCCTCCAAGATAAGCCTTTCAAATGCTGGGATCACAGACTTGTCTCACCGTGCTCACTTCAGTTCTGTTTTTAAGAATCTTAATTAATATTTTAAGATTTATTTTTATTGGTTTTGTGTGTGTACACGCACATATGTGTGTGTTGTATGTATACGTGTGAGTACACATGTACATGTAGATGTCTGTGGAAACTAGAAGAGGGCACTCGATCCTCTTGAGTTGCAATTATAGGAGATTGTGAGCTCCATCAGCTTTAATGTTAGAAATCAAGTCTGATCCTCTGTAAGAGCAATGATCATTTTTGATCACTCTCTCCAACTCCATAATTTTCTATTTGTTTATTTGCTAGTTTGTTTGAAACAGGATCTCACTAACCTTGGCCATCCTGGAACTCACTATGTAGACCAGAATGGCCTTGAACTCACAGAGATCTGCCCACCAAACCCTGGGAATAAAGACTAGTACTGCTACACCCCAAACCTTAATTTTATTGAAATGGAATAAGGAAAAAAAACTATTTGTCTGTCTGTCTAGTTGTTGTTGTTGTTGCTTATTATTATTATTATTATTATTATTATTATTATTATTATTATTATTATTATTGAAACAGTGTTTCTCTGTGTAGGCCTGGCTGTCCTAGAATTCACTCTGTAGACCTGTTTGGCCTCAAACACAGAGATCTGCCTGCCTCTGCCTCCAAAGGCAATGTGCCACCACTGCCTGCCTGCCTGCATGTTTTTTGTTTGTTTGATTTTGAGAGAGGGTCTACAGAGTTCTGGCTGTCTGAAACTCACTACAATACCAGGCTGACCTCAAACTGACAAAGATCCACCTGCCCCTGCCCATCCCCGGTCACCCCTGCTCCCCAGAGTCCTGGAATTAAAGGCATGCACCACTAGGCCCTGCAGAGAGAGTGTACATGCTTGCCGAGACCTGAAGCATTAGATTTCTTGAAGCTTGACTTACAGATGGTTGCAAGCTGCCTGACATGAGTTCTCCATAGATTACACTCCTAACCATTGAAACCATTGAGCCATCTTTCCAGCCTGGGAAAGAATTTTTATTATTTTCATTTGTTTCTTTTTGTTTTTCTAGACAGGGTTTCTCTGTATAACAGCTCAGACTGTCCTGGAACTCACTTTGTAGCTAGCTCAAACTTACAGAGATCCTCTTGCCTCTTTCTCTTTTGAGTGCTGGGATTAAAGGCATGTGCCACCCCTGCCTGGTGAAAGAATATTTTAAAATATCTTTCCAGGCAACTTTTTTACTTTTAAGTATTGTACTTTGAGTCTTTAAACTACAAAATATGAAAGTAGAGTTTAATGTGTATTTTATTAAATGGGTTTTGGTAGTATTTTTATGAACTTTAGATTAAAATACCTTCCAAGATTAAAATTAGGCTGTAATATTGAGACTAGGTTGATCTTTATCTAATTTTTAACTGTACAATGAAGGTATGGTGCACAGCTGCTTAAAACATTCTTGGATTTGTTTGCTGCTTTATTCTGCATGCAAAAACTGGCATGAAGAGCAGGTGTTTAGACCTAACAGGAACCCAGTAACTGCCGCCTGTACTGCGAATATGTGGGTTTTGTTGAGGTTTTGGTTTCTTTTTTTTACTGTTATTTTTGTAAAATGTAAAGCAGCACTCCTGAAGTTACTGTATGTATTAAATGGTCCTGTATTAAACATGGGATAAATGCGTTTAAAAGTTGTCTTTGCCATTTTTCTTTCTTTTCAAAGTAGGACAGACTAAAATTTGTCTTCTCTTTGTAGCAGAATTGCTTACAATGTGACGACAGTCCACAGCTCAACAGATGTTGAGTTGCTGGAATGTTTAATATTGTATTTGTGAGCAATCCAGGAGAGCCATGATGTGGTTATTTGTTACATTTTTTTTTTTTTTTTTTTTTTTTTAGTGGCTAACTAAACTTAAATCTCAGTGCAAAGCATCTACACCATTACACAGAATTGAGAAGCTAGTTTCTAGACATCTCAGTGTCAATTTCTGTCATTAAAAAAAAAATGATTTTAAGGGGCTAGAGAAATGACTCAATGGTTAAGAGCACATGCTGCTCTTCCAGAGGACCCAGTTCCATTCCTAGTACCTACCTACATGGCAGCTCACAACTCCCTGTCACGCCAAGATCTGACACCCTCACACAAACATACACGCAGGCATAGCACCAATTCATATGTAATAAAAACAATAAAAATATGATTTTAGGTGCCATTTATCTGTTATGTCAGAATTACTTGGCTGTGTTGAATGATATGTAGAAGGAAAAAGGAAATTGTACTTAGTAAAGAATTTTAACCACTGAATAATGAAATCATTAGCTCTTAAACTATTAAATTGCAAAGGACCATGTGAGTGCTTATGGAGGATGTATAATGTAAAACATTAAGTAGTTAACACAGCCCAATGTGGGGATGGAAAGATGGCTCAGCAGTTGAAGTCTTGGGTTTGATTTCTAGCACACACATGGCAGCTTACAACTGTTTGTAATAGTTTCAAAGGATTTGATGACATCTTCTGGTCTCTGTGGGTACCAGGCACACAGGGTGAGGGTGTGTGTGTGTGTGTGTGTGTTTGTGTGTGTGTGTATGTTCATTTAGGCAAAATTATACACATAAAATAATACATTTTTTATAAAGTCAAATGCACAATGTTTCAAAGCTTTATGTTCTGTAAAACACATGGAAATGCAGCATGGTGAAGTATCTTTCTTTTTTTTTTTTTTTTTTTTTTTTTTGTTTTCCAGACAGGATTTCTCTGTAGCTTTGGAACCTGTCCTGGAACAAACTCTGTAGACCAGGCTGGCCTCAAACTTACAGAGATCTGCCTGCCTCTGCCTTCCAAGTGCTGGGATTAAAGGTGTGCACCACTGTCTGTTGGCTCACTGAAGTATTGTATTGTATACTTGTAATTTGTCATGAGGATAGTTTTTTTTTTGGGGGGGTAGGGGCACTAATGGATTTGAACTCAGAGGATTGGGCATACAAGACAAAACTATACCAGCACAGATCAGTATTAAATTAAATACACTTAGGAATACATACAACCTACCAAAAAAAGGAAGGATTTGTTAATTAGTTTGATTGTAGTGATCATTTAATAATTTTGACATGTGTGAAAACATCAAGATAAAGGATCAGTAATTTGAGGCCATATAATGAGTTCTATTCCAATAAAACTGTTTTATCTTTGTAAAGAGGGTTTGAGGTATCAAACTACAAATTTCTATTGAAAGTTTTCAGAATATCACAAGTTTGTAATGTTATAAGATTATAACTCTTTAGTGTATAAACTGTAGTATATAGTAATAATGAATCCATTTATTATAACTTGCTTTGAATTAAGCTATTTTTTTCCCCTTGAGACAGGGTTTCTCTAGCCCTGGCTGTCCTGGAACTCACTCTGTAGACCAGGTTGGCCTTGAACTTAGAGACTTAAGGTTTTTTTTTTTAATTAAATAATTATTATCATGTGTGTATATGATCTGGGGGGGAGATGCCACTGCGTTCTTGTGGAGATCAGAGGAAACTGTGGAACTGATTCCCCTTTTTATCTTTTTGTGAGTTTGAGTTTGAATTGAGCTAATCAACTCTGCAAGCACTTTATGTCCTGCGCTGTCTTGATGGCCCTTCATTGCCAAGTTTTCAAAATGGAGATTCCTCTAGGCTCTGAAACACATTTTTCAAATTTTGATGAAAATTGGGTATGGTCATGCATTCCCGTAATTTTAGCACTCTTGAGATAGAGACGAGAGGATCAGGAGATTCATCCTCGGCTATTTAGCTTGAGGCCAGCCTCGGGCATGAGGCCTTGTATCCAAAACAAAACACAAGTATTTCTTACGGTATTGCATTTTCATCTGTGATCCCAGACAGCCCTGTATATAACACATTCAGTGAAGTGCACCATCTGAAGGCCGATTGCTACAGAGAGGTGCTGATACATAGTACCAACTAATGAATGTTGACATAGAGTGAAGTGTGTGCCATGTACTATGTGCATTACTTATCTCCTTGGGTCTCTAGAACAACCAGAATTGGTAAGCGCTGGCAGCACATTCTAGTTTGTAAGTTTGTAATTTGAATGGTGTGACTAGGACACACAACTGGTCAGTGCACACAGGTAAATGGACTTGAGGTTGTTGCAATTGTGCTTAGTGCATTCATGCACTTCTGTGGGAGTCATTAAGGGCATCACATTAAGGGCAGCAATCAGGCTATAATTACTCTTATTTTTATAGTGCTAAAGATCCAACCAGGGAATTGTACATGCAGGCAAGTGTTTTGGTGCTGAGCCAAGCCTCCAGCTCTCAGGATGGCAGTGTGATTTATCTGTTGGCAGCTGCCGTATTACTTGGCTTCAAAATATTTAGAAAATTTGTGGATTTTGATTTAACTCAAAAGTAACTAAAATTCTTACTTTTCCTATTTCAAACTATATGATAACACTTTCTTTTGAGTAACATATTCCTATGGATGATATAATTGATTTATTTCTTAAAATTATATATAATACTTGATATAGACCTCTGGTGGAAGATATGAAGTAGTTTATTAAGTAATGCTATAATACTTCAGATCCGAGTATTAATTTTTTTTAATCCAGGCTGGTTTGACATCCACAAATGCAGAACTGAGGGCCTTTATAGATCAGAATTTCAGTCCAACAAAAGGTAAGGATTATTGAATAAAAAATTAATTTTGTTGCAGTTCTATAAAATATACAATTATAAGAATTCCTTTGTGAATAATAGTTACATAGTGTTAGGATGTCATCATATACCAAATGATTCCTAGAATGTCAGTTGTCTCTAGGAAGTGGAAGGCCTTTGTTCCTTGTGTACAATTTTTCTCTATCTCTTTCTTTAGACATATCAAAGCCCTTTAACCAGTGAGCATATTCCAATTGACACTGCTAAATCTTTGTTCTGTGTGTGGTAGCACATGGCCATAGTCCTAGTGTTCAGGGTTAGAGCCAGGATCCCGGCGTTTGAGACCAGTGTGGGTTTTATATTGATTTCTAGGCTCTCCTGGATTATAGAGTTAATCTTTGTTTCTAAATCAAAACAAAACAGGGTAGGAGTTGAAGGGCCCAATGGGTCTCTCTCTTCTCATGATATGTAGTTATTGGCTGATAGAGTTGTTAAGTATTGGATCTCTGGCTGCTGGGTTCCTTGGCTGATGCAATAAGCCAAATCAAACCAAATTAATAAATCCTGATTTAATAAACAGGGCAGTGCAAATGGGCCTGGTCTCAAATAGCTGCTACATGGTCCTGGGCATCTCCAGGGGAAGGAGCCACTGATGGTTGGCTTTCTGAAATGAAGCAGGGTTTAGGGAGAGAAGAGATGGAGGGAAGAGGGATTAAAGTGGAGATTTCACTAGAACATTCCAGGGTATATGGATGCTAGGGGGCTGAGGTGTAGCTTCCAACAGACCAAGAGGAAGGAAAGCCATTTTCTTAAGTGGTGTAGCTACTGGGAAGGTGTCCATGCTTCTGAAACAACCCTAATGAAAACTATTGGGTCACCGAAATAACCAAAACAAAATCATGAAAGTACAAAGAGGGCTAGTTGGGAACAGGAGGGGATCAATGGAGGTAGGAGGCTCACAGATGTGATTGGAATATATTGTATATATACAAACTATCACAGTGAAATTTGTTATGTATGGTTAATATATGCTAATAAAACATTTAAAAATTAAAAACTGTTTCTTACAAGTTAAACAACTTGTAAGAAAATGCAATGGAAAAAATGTAGTAAATACATGTTTTCTAATAGATAAATTTTCTAACTAATCCATGACTTACTGGGGCATACTTACTACCAGAAATCTGATTCACCAACATAAAAACTTCCTTGAAAACTGGCAATATCTTCATATATATCTCTCTATGGTATCTTGTAGCATGTAGGCATACATGAAATATTTATGGATGAAATGATAGGATATTTGCATCTGGATCCAGAATAATCCATTGTGAGGGGGGTAGAATATACAGGCATTACAGATAAAGCAATATTCTTTATAAGCTGAGTATTTAAGCTGAGCAATGACTATGTGGGGTATCATTTTTCCCACCGCTTTGTAAATGCTTGACATTTCCCATTGTACAGGGTAGGAACAAAATATTTGCCATTTATTTTGAGAAAACACCAGCTTCCTTAAAAGATTTTGTCTACTTATGAGATGTACCTCAGGGAAGTACTGAAGTCTGTACTTAGTATAAAAATATCAGGCTTAAATAATACCAGTAGTCTATAGGATTTCTCTGCAAGTTTATGTGTTATAAAAGTATTTGAGAAATACTTTGTCTTGGTGCTTTTTACTCCCCCCCCACACACACATGATTTCATGCATAGAAAGTAGTAATGTAACATTTATTAAATGCACTAGGGCTAAAAAAAAAAAAAAAAAAAGAAAAAGGGCTGTTAAAGGTCATAGGTGTGGTACCTAAGAGCTGTAGCCACCCCAAGCTATGCAGCAAAAGGAACTAGTATCTAGGTAGACTTAGAACTTTCAACATGAGCTTGGGATCCTCTTCTTTAGTAACATACAATGCGCAGGTCAGGGAAAACCCAGGATCCACAGTCTGGATGAAAGGGAAAACAATATAGTAGTGGGGTGGGGTGATGGAGTGATGTAAACATTTGGAAAATAAGAAAAACACAGCAAATTATAAAAGGGAATGGTGACTGAAAACATGCCTTTAAAAGTCTCAAGGTAAGGAGAAAATGAGGGTTTAAGCAAGGGTGTTGAAATTGGCATGTGAAGGGTAAGAACACTAGGTAAAAAGGTTTGCCCTGGATGTATGGAAATCCTAGTACAGTTTAATTACAGAGCAAAGCCTCCTTTGCTTAACTATATAGAACTACTGGAAAAGTTACACATAGAGAATTATTGAAAAGACAAAATCAGAGAGGTCAGAGTTAGAAAAAATTTACTCATTGTTAATATTATATGGCTTTTAAGATGTTTTTTTTTTTTTTTTCTGATTGTCCTGGAACTCTATGTAGACCAGGCTAGCCTCAAATTCACAGAGATCTGCCTGCTTCTGCCTCTTGATTGCTGAGATTAAAGGTAGGTGTGTGTGTGTGTGTCTTGTTTAGACAACCATATTGTTTAGTTATCATGGGTGTAGCTCCCTTGTCATTTCTAGGAGACACTCTTGGAGCAGACTTCCTTCTCTAGCTCTTATAATGTTGTTGTCCCCTCTTCCATGATGTTCTGAGCCTTGAGTGCTGGAGTTGAGTATGTATCACCTATGCTGGACACTCAACAACTCGTTGTTCTCTGCACTTTGTCTAGTTGTGGGTTCCCTTCATGGTGTCTTTCTGCTGCAAAGAGAAGCTTCTTTGATTAGAGGCAGGAGTTACTCTTATCTATGGATATAAGGTTAAGTATTTAGAATGCAGGTAGGAATTATGCTGGCTTAGTGAAGTGGCAATTGTAGTTCCATGATCTCATTAGCCCCAGGTAGTGGTTAGGCTTGAAGATAAGTACTTTACTGGCTACTTGCTTAGCCATTCCAGCCACCAACAACTCATTCTCGATTTCAGTTTTTGGTGGATTTTTTTTGGGGGGGGGTTGTTTTGTGTTGGTTTGGTGTTTGTTTGTTTAGTTGTTGTTTTGTTTTGTTTGTTGTTTTGTTTTGTTTGAGGTAGGATCTTGTTAAATGGTTCAATCTAGTTAGAAGTTAGTTCTGTAACTTCTAAGTGTATCTCCAAATTATATATTCTGGGCCTGGGGAAATAACCATAGGATGAGTTGGGGAACCCACAGACCTGCTGTGAGTTGAACTTCAGCCAAAATTGCATTATTCACATGACTCTCATAAGCCACAATGTTTCTTGGGATATCTTGGAATCAGCATCAATTCAGAACCAGTATCTAATATGCCACCAAGTCTGGCTGTTTCTTTTCACCCATTGGCAGTTATTCTTGAAAAGACCATGGTCTCTCTGGAGAAGGACTGGAGAAAGGCTAACAGTAAGACTTAGGTATTTTATCAGGATCCTTCCTCAGTGGAACCTGGCTGTCCATTCAAAGGTTCTGGGTCTGCAAGCTGGCTCAAGTCTGGAAATTGGTTCACAGGCCAAGATTCCCTTTTGCCATGATCCAAAATAGCCTTTCTTTAACTTGTTTGAGAATCTTTCTGCTTATGCAGATCAAACAAAAACTCAGTAGGCTCATTTATTTCATGCCTGGAAACACCATGACTGACTAGCCAGTACCAAAGGTCCACATGGATCAGGCTACCATAAAATTCACATTGCCTGTGCTGACCATTAGGTTAGGTCATTATGGGCATTGCTTTTTCTATTGTGCCCATTAGGCACAGTAGATCAGTGCTGCCACCTGGTCCCAGCTGCCTCAGGCCCAATTAAACCCATTGCATTTAATTCATCCAACCTAGCAGCAGTGTCTCCGAGCCTAAGTTGTGGCACAAGAGAAGGGGTGAGTGACAACAAAGCTCTTCCAGTGTGCTGGTGACCTCAGACCATTTTATGTCTTATTGGATTAGCAAAGACATGTTTTCTGGGCCTTTCCACTCTAGCCTTAAACTTTGACACCATTTTAACTGTGCAAGCTTCCATATTAAACCTAGAATCTCTACTCAGAGGACTAATAGCAATAAACGCAGCCTGGTCCAGCTTTATGTTATTCCACACCCTTAAAATCCATTCCCACATGCATTCCCCAGATTACTGCTTGAATGAATTAGTATAGTGCACCTCATGTACTACACACTTTCTGTTTCCCCTCTTAAGAGCCTGCTTAGACTTAAGTCTGGTTATAGGTTTAGAGGCAACGATTGGTGGGCCCAGAAGGACATCACTATTGCCTTGTCACTGCTGGTTTAGCAGACAAAGAAGGGTTAATTTCCTTAGTTAAAGATGAAAAGGGCAGTATTTCAGGTGATGGGGGTGTGAATACATCTTCTGAAGAGGGTAGAGAGACCATTTCTTCAGGAGAGAGAAGCTTCAGAGTTCAGAGTGCTCAGCTTCAATAGGGTCTCCTCACACATCCCCATCTCATGTTACAGAATCCCATTCCTTTTGGGGGGGCAGGGAGATCAAGACAGGCTTTTTCTGCAACAGCTGTGGCTGTCCTGGAATTTGCTTTGTAGACCAGACTGGTCTCGGACTCACCTGAGGTCGGCCTGCCTCTACCTCTAGAGTTCTGGGATTAAAGGCATGTACCATCACTGCCCAGTTTAGGATCCCATTCGTTACCAATTAATGCCCTTATTTTAACTGCTGTTAATCTCTGAAGCTGTAATTCAGCCAACCTTACAATGGCCTAAGTTGTATATACTGGAGAGAAGATTCTCTTCCAGGGCACCCTTGGAAACCTTTTGACTGTTTATACACATCCAGATCATATCAGTTTTATTACTAAGTTCCTTGTTGTCCTTCACCATATTCTGAGATACTAGAAGTTGGTTAATTTTATCACAGAGCTCATTATTTTCCTTTGTTGATTTATCCAGAGATTCTAGGAACAACTGACCAGCATCATCATGTTCCTACAAATTGTTAAAAGTTAGTTCTCTCTCACAATTGGTGATGAATCCAAAGCATCCAATGCATTTGTCTCCTTAAGCATGTGAAATAGTCCACACTATGGGCTTTCAGCACTCTCCAAGCTCCCAGGAGAGGCTTCAGTAACTGTAGGTGTTGGCAAATTGGAAAGCCTATTCTAGATAATTAAAATATTCATCCTTTTTTTTTTGTTTTAGAACTACTTCTTGTACTAATATCTGTATTCTGTAGAGTTACAGAACTTATATATAAAGTGAGTCTCTCTTTAGAAAGGGGATTTATTAGAATGACTTAAAGACTATGGTTCAGTTAATTCAATAATGGCTGCCTGTGAACAGAGGGTCCAAGCATCCAGTAATTGTTCAGTTCATGAGGTTGGATATCTCAGCTGGTCTTCAGTATATGCTGGAACCCCAAAGAGTTAGGCTCTAATGCCAGGGAAGGAATGGACTTGCTAGCGAGGGCAAGAGCAAGCAGGCAGAGAACAAAAAGCTTCCTTCTTCCATGTCTTTTATATAGGCTTCCAGCAGTGTGGCTCAGATTAGAGGTGAGTCTTCCACCTCAAAAGATCTGGATTAAAGGTGAGCCTTCCTCCCTCAAAGATCCTGATGAGAAGTGGGTTTTCTAATAGCCATCACAATCAATGGGTCTGACTTTGAGCTGACACTTTTCCTGCCTCAGCCTCCTAAGTGATGAGATTACAGGCATGTGCTTCCATGTCTGGCTTCATTACTTTATGAAATATTTGAATTTTATTTGGGCTACATGGAGTCTGCCTCATGTATGTATGGTTTGGGAGTCAAAGAATGGACAGTTTATGCACAGAAATTGAATAATTTCTTCTGATTTGGTCTCTACCATTCTCTACCCCCATTCTTCACTGACATACTTCTATTTTCTAGTTCTTTGAGTCAGGGACACTACATTTCATATTAAGGTTTAGCACCTTGTAAAACATACAAGTTGGTGCTTTTCTTTCTGGCGAAAAACCATAAAATCTGATGAATTTATCAACCTGGTTGATAAAGCATGGCTCTGTTGAACACTCTATAACGTTTATTCAACCAAAAAACAGCCAGGTGTTGATGGCACACACCTTTAACCGCAGCACTTAGGAGGCAGAGGCAGGGAGATCTCTGTCACCATTATCCTGCAGCCCTCTAGTCCCGTTTAAAGAGTATAGGAAAGCCAGATGTGGCCTCGGTCATACAGATAGTGCAGAGGTCATGAGGCTATTAGCCACATCTGTTCCCAACCTTCTGGATGGAAAACAGGTTATACATCTCTTCCGTCTAAGACTGAGACAGGGTTTCATTATATAGCTTTGGAGCCTATTCTGGTACTCATTTTTGTAGATCAGGCTGGCCTCAAACTTGCAGAGATCTCTTGTGTCAAGTTGACATAAAACTATTCAGCACAATTTACCCTTTGCCAGCTTGACACACAAACACATCACCACAAAGCCACAACCTTTCCTTTCTCATTTATCCTGAAGATCTCATATTAAAAACATAAATAACTTTAAAAGTTCCTAGTCTTTACAACTTCAGTTCAATACAAATTCAATCACATTGAAAGTTCAGTCCCTTTAAAATATCTAGTCTTTATAAAAATCCCAAAATCCTGTTTTCTTTTTTCCCTTCCTTCCTTCCTTCCTTTTTTTTTTTTTTTTTTTTAAGACAAGTTTTCTCTGTGTAGACAAAATCTCTCAACTAGGGGCTCCTGTACAAATCAAAATTCAGTTAAAGACTTTCTCACTTAAGAGGGAAGCACCAGGGCATGGTCACAATCAGATCAACACAAAGCCAGACTCTCACTAATGTAAGTAAAGTGTCTGATGTCTAGTGTCTACTCAACATCTTGTGGTTTCTCCCAAAGCTTCTCCGTTACACCCTCTGCAGCACACACAGTCTGTCTTCTAAGCTCAGGCAGGCCTTACCCCACTGCTGCTGTTGGTGATCCTATGGTATGGCATCTTCAAATGATGGGGTCTTTTGCTGCCAACTGGGCCTTCACTAATGGCCTCTTCTGGCCTCTCACAGTGCCAAGCCTCAGGAACTCTCCACCAACTCCTTCATGCCTTCAAAGCCAGTACTGTCTTATACCTTGTTTGGATGACACCATTAGATGAGTTCTGCCTGCCTTATTTGTCCTGCTTGGAGGGGGAAGCCTGTGGATTAAAAAATGGCAGGTAGAAAAAAAGTAAAGATACAAAAGACAGAGACACAGTATAGAGTTGGAGGCCCCCGGTGAATACCAGGATCGGCCCCAAGTTTATTATTCAAAGCTCTTATATACCCAAATCAAAAGAGGGGGAGGCAAAAGACTTCCTTACAAGATACAAGGAACGAACAGAATGTAAATATCTCCTTGATACCCTAAACCAAATGTTCTGTTGTCAGGGTAAGGCAGACATAGCCAGCCACACCTGAGGTCAAATATCCTGTTGTTAAAGTAAGGTATCTATTGGTTACTCCCTAGACCAAATATCCCATTGTTCAACCTTGAAAGAGCAATAGTGGGTTTGAACTCTGACCTTAAGTCAAAATAAAGCCGTGCCATCTTTATGAGCCCCAACACAGTACCCTCTGGGTGACTCTTACACTGCCAAGTTTACTTGCCAATGGGAGGTGCAGCTTTGGCTGCCTCTGGAACACAGCTGTGTGCTGATGTTCAGGAAATGCTTTCCAGATTTCACCTCAGTGATGCTGGTCTCTGTTGTAATTTAAGAAAAGCAGCTCTTGAGAGAAAGACGCCATGTGACAAGGTTCAAGCAGAGGTTTTTTTGTTTTTGTTTTTTGTTTTGTCTTTTTTTTTTTTTAAGATTTATTTATTATGTACAGTGTCCTGTTCTTCCTGCATGTACAGCTGCAGGCCTCTGTACACCAGATCTCATTACAGATGGTTGTGAGCCACCAATGTGGTTGCTGGGAATTGAACTCAAGTCATCTCTCCAGCCCAAGCAGAAGGGTTTTTATTAGGGAAAGGGATTATAAAGAAAGAGGAGAGAGGGAGAGAAAGAAGGATGGAAGGTGGACAGGGCCCTTTAAAAAAAAGAACATAGTAAATATGCATAGGTGGTGCTCTTAGTGGCTGCAACTGAGAGTGTATCCTATAAGAACCCCAAGGACAGGCCAGTACAGATGCCTGAATACTAACATTCCTCCTTTTTTATTTATTATAAAAAGGTGAGGAGTTAGAAAGGGGTAGCAGGTGAGGTGGGAATGAGGACATCATGCTCTCAACACTACTTCCTGCTGACCTGGGGGCTATCATTCATTTTTGGGGTACCTGGGAAAGCTGGGGTGCTAGCCATGTCCTGGAGTGGCTGTCTGTTTCACTTCACTGTGCAGGCTCTTCTGAACCATCAGGTGCCTCCTGGACCTGGCAGAATGCTGTTCTTGGTAGATCCAAATCGACTCCCTAGGACTTAAAGCACCTGATCCTTTCCCATCACCACAGCATCACCACAGCATCACCTGGACATGTTTGGAAGTCTTGCACCTCTAGTTGTATGGCCAACAGCTGGTAGTCCTGCAACAATAGCTGATTAGGAATGGTCAGTGGGTCTCGAAAAAACATCCCAATGGGAACAAGGAGGTATAGATGATGACACAGCTGCCATGAGTGAGGCAGAGAGGACCCAAGGGTCTGCAATTCCTAGTGTCGAAGGAATTCACAGAGGGTCAGTTTGAGACAGGCACAGGCCACTCAGTGAGTCATCACTCAAAGGGTGGGGGCCAAGGGCTCTGAGTCTGAGAGACACAGAGTTGTCTGGTACCATGACTTCGAGAAAAGCCAGAAGGTGTGAAAGGAGTGCTCCAGAAAGGAAGCCTTACATCCAAGGGGATGGTTAGAAGTGGATAACCCCACCAGAGGCCCAGTTGTTAGTATTGGATGGAAAGCAAAGCCATCATCGAATGGAAAAGCAGATTTATTGCAGGTGGAAGACAGCAGATCTATTGAAGATGAAGTAGGGTCCCAGTACAAAGTGATTATAGAGTGCTAGGAAGTGGATTTTTGGTGGACTTAACTCCACATGAGTGAGGGAGAACAAGATCCAGTGGCTTTTATCAAGCAAGGATCAAGTGAGAAAGACACAAGCCGCCTTCATGGCTCATCATTCAAGGGTTGGGGCCCAAAGGACCAGAGGGCCCAAGACTGGCACAAACCACCCAGTTGTCACACAAAGGGTGTGGGCCAATGGCTCAGCCCAACAGAGCCTTGGTTGCCAAATACCAGGACTTAACAAGGCCAAAAGGTGAGAAACCACATCTTCCCTCATGGGAATAGCCTATGGTGGGGAAGGTGGAGTGACTTACCAATCATGATCATTTCAGATGGACTCAGTGATCCAGAGAAGCAAGGCTGGCATATGCGAACCAGGTTCCAGGGTCCTGGCGTGCCTCACACTGCCTGCTGGAGAAGGAGATGCCAGGAGATCCTTCCCAGTCAGTCAAGGAACCAGTGTAATTTAAGAAAAGAAGCACGAGAGAAGATGCCATTTTTTTTTTTTTTTTTTAAATTAAAGACAGGGATCATAAAAGGGGAAAGGGAGAAGAGAGATTGGCTTCTAGGGACAGGAGCAGCAGGAGAGAGAAGAGAGGGGGAAAGAGAGACTGAGGTAGAGAAAGAGGGATGGGAGGTGGGCAAAGCTCTTTTAATAGGGAGCATAGTGAATATGCACAGGTGGTGCTCTTAGTGGCTGCAGCTGAGGGTGCGTCCTGTCAGAACCCCAAGGACAGGCCAGTACAGATGCCTGAATACTAACAGTCTCTTTTGAATCATTGCTAACTTCTCAGCTCCAACTGACCAGCATCAATTGTCCCAGTAAAACAAGGGTGTTACTTTAGTGGTTCTGGTCTCTTGTTAATCATGTGGCTATTTCTTGAGCTCCAGCTGATCAGATACCACATATTCTTCACACAAATGGCCCAGTAGAGTCTTTCCTTCCCTCTGAAACTTCACAAGCTAGGTCTCAATTGTCTGGACTGTTCTCAACCTTCTTATTGCCCAAGCTCCTACAGGGCATCCCATACAGCTCTCAACACTCAATAGATTTTTCTAGCTCAAAAAGTTCCAAATTCCTTCTACAATCTTACCCAAAACATATGGTCAGGTCTGTCACATCAATACCCTATTATCCTTGTACCAATTTGTCTTAGGGTTACTGTTGCTGTGATAAAACACCATGACCAAAGCAACCTGGGGAGGAGGGGGTTTACTTGGCTTACACTTCCATATTATTGAAGGAAATCAGAAAAGTAACTCAAACAGGGCAGGGTCCTTCCTTCCTTCCTCCCTTCCTCCCTTCCTCCCTTCCTCCCTTCCTTCCGATTTATTATGTGTAGTGTTCTGCCTGCACATATACGTATGTGCCAGAAGAGGGCACTACATTTCATTGAAGATGGCTCTGAGCCACCATGTGGCTGCTGGGAACTGAACTCAGAACGTCAGGAAGAACAGCCAGTGCTCTTAACCTCTGAGCATCTCTCCAGCCCCTAGAGCCATTTTCTTTACTGAGGTTGCCTTCTGTCAGATGACATTTCAGTTTGTGTCTGACTATCCAGCCAGTCAGTATAAAGAATTTCCATATACCTTTCACGCAGGCTCCCCTATAATAGGTCATATTAGTATGGCCATATATTACTACATTGTAGTAACTGAAGCCTGTGCTTGGTTCAGATTTCCTTAGTTCTATCTAATGTCATGTTTCTGTTCTAAGAGAATCTGTATCATCATTTTGTGGTTGGACAGTCTTAGTTTCCTTGTTGTTGTGGTGACAGTTTTAAATTCGGAAATACTTGGTCAGATACTTTGTAGAATAGCCCTCAGTTAGAATTTTTCTAATGTTTTCCTCAAAGTATTAGTGGTTAAAAAAAGAAGAAAAAAGACCATGGAGATCAAGTATCAATTATACCAAGTCAGGGTACATATTGTCACTGTGACTTATCACAGCGTGAACTTTGATCACTTGGTTCATGTTTATTCAATGGAAAGGTACCCTTTACTGCCTCTCCTCTTTCATGCCTTAGTCTTTGGAAATAAGTCATATGGAGCCCACAGTTGAGGGTTAGAGTTAAACTTTACATCCTTGACTGAGAGATGACTGTCTACAGTTAATTAAGTATATAAATTAAAACCCCTCAGCTCCATGTCTCTTACTCATTCAGCCATTTGCATTACTATGAATCCATGGATAGCGTTGATAGTTGGTTTTGCTATAAAATGGCTCCAGATTCAACTGTTGGGAGCGCTTGCACTTGGTTGCTTTGACATATCCTAATCATTGTGCTTTAATTTGTTTGTTGTTTTGGGCACTTCTTTGCTTTTTTGTTTTGTTTTGTTTTTGTGACAATCTCCCTATATATAGTCCTGGCTGTCTTGAAATTCACTATGTAGACCAGGCCAGCCTCACAGAGACCTGCCTGCCTCTGCCTCCCAAGTGCTAGGATTAAAGGTCTGTGCCACCATACCTGGCTACTTCCTTACTGTTTGATAACTGTACAATATTACCTTAAATATTCCTTGTTCGGTCCTTAGATGAAACATTTTCACATTTGATTTCTTCTACTTGAATGGTAGAATGTTAATTGAAACCAAGATCTTGATCCTAAGTAAGCTAGCTTTTTCTTTGTGTCTTTGTTTATTAAGGTTCCACACTTTATATTAGCAAGCAGCTTTCCTTGCCTCTATTTTTTTTTAAAATAGGTATGAATGTTTGTCTACATAAATGTTGTGCCCCAAGTCCCCATGTGTGTGCCTGGTGCCAGCAGAGGCCAGAGAAGGCACTGTATCTCCTGGAAATGGAGATAGAGTTACCATTTGAGTGCTGGGGACTTAACCTGGGCCTTCTGGAAAACCAACAAATGCTCTTAACCTCTGAGTACCTCTCTGGCCAGCTCCCTCTTGTCTCTAGTTTTATTTTTCTCTATTTCATTTGGGTATTATAACTTTTTTTCTCAAACACAATTCTAAGCAAGTCATTCCATATTTTATATAAACTTAATAGTTTCTTATTGTCCTCAAGATAAAGTTCAAACTCTAGTTTAAAAGACTCAGCTGGGTGGTGGTGTTCGCACAAGCCTTTAATCCCAGCACTCGCCGGCAGAGGCAGATGGAGCTCTGTCAATTCAAGGCCAGCTTGGTCTACAAAGTAAGTTCCAAAGACAGCCAGAGCTAAACAGTGAAACCCTGTCTTTAAAAACAAACAAACAAAAAAGACAAAGAACAAAACAAAACAACAACAACAAAAAAAAAAACCCTTGGTAACTGAGCATGGTTGTGCACACCTTTAAAACCAGCACTGGAGAGGCAAGCACAGAAGAAGGACTCTGAGTCCAGGACAGCCTGGTCTACATACTGAGACCCTGTCTCAAAAATCAAGACAAAAAAATATGTTCTTTCTGGTACAGTTCCTTTTTATGTCGCTCGTCTTACATTAGACACATCTATTCTGCCACACTGAACTACATTTTTGTTCTCCATTCTTACTTCTCTCATCTAGCCTTTGTATTCTCTGAATGACATGCTTTATTGATGTCATTCCCTTTTGTGTTGTGTGTGTGCATGTTTATACTAGTTACTTCCCCTGTTGCTGTGATAAAATACCATGTCAGAGTCAACAAAATGAAGAAAAGGTTTATTAATCCCAGTTTGAGGGTATAGGCTATCATGAAGGTGGAGCCGTGGTGTCAGGAGCTTGAAGCATCTGGTCACATGGTGTTTCAGCGTACCTTGCTCTGACACCCTTGGGGGAGGGGGGTGAGAAGATGCATCACCAATGACTCAGGCACTGGTTGTCAGTGAGTAGCAGAGGAAGCTGCAGACTCATTTATTAAGGAAGTTAGCCCTGCCTTTATACCCCCTCCCAAGGTCCCATTGGCTCAGTCAGCTGACTCTGCTGCGATGTCCTTTCCTCATTGGTGTCTCTGGGTCAGGTGTCTCTCTGTCAGCAGTTGAGGCAGACTTGACAGCTTGGCTCAGGGAGGAAGTGCCTGTTAGGCATGCTCATGCAGACTGGGCTGGCCACTAGGGCAGGGTGACTTTGGCTTGGGTAGGCTAGGCACAGTTTCTCCTACAACGTGGCATCCATAGTCAGGAAGTAGAGGTGGATGCTTAGCTGGCTTTCTGCTTTTTATTCTATACTGGAACCTCAGTATGGAATGGTACCACTTCAGTGGGTGGATCTTCCTCACAGGCATCCCTGGATGCTTGACTTAGTGATTCTAGATCCTACCAAGTTGACAGTAGTGCTTAACCATCACCATGTATGTGCATGAGTGCACATGTATATAGATACATGTGCTAGAGTTGCATACACATGTATGTATGTATGTATGTATGTATGTATGTATGTATGTATGTATGTATGTATATCAGAGATCAACTTCAATTGTCTTTATTCAGGTGCAGTCCATCCTTTTCTGAAACAGTCTCTTATACTTACTGGTCTAGACTAGGATGATAAGTCAGTGAGCCTCACATTATAAACACATGCCATCATCCTTTTTTTTGTTTTTAGCATGGGTTCTGAAGAATAAATCCAGGTAAGGCAAGCACTTTACAACCAAGCTGCCTCCCCCAGCCTCTTGACATCATTTTCTTTGCCACACCTGCTATACACACACACGCACGCACACACACACTTACTTTACTTGTTCGGTTCCTGTTATCTTTCATATCTAACCTCCGGTCTTTTGAGAGCTTCTGTGCTGGCTAGTCAGCTTGACCAAGGTTAGAGACATAATTGAGAAGAGCTAACCCTCGTTGAAAGAAGCACCTCCATAAGATTTCTCTGTAGAGTCATTTTCTTACTTAGTGATTGATATGGAAGGGTCCAGCCCATTGTGGATGGTGCCCACTCCTGGGCAGATGATGCTGGGGTATATAAAGAAAGCAGCCTGAGCAAGCCAGTAAGCAGCATTCCTCCATGGTCTCCTAATCACCTCCTGCTTCTTCAGGTTCCTGCTTTGAGTTCCTGCCCTGACTTCCTTTGATGATGTATTGCTACGTGGAACTACAAACTAAAATAATCCCTTCCTTCTTAGTTGCTTTTGGTTATGGTATTTTATGATGGCAATATTAACACTAAGTAAGACAGAAATTGGTACCAGATGATGCTGTGACAGACCTGACTGTTGGGTTTGGGGGAGGATTGTGCTAGCATTTGATCTCTGTACTCTAAAAGCCATTGAGTACTAAGAACTCAGTAAGCTGTTCTGTGGGAGCTTGGAAGCTTAGAGCAACAAAGGTAATGGAGACCTGGCTTGTGACATTTCAGAGGGAAGCAAAGACTTTTGGGACCATTGACATTTTTATTTAGTCCATGGCCTTGGTCAGTGGAAGCAAAGGCCAGCAACAGTAAACAAAGTAAACTTTGGCATTACTGGGACAAGTTGATGCTGGAGCTATCTGGAGCCAAGAAACTAGCCATGATTAAGAAGAGGCCATCATCATTGAGGATTATAACTTTGGGGGTATTTTCTAAAGATTAGCACACAAAGCCTGTTTAGATAGGGCCAAGCCTGCATCTCTCACTGGCAGCCAGACTTAGTAGTTTAAGTCACCTGGGAGGTACTGGTTTTGAAGGCATGGAGGAGTCATGGTGCCACCTAGTAGGGTCAAAGTCCCTGAAGAGAACCTAGGAGAGGTTCTGCTCATTTGCAGAGACCTCAGCATTTTGAAGAAGCCAGTATCATGGGAACATCTTTAAGGAGAACAGCAGCCATGGAGTGGAGCCAGCCTGAACCTAGAAAATAAGCTGTGTGTGCTGTGAATGGCAGAGCTAGAAAAGTTGATTTGCCAAGCTTCTTGGAGCCCAGAGTATCAGGAATGGATCCTAGACTGCAAGCAACATGTTCTTTATGCCGTTGAACTTTGGTTTCACTTTGTTTGACTGATTATAACTCCACACTGTTCTTCCCTCTTCGAATTAATACAGTATGATGCTTTTGATTTTGCAAAAGCCTGTAGTTGAGACTTTGAACTTTTAAAGAGACTTTGGGAATTTTAGAGAGGGTTTGAATATTTTGTAGAAAATTGGAATATTTTAGAGAGATTTTTGACTATCCTATGGAGCCTTTGGATATTTTAAAGAGGCTTTGAATTTTGAGAGACTTTGGATGTTCTAAAAAGATGACCTTTTGAAGTGCTTGAAATGTTTAAAGGCTGGAACTTTTAAAGTTTGAGATTTGTTTTTTGTGGTGATGTATTAATATGAATTTTGGGAACAGCAAGAAAAGAAAGGTTATTGTTTAACAGTAATGTGTTTGTGTATCAAACTGACAGAGGTCAATTGTGCTGGTTAGTTTTATATCAGTTTGACACAGGTTAAGGACATAGCTAAAAAGAGGGAATCTTACCTGAGAAAAACACCTTCATATCTGTAGGATATTTTCTTAATTAGTGACTGATGTGGAAGGGCCCAGCCCATTGTGGACGGTGCCCACTCCCTGGCAGGTGATGCTGGGGTGTATAGGAAAGCAGCCTGAGCAAGCCAGTAAGCAGCATTCCTCCATTGGTCTCTGTATCAGCTCCTGCTCCTCCCGGTTCCTGCTTTGAGTTCCTGCCCTGACTTCTGATGTATTGTTATGTGGAACTACAAACTAAAATTACATCTTCCTTCTGAGTTGCTTTTGACCATGGTGTTTTGTCACAGCAATATTAACCCTAAGACTGCTTCTAATGTTGCACACTTTTCTCTGTCTTAATGCACGTGCCCATCTGTGGGAGCATGTGTGTGTGTGTGTTTGTTTAAGTATGAGCACACATGCATGCATGCACTCCTGCCCACATACATATTTTGAGATGAAGTCTTGCTATGTAGCTCAGGCTGACTTTTTAACTCATGACCCTACTCCGGGTGCCCTCCACCATGCCATACTTTATTTCAATGGAATTACTGGTCTTCATCACTTGATTTCAAGTTCCCAGAGATTCAAGGCTTTAATATTATTCATCATTGCATTCATCATTGTCTTAGATAACAAGTATTTCAAGTCCATCTTACAGAATCTTTCTCAAAGTAGGAACATTGAAAGAATTTATGTTATCTATCTGTAGACACTTTGACTTCTAGTCAAACTTTTAAAATCTAGCTGACCAGGAATTTCTCAGTCCCTCCTTGTTTCAGTGCATATGCTACCTTTGGACCCTGTGCTCACTTTGTTACTACCTTGTAGTGGTAACAATATGATTCTTTTTACTAGGCTGAGAGCTCTTTGAAGTTAGGGTCCTTCTCATATTTTTACTTTCAGCCTCATTAAATATATATAGTTAGTAAATACTGAGGTGTAAATATTTGTTTGCTTTAACATACTCAGAGTTTTTATCAAATTATTTAACTTTTGAAACAAAAATGCTACTGTACTTAGTGAGGAACATGTCTGAGCTCTTTGTTTTAAGACTAGCATTTTAAGAGTTGGTAGCTTAGGAGGTGTATAGTTAGGTAAAACAAGGACAAGCCTGAAGCTAATTCTATGGTACCCCTGTGAGTGGATACACAGCATAGATACACTGGGAAGAATTCATAATCTTTGGTGAGATGGAACAAGATAGTATGAGATTTTTCTCACATGTCTCAGTATAGCAATATAAAGCTTGACAGATTACTTACTTCTGAAATTGTGATGCCTTTATACCACAATTGACTTCTTGACTGCAGATAACTCAAAGCATGGAAAGTGATCTTATAGCCTGCTACCTTGTGAAAGTCATTGTTTGTTCTAGTAGTTCTTCTGTAGAGTCTTTGGCATTTTTTGCCTACCTTGCAATGTCATCTGTGAGTAAAGAGAGTTTAACGTCTTCATTTCCATTCTTTTTTTCCAATTTCATTTAGGGCTATGAGAAAAGTTTGAATAACAAGAAATTCTTCCCTTCCCTCCATCAGGAGGAAAACTTTCTGCTTTCTTATTTCACAGTTGCTGCATTATCAAGGGAGCTTTGTGTGTGTGTACATGTGGAAGCCAAAGTTCAATGTTGGCTATCTTTCTCCATTGCTCTTCTCCTTAGGTTTTTGAGTCAGGATCTCTTATTGAATCTGAAGCTCATTAATTTGGCAAGACTGGCAATAATTATGTGATAGGATATTTTTAGCTCATTAATATGCTAAGTTAATTTGGTCAATTTTTATGCTTCAAACCAAATTTGAATTCCTTAGATATGCTTATTTAGTTATCTGGGCGGTAGGTCAGATCTATGATCCTAGCACTTGGGAAGCCGAGGCAAGAGACTGCTATATATTCAGTGTCAGTCTGGGCTACTCACAGCCAAACTATACCCACTCAGTTGTAAAAGAAATGTGTAAGTTGCATTTGGGATATTGTTGAGGAAAGTCTATATTATCCTTGCTTTTTAATCCCTTATAATTTTTTTTTTTTCTTTCTCAAGACAGGGTTTTTCTGTGACTTTGGAGCCTGTCCTGGAACTAGCTCTTGTAGACCAGGCTAGCCTCGAACTCAAAGAGATCCTCCGCCTGCCTCCCCAAGTGCCACCACCACCCTTATAATCTTAAGAGATGATTGTGGAGAAACCACTGAATGCTACTTAAATTAAAGTGTTACTTGGTAGTTCTCTAGAGGGTCCATAATAATGAATTTTTCTTCAGGCAAAAATATGACTACTTGTTGAGGACGAGATGAAGATTACAGGAATTTAAAAAGCTTAAGTAGGAAGTCATCATTAAACAAAGATTGCTTCAGTGTTGGAGATCTTTTGTTTGTTTTTGTGAGACAGGGTGTCTCTATGTAGCCCTGGCTACCCTCAGACTTGTATAGACCAGGCTGTCCTGAAACTCACAGAATTTGGACTCAGACTCAAGCACTCTGGAATTAAAGGCTTTCACTCCCATGCTCACAGAGTTTAGAGTCTTAACAAATTTGGTTGGTTATATAGAGTTCCATAGTCAGTTCAACAGTTGCTGATTTGTGCCCATGTTTTGTTTGTTTTTGAGAAAGGTCTCCTGTAGCCTACACTGGACTTGAATTCCCGATCCCCCTGCCTCCAGTTCCCAAGCTCTGGCATTATAAGCATGCAGTATACCCAGTGCCATATTTTCTCCCATTTATCTGACAACCGAAGCCCTGAAGTACTGAGCACTAAGTTTCTGTTTTATTGTGTACTACTTTGATGAGTAGGATGACATATGGTTACTGTTTCTATCAAAGTTCCTTGGCAGACTTGTGAAGATAAGGTCATATTAGGGTGAGTTTGGCCTTTCTTACTGAGCTAGGCTTGATGGATGTTGTGTTTTAGTGAACGCGGTGAATGGGTGGGTCTGGCTTAGTCCTTGAGTCTGATTTGGTTTCAGGACATTTTAAAATATCTCAATGACCTGAATGTAGACGCTTGCAAACTATTCTGCAAGTAGTTTTACTTAAATACCTACTAATTTTTCCCTGTAGGATATATGATTCTAAAAATTTTCTCGTATTTTTGTTTATTTTCAATATAAGTATATTGAAATAACAATGATAAGTTTGTCATGTTAAATGTCTAGATAATAAAATAAATGAGAAATAACTTTTAAAAATGAGAATCTAGAGCCAGATGTAGTAGCAGGTGCTAGTGATTTCTACACTCGAGGAGGCTCTGGTGTCTGAGAGCAACTTGGGCTACAGAGTTAGACCTCCATCTCAAAAAAAACAAGTACATATAGCAAAAGTAAAAGAAAAGACAGTTCACATAGTTTCCAATTTAAAACAAAAGATAAAGGAAAAAGACCAAGCTGAAGAGTCTGTGGCCACTAGATTTTTATCTTCGGCATAGATTGTGGATGGATAAAATTATATAAGGTTATTCTAGTTGTCAGCTGCATATTCTAGAGACATAAATAGTGGAGTCTTTTAGCTTGTTTTTTAGATTTATTTATTTATTTATTTGCTTGTTTGTATTTATTTATTTATTTATCCTATGTGTGGGTGTTTTGCCTGCATATGTGCATCATGGGTTTGTCTGGTGCCCACAGAGGTCAGAAGGTGTCTGATCTCCTGGGACTGGAATTACAGATGGCTATGAGCCACCATGTGGCTGTGGGAATTGAACCCACTCCTCTGCAAAAGCAATGAGTATTCTTAACTGCAGAGCCATCTACAGCCCTTTAAGTAGTTTTGATAATATAGTTTATTATGCCTGACCCATGATAAAATGTCTGGCTGCCCTTTTGAATTTATAAAGATAAGCCTTCCTTTGCCTCTTGGAATTAAAAACATGCCCCTGTCTTTTGTCTTTACCTTTTCCTTTTCTTTCAAGACAGGACCTTTTACAGACTAGTCTGGACTTAAATCACTTTGTAGATAAGGATGGCCTTGGATATTCAGTCAGTTATAAAAGAAATTTTACAGTGCTGGGATTACAGGCTACCATTGTAGTATGCTGAACTTCAGAATTTTTTGTGCTAGTAGCATTCAATTTTGACTGCCTTCCCAATTTGTTTATCAGCTCAGGAGTTGTTGAATATTGGTCCTGTTTCCAACAGTTGTAGGCTATTATGAATAAAACTACTGTGAGAATTTAAATAAAAGTTTATGTGTTGACACACATTTTTGTTTTCCTAAGGTAAATACCTAGACATGGAATTGTTCAGTCTTATGGTCAGTATGTGCTTACTTTTTGAGAAAACACAGAACATGTTTCCCAACTAGCAATGTTTTTTAGTTCCTTCCAGTACTTTGAGTGGTTAGGGCTTGATTTTGTTTGCTTTCTTCATTCTGTTAAAGTGAATTTGTATGCCATTTCAAGATTTACTTAGTTATTTATTTACCTTTTTGTTTGTTTGTTTGTTTGTTTGTTTGGTTGGTTGGTTGGTTTGTTTGGGGAGCAGTGTGAGAGAGATGCTTTAGCAGTTCAAAGCATGGGTTACTCTTGCAGAGGACATAGGTTGAATTCCAGCATCTACATGGCAGCTGACAACCTTTTGTAACTCTAGTTCCAAGGGGATCTGATACCCTCTTCTCCTCAGGCATTAGGCACACACATGGTGCACAAGCACATACACAAACAAATTTCAAAACTGTTTAATATATATATATATATATATATATATATATATATATATGACAGGTATGTAATATATATGTGTGTGTGTGTATGTATGTTATGATATGTTTGTGTATGTGTATATATATATATATATATATATATATATATATATATATATTGATGACAGGTATGTAGAAAATAGGACAGCTTTCAGGAGTGAGTTTTTTTCATTCTACCTTTTGAATTCCAGGATTTTTAACTCAGATCAGCAGGCTTGGCAACAAGGATCTTTACTTGCTAAGCTATCTTGCTGGCTGGCCCTGTATGAGGATTTTAATTTGTACTTCCCTAATGTTTAATGATGTTACTGAATGTTTTTTGTGTGATTTTGCTTTTGTTTTTGTTTTGTTTTTTTGGTTTTTTGGTATTTGTTTGTTTGTTTGTTTGTTTGTTTTTGCCATCAGTGTATTAAATCATTTGGGTCTCTCCAAATCCCTTCTTCTTTGAAATAGATCCATAGATACCAGGCTGTTCTTGAACTTATGTAGCTGAGAATGACCTTGAATTTTTAATTCTTCTGTGTATACTTTTAGAGTGATGGGATTATAGATGGGTAAACTCTGAACAGTTTATAGAGATCAAAAGCAGAGCTTTGTGGATGCTAGAAAAGCACTCTTACTAACTGAGCTGTAACCTCAACCCTCTTTTGTTTGTTTTTCCTTGGATTGTTTGCCTTATTGTTTAATTCTGGATATGAGTCCTTTATCGTGTGTCTATAGTCAACATTTTCTCCTATCTTAATAAGTTTTACTTTTAACTGTAATTTTAAAGAGAAGTTATTTTTACATATTAATATGAAATTTACTAAGTAAAAATATATTTGGAGTGAGACATGTATCACATTAAAGAATTAAAGAAAGAAGCAGGAAGATCTAGAGTTTAAACCAGCCTGTGCTCCATAGTGAATTCTAGGCCAGTCTAGGATACATAGTCTTGAAAAAATAACAAAAGAAAATATGGGCTTGTCCTACTGAAAATTTTCTTTATGATTTTATTTAGAAGTTTTATACTTATAGTTCTTTTGTTTGTTTGTTTTCAAGATAGGATTTCTCTGTGTAACAGCCCAGGCTGCCCTGGAACTCTATAAAAAAGGCTGGCCTTGAACTCACAAACCTGCCTGCCTCTGCCTTCCGAATGCATAATTATAGCTCTTATATTTAATTCTGGTAGATTTTTAACTGATTTTGTATATGGAATGAGATGAGGGATAAAGTTGCCATTTTTGCATGTGAATATTTAATAATTTCAGCATCATTTATTGAAAATATTACACACTCAGAATTATTTGGTACTTCTGTCATGTCAGGTGGTTATAATTGAGGATTGAATTCAGATTCTGCTCTATTGATCTGTGTCTGACTTCTACCAGTGTTATACCCAATATAGCTGACTGGTTCTCAGTTAAGAGCAACTTCATCCCTTGGGGACACTTGGCAAGGTCTAGAGACAGGAGGTAGAAAAGTTGCCTGGTAGTTGGAGTGAAAGGCTAGGGATGCTACTAAACATCTCTAATGCACAAGAGAAGCCCCTTGTGCAGTCTAAAATGTTAATAGTGTCAAGCTTTAAAATTTGCTATACTTTGTTAAAAATGGTTTATTTTTAGTTTATTTGCATTGGTGTTTTGCCTGCATGTATGTCCATGCGAGGGTATCAGATCTTGGAGTTGCAGACCAGTTGTTAGCTGCTGTGTGGGCGCTGGGAATTGAACCCAGGTCCTCTGGTTGGCGCAGTCAGTGCTCCTAACCTTGGAGCTATCTCCAGCCCACCAAAATTGCTATACTTTTAATTAAGCCTTAAAATCAAGATCTTGTAAGTCATTCTATTTTAATTTTTTTCAGAATTGTCTTAGTTATTCCCACTCTTGAGGTTGTTTGTTTTTCCCCAAAACAGGGTTTCTCTGTGTAGTCTTGGCTGTCCTGGAACTTGCCCTCCAGACTGGATTGGCCTCGAATTCACAGGGATCCTCCTGTTTCTGGCTCACGAGTGCTAGGATTAAAGGTGTTCGACACCACCACTCACCTGCTCTTTTGAGTTTTTTTTCTTGTTTTGTTTTGTTTTTTGGGTTTTTTTTGGGGGGGGGTTGGTTTGGTTTGGTTTGGTTTGGTTTGGTTTGGTTTTTTCAGATAGGGTTTCCCTGTGTAGCTTTGTAGACCAGGCTGGCCTCAAACTCACAGAGATCCACTTGCCTCTTCTTTTGAGGTTTTAATTTTATTTCAGTTTGAGAGCCCTGTCTTCAATTTGCTGTGTTGCTGAGAATAACCTTGATTCCTTCCTGTTCCTCCTGCCTCAACTTCCCAACTGGAATGCTGGGATCAAAGTTGTACTCTGTCATACCTGCTCTATGTGGTGTTGGGAATTGAACCCACAGCTCCATGCATGGTAGACAAGCACTTTATCAACAAGCCACATCCCCAATCCGTCTACTGACATTTTAGAAAGACATTTGAATCCTGGTACTTGGGTAGTGGATTCAGGAAGATCTGGGGTTCAGTGTCATCCTTGGCTATATAATGAGTTTAATGGTCTATGTGTGACACTAGTGGGGTGGGGGAGGGGTGAAAAGGAAAAGGAAAAAGAGTAAGCTGACACAGTGTAGTGACTCCTGCCTGAAATTCTAGCGCTTGGGAGGATAAGGCAAGAGAATCACTTCAAATCTAGCCTGGCTACAGGGTGAGACCCAGTCTTAAACAGGCATCAGGGTAGGGCAGTGGTGGCACATAACTTTAATCCCAGCACTCAGGAGGCAGAGGCGGGTGGATAGCTGTGAATTTAAGGCAAGCCTGGTTTACAAAGACCAAGTCACAAACAGAAAAACAAACAAACAAAACAAAGAGGCCATGCCCCAGAAGAAATTTTCATTTGATCAAACTAAAGACCTAGAGACAGAATACCAGAGACAAGGTGTGTACTTGCAGATTTAAGGAAGTTGGGCTCTTCCTGTTAGCTACTTGCCATTGTTCCCTGTGTTGCAAAGTCTTGTCTATAATATCTGGAGCTCCTTTTCTCCTCTGTCCCTCTAAGTACCTGTACTTACCCCATTGGTGACGCAGTTCTCTATAGGCAATAGTGTATTTCTATCTGTAAAGGGACTACTAGTAGGAAAGAGCCGAAAAGAAAATCAGTAAGAACAGTATGCATTTTTTTTCAGGTGTATCTTAGTTCATTTCATGTTGCTTTAACAAGATAGCTAAATATTTAATAAAATTCAGAGATGTATGCTGGGCACACACCTTTAATCCTCATTAGGCAAATGCAGGAGAATCTCTGTGAATTTGAGGCCAGCCTGGTCTACAGAGCAAGTTCCAGAACAATCAGGGCTGCATAGAGAAAACCTGTCTCAGGAAAACCAACCAGACAATAAACACACAAATAAAAGTTTAAAAGATATATTTAGGTCACAGTTTTGGAGGCTACAAGAACAAAATCAAATTGGATTTTTGTTAAGGTCTTTCCATCTGCTATCACAGTAGAGTAAGTAGAATGGTAACATGACAGGGAAGAGGAAAGAGTGAGAGAGTGAAAATATGAACACAGCAAGACAGGAGGGAAAGGAGTTGGGGAGGGTCAAAGGTCATCTTTTTATAACAGTTCACTCACACAGGAATTAAGACCTAACTGTTCTTTGAGACCAGCACTGATGTAGTCATGAGTCATCTGAAAGTTTCTATCCCTTAAATATCCTGCTACGTCCTTACATGCCATACTAGGAACCATCTTTCAGCTCATGTACATTTTGAGAACACAATCATAGTAAAGTCCTATATAATAAAAACCCAGAAAGCTTTTTGCTGTAGTGTTACAACAAATGGATTTTGTCTATTCTTAAAAGGGTCATCTTTTAGGAGCCTGTGAGATGGATAAAAAGTACTTCCTGCAAGGGCCTGATAACAGTTTAGTCCCTGAAATCCATAGAAGGAGAGAATTCAGTTCTAAAGATTGCCCTCTGGCACACATGCTCACATGTGCACTAAAATAAAATTTAAAACAAAAGTCTTTGCATGAGTTCAGGGGATCCACTGCCTTTTTCTATTTCCCATGGATACTGCATATACATGTTGCACAGATACACACACATACAGGCAAAACACCCATGTTCATAAAATAAAATAAATCTTTTTTTAAAGGTTTTATTTATTAATGTATGGGTGCACTATCTTCATCTGTGCCTTTACACCAGAAGAGGGCATCAGATCCCACTGTAGATGGCTGTGAGCCACCATGTGGTTGCTGGGAATTGAACTCAGGGCCTTTGGAAGAGCAGCCAGGCAGCCAGCACTTTTAAGCTCTGAGCCATCTCTCCAGCCCCAAACAAATTAAACCTTAAAAGAAAAGGGGGAGGGTCCTGTATTAAAATCTTAGTCCTAAGTATGGCAATGGAAGACTTTTGTGTGGGAGGGAGCAGGGTTTCTCTGTGTAGCCCTGGCTGTCCTGGAACTTGCTCTGTATACCAGGCTGGTCTCAAACTCACAGATTCAACTGCCTCTGCCTCTAGAATTCTGGGCTTAAATGTTGCCCCACCAGAGTCTAATGAGATATCTTTAGATCATTGATGGTGTTTCCCCCATTTTACCTAGTGGTAATGTGCTCTCCTGAAGTGTGTTCTTATGACAGTGAACCTTGACCATCTCTGGCTTCATGGATAGTGGAGCTTAGGCTATTGACTGCTCCATGCTCCTGAAGCAGCCTAAGAAGTTTTTTCTGAGATCTGAATGAGTTGGTATGAAGCAGAGTTGGAATCTAAGGAAGATTTTAATGTGTGTGTGTGTGTGTGTGTGTGCATATTTGTGTTATTTATGCATGTATGTGCACACATGCACAGGGGTAATAGAAAGGTGCAAGTGTGGGTGTGGACTTCTCAAGGGGGAATTTTCCCTAAATGTCCTTGCAGTAGCCATATATACCATTTTTTTGGCTTCTAAAGTTTCAAAGTGTTGCTGAGGAATTTAGATGAGTCAGTAGGGTGGTTCCTGGGGTGCATTGCATAGGATTACAGCTGATAAAGTAAAACCTCAGATCAGTATTGTGCAGGAAGTTAAGATGTTTGAGTGTAGCTGGTGTGTCCTGTGTACAGTTCAGGATTGCGATGAATCTGACTCAGCACACATTGTAAACTTAAAACATGATGAGATTTTTATTTGCTTTATTGTGTTTTTTATTCCAAGTGTATGCCAGGCCGACCTGGAACTCACTGAATAACTGAAGATGACCTTGAACTTCTGAATTCCCTGCATCTTCCCCCAGTACTAGGGTTATGTGTGCATGCACCACCATACTGTGCTGATCTAACTAGAGTTTAGAGAAGAATGGAAAAATACAGGACAATCATTAAGAATTTTAAAAGTTGCCACACCTTTAATCCCAGCACTTGGGAGGCCAAGCTGCTCTGCAAAGCAAGTACCAGGACAGCCAGGGCTGTTACACAGAGAAACTTTGTCTTGGACAACCTAAAAAGAGAGGGGGGGTGTGTGTGAAAGGAATTTTAAAGAATTTGAGCAGTTATGTAATGGTAGTAAATGCCCTACAGAAGGGGAGTATGCATTCTTAAGGAAACAGCATTGTGTACCACTTTGTTACTATAACAAATACTGGAGGCAAATCAACTTAAAGAGGAAAAAAGGTTGTTTTGGTGCATCATTTTGGAAGTTCTAGTTTATAATTGATAGGTCCCATTGCTTTGGACCAGTAGTGATGCAATACATCATGGCAAAAGCACCTACCTCCCAACAGGGATATTGGCTGAGGACCAAAATGTTATTATTATTGTACATGGTCTATTTATGTAGTCTTGGCTGTCTTGGAACCCACTATGTAGATCAGGCTGGCCTCTAACTCACCAATATCCACCTACCTCTGCTGTCCAAGTGTGGGGATTAACGACATGTGCCACTACACCCTGCTAGGACCAAAGCTTTTAACATCTTTAAAAGCCTTTGAGGGATGATATAGATCTAGACTTCAGCAAACATCAAGGATAGAACCTTGGATAATGTCTATTCTAAAAATAGGACATGGAGCCACTAAGGTAAACTTGTTTACTATGTGACATTTTAAGAAATCAATATTTATTCGTTCAAATGGTTTCAGGGATCATTTGCTTAAGTCTAATACTGGTTAAGATTAGATCTTAACCGCCTAACATCTCTGTAGCCCCCTAAATAGAGTTTATATATAAAGATTAAGAAGAAATTGTTTTAGAGGATGCTTTAAAAATTTTAAAAATACATTGTGTGTGTATGGGTGTGTGTATGTGGAGGTTGGAGGACAACATGTGGGAGTCAGTTTGCTCCTTCTATCATTTGGATCCTGGGGATTCAACATAGGTCATTATGTTTGATGGCAGGTGCCTTTACCCATTGAGCCATCTTGCTGGGCCTCCAAAGATGCTTTTTATTATGACAGTGGAAAATCGTGTGCATTTCCCCACACTGTGTCATACTGTAAAGGAGCACAGAAGGTAACAGTTATTTTGCCTGCTAAGACAAAGGAGTGCAGTGGATTGAGACTGAAGAATGCCAGCAAGGAAGAGTGAGCAGCTAATGGAAACATTGTGGAACAGAAGTGGGTCGCAGGTGCAGTGTGTGGCGTCCACAGATGCCAGGTTGATTTGCTGTCTGGTTGGGTGACTGATATGTAATAGGTACTCAGTTTGCGTTTGTTGACAAACAAGGAAGCTAATGTGCTCTTGCAAGAACAGTGGGATCTTTTGGTTCATTGCTTGACCTGTCTTTGGGCTGCTGTTAGGCTTATTGTTAAAATATATACAAGGTAACTTATATTTGAAGTTGCAAACAATGTCTAGCTTTGGGTAAGGAGAGGAATGACCTATGTTTGAGAGGGATGGTGAGTAGATGTGAATCTAATTTCCTTTTGCTTTGAAACTATAATGTAGGTATGACCTCATCTACTCCCCAACTGTATCAGTCTCTAGTGATATGGGGAAGCCCTCTAGCTGATCCGACAGGTTATAGAGATTTGTACCTACTTTTAAACATATATGAGTGTTTTGTCTACATGTAATTCTGTGCACCATCTATATACCTGGTGTCTGTAGAGGTCAGATTACCTGGACCTGAAGTTACAGGTGGTTATGAGCGGCCATGTCAGTGCTGGGAATTGAACCCTAGTCCTCTGAAAGAACAGCCAGTTCTTCACTGCTGAACTCTCTCCAACCCAAAGATTTTAATATAAAAAAGACTGACTGGATTCTGTGTATTTTCCAACTTTCTTATTAAAAAAATTTTTTTTTGAAATCTGATTCACCATATAAACTTAGCTAATTAAATTTTTAAGTGTGTGTGTGTACATGCATGCACATGTTATCACGGAGGCCAGAAGGAGGGTGTTGTATTTCCTGGAGCTGGAGTTAGAGCAGTTGTGAGCAACCCAACATAGATGCTGGAAACTGAGCTTGGGAAGTAAACTTGGATCCTTTGGAAATGCAGCAAGTGCTTCTATCACTGAGCCATCCTTACTGTCCCAGTTCATTTAATTTTAATAGATTGCTCAAATACAGTAGACTCACCGCTGATACTGTAAGACATGACAGCATGAAAAGATTCAGGGTCCTATAGGTTGTATTTTCAATTCTAACATTTACAAACCAGCTTAATTCATATCCCATTTTATATCATTGTTGGTGTATGTCTGTGTGCATGTTAGTGTAATATGTGTTAGCAAAAGAAAAGTTTGAGTAAGAAAACTCATCAGGTCTCTTTCAGTCAGTATTGATTAGAATGTCAGACAGGTACTGTTTAAGATTCTGAGGATACAATTCTAAAAGCAAAGCATAAAATGTTTGTATTCCTAGAGCTATTGTCAAGAATATGTGTTTGTGTCTCATTTCTGTCATTCCAACACTTAGGAGGCTGTGGCAGGGTTCCCACATGTTCTAGGCCCTCCTGGGCTACAAAGTAGGAGCCTGTCCCAGACAATACATACAAGGTAAATTATATTTGAACTTTAATTCCTATCTAGCTCTGGGTAAGGACAAGAAGCAAGCAAGCAAACAAGAAACCTTGTTTCAAAGGGGAATTTTTCCACTGTAGGTGGTATGTGATGAGAAAAGGAAAGGTACCTCTGTCATTGTGGGTGGTGGTACTCACAGGGCGCTGATAGATGAGACACTAATAAGGCCGTTGGAGACAGGGATTTTTGTTTGGCTTTTGTCTGTTGTCTTCAGTACTACTATATCCCCAGACCCCAAAATAGCACTTGGCTTATGATCAATATTCAGTAAATATTGGTGGAAGTGCTTGTTGTTTTAAACTTACTTAAAGATATATATGCTTTAGTAAATTTTTTTATATCTAGCCAGTTAGAAATTTTATTTCCATTGCCTTATTTGTAATGTTTTTGCAGCAAAAGCATATAAATATTGATAGCTAATCATCTAGTTGCCTATTATTTTAAAGAGTAGACTTGGACATGAACTTAAAAGGTCATCTGTTTAATTTTCTGTGTAGGAAATAAGATGATTAGGTACGTAATTTTAATTAATCATTTAAAAACTAGGACAACGTAATTGGGTGCTCTCTTGAGAAAATGGAGAAAGGTACTCAACCCTAAATATAAAAAAAAAAAACTAACCCAAAAAGTTTAAGGCTTCTAACTGTGTGGGAAAGTGGGAGGGAAAATAGAGCACAACTAAGCTGCTCTTTGTTGATATCAGAAACGAGCCTGTCATTCACTTTGGCGTTGAAGCATGGCCTATCTCAGGGGGCAGGACGAGGACTTTTTTCCCTCCCACAAGGGCTGGACAGTTTCTACAGGCTCAGAAAGCTCCCAGCAGTTCTTCAAGTTTCTCCTCCTTTTTCTCTCCGAAATTCATGGTGCATTTGCTCTGCTTTCAAAATGCGTTAAGGTCTTCTGCTTTGTGACTGACTGACTGCCTTGGAGCCAGCAGATAGCCGGACATGTATAATTCAAATTATGCAGGTCTTGTGAGTAAGTTAATTTTATTTTTCAAACTACTTAAAATTCAAAAGATATTTAGAAAAATGATAGCTTGAACTTAGGCATTTTATCATCTTCTCCCTTCAAGCTTTTTCTTTTTTCAAAAAGCCTTTGTAATTTAGCAAGAAAGCCAGGCTCTTGCAGAAAAGCCCCTTTCTCAGTACCTGTGTTTTGAGTTTCTTTGGATGTGTCTTTGTTTCTTGGGCAGTCTCGCATGTCTGTTCAAGCCACTTGACCGGTTTTCTTGAGCATCTTTTTAGTTTTATTGAGAAGTATTTTAAATTGAGCTTGTCTGAGCTCGATTGCTTCCGTCTGACACAGTCTCAAGTTTCCACTGAATGGTAACAAAGACTGTAGAGTGTTGTTGGTACTGCAGTGAGAGGCATGCTTCCTTAGACCAGGTAAGAGAGGCCAGTTTTGTTTCTCACGGCCTGGTGAGTTTTTACGATGTTTGTATTTGTTAAGCAGCTGCCATGCTAAATAGAAAAGTAGCCAGGAACATGCTGATTTCAAGACGTCCTTGCTGGTTACAGATAGAAAAACTACAGAGCATGAGGATAGGGGTGGGGGAGGGGTAGAGTTAGCCTAGTTTATCCTTAGCTATTTATATAAATATTAAAATTCAGAAATAATTCTGGAATTCATTTTTTCCATTTAAAAGTTAAAGGAGCAGTTGAAGATACCAGTCATTTAAAAGGCACTTCATAGTTACTCCTCGTGAAGGCAATTCAAGTTTTTACTTTCATTTTTTTCCAGTAAATAAAATAAGATTCGCCCTTATTAAATATTTTTCTGTTTATGAAAACTTTTACATTGTCAGCAACAAAGTATGCTTCATCTGAATTTCCAGAAATCAACCTGCACATGAAAAAAAATTCAACCTTTGTAGTTATTTTGTTCCCTTTTCCTCCTAGTACAATTTTCTTAAAAGTATTTGTGCTTTGAAAATGTCAGCTGTATTCTAATGAAGCTCCGGCATTGTTTGCTCAGAAAGGAGCCGGTGCATTCCACTGCTTGATGGTTTATTATGAGGCACAGTGTGAGAGTGGGTGGCACCATTTGGTGTCTGCTTCTTGGGCTAGTGACTGCCATTATGTTAGCTTTGGATTGGCAAAGAAAATATAGCATGCAAGATGCTATACAGAATCTGGGTACTGTGAAGAAAATCTCATCCCTAAACAATTCTTAGTGAGCCAGGAATGTGTAACAGCTTGATTGAGTTGATCATTTCAAGTATACCCTTGAAGTCTGCATTGTGGTTACAATTTATATATTCAGTGAAGCACAGATCTTCTGGTTATTTTTAAATGTCATTCTTTTTACTTTAATAAGAAAATAAATGTTGTTTTTGTAAGCTGTAATATTTTAATGGATGTGGCAATGTTTTAAATAATGTACTTCCAACAAGTTTAAGGAACAAAGTTTAAGAATGGGTAGGGAGGGGGTGTTGAAGAGGGAGGGGCAGAGCGCCTTTCTTTCAGTTAGGAAAGCCCTGATGGAAAAAAAAAAAAGCAACAGATGTTTCTTCTGTTACAATTGAAGTTGTTTCATTCAAAATTCAACAGTAGCTGAAATGAGAAGAGAGGGGGTCATAAATCCAACCAACATGGTGAATAAATAAAACAGCCATTTATCATTTATAATTCATTTGAAATTCATTCTTTATTGTCAGGATTTCAGAATCAGCATAACAAAAATGAGTGCAACTTTTTGTTAAGGAGGCTGTTTTAAGGAAACCTCAAAGATTGTATAATGAAAATAAAGTTAATTTAGAACATTTAAATACAGGAAACCCAAAGTCAAATAAAATATTTAGGAAATGCTTAGATGCAAACGTTTGTAATTGTACAATAGGTACAAAGGCTTTACATGAAATAGGAAACATCAGTTGTCCGTGTTGATAGGCTATTCTTTACGAAGCATGAGACTTATTCTAAAGACTTTCTGAATGAAAAATGTGGGAGAAATGTTTTGAGTGAAATTGAAGTGATACATATGTTACAGTTTGTCTATGAAAAAAAATCATAAGCTTAGATTGGTTGCTCATGGAAAAAGGGTGGTGTTTATTTGCTGGAAAGAGCAGGAAGGAAGATAATATAAACATAATGAAGGCAGTATGTAATTTTTAGAATTTTTGTATTTATCAAATTCATTATGAGTGAAGTAAAAACCCTTTCCTTTTATAAGTAACACACAAAGGCTTCTGTGCTTTTGTATACTTTTCACTTATACATGTTACAGTTATTCTTTTTGGGGTGGGTGGAGCTATAGGGTCTTATGTGGCTCAGACTGTTAGAGCTATTTTGGCGGGCGGGGGTGGGGTGGGACACAGTATTCACAGTCTCACTATGTAGCTCTAACTGGCTTGAAACTCTAGAGAGATCCAACTCCCTCTGCTCCCCATGTGTGGTTTTAAAGTTGTAAGCCGCCATACTGGGCCTGTGCTAGAACTTTGATCCTTCTGTTTCTGTCCCCAGAGTGCAAAGATGATAGAAATAGACCACCACTCTCATTAACTTTATGGGGTCTTTTTGTTTTGGTAGTATGGGGTGATTGAATCTAGGTGAGCATGCTACCATTGAGCTGTACCCTTGGCCTTTATGTTTTTCTTTAAAAATGTATTATTAATGTGATGGCCATGAGTTTCTAGCTCACACGTGGAGTCAGTTTTCCCCACCTTTACATGGGATCCTGGGTCCTGAGGTTGAACTCAGGTTGCCAGGCTTGAGAAATTCTTTACCCACTGGTCTATGCATATCTTGGGGACCTTATGCTTTTCTTAAACCTTTCGTTTGTTTGGTTTGGTTTTGGTTTTTTATTTTATTATTTATTTATTTATTTATTTATTTGTTTGTTTTATATTTTTTTTAAAGGCAGAGTCTCTATATGGCCCTGACTCTCCTGGAACTCATTCTGTAGGACAAGCTGGCCATAAACTCATAGAGATCCGTCTGCCTTTGCTTCCAGTGTGCTGGGACTAAAAGTATGTGCCACCCACATCAGGCAAACTTAGCCTTTGAAAATTGGTGCTAAAAACCAAATCTTTTTAAAAATGTTATATGTGTAGGTGTTTACCTGCAGGCATTTCTGTTGATCACTTGTGTTCCTAGTGCCATGCAGACCAGAAGAGGGCATCAGGTCCCCTGGAACTTCAGAACAGCAGCTAGGATTCTTAACCTTTGAGGCATCTCTCTGGCCCCAGCATTTATTATTTTCCATATCTTACTCTATAAAGTTTATAGTGATATTTAATAGCCAAAAAATTCTTCAGCTACATTTTGAAATTGTGCATTCATCAAATACATAGTTTCTAAATATGTAATTGGACTAAGAAGACTGGAAATATTCTAATATTAAAGAAAATACTAAAATGTTCTCATTTTGCGTAGGATCTGTAGGCTTCCTTGAAGGTTTTCTTCCAATAAGGATGACAGAGTTGAAAGATTTTGAAGTTTATCAGTTCATTGCTTTAATTAAGATTCTACCCAGTTTTGGTGGCACACACCTTAAATCCCAAGTGAGGCAGAGATGGCAGGCAGATCTCCATGAGTTCAAGGCCAGTCTGGTCTCCAGAATGAGTTCTGGGACAGCCACAGCAGTTACACGGAGAGACTCTGACTTGAGAAACAAAAGAGAGCGGGAGAGAGATTCTAAAATTGTTATACACACACTTTAAAGGAATAACAGCAATCTTGACTAAAGAATATAAATTTCAACGGAATAGACAACCTTTAAAAAAGTATTTGGCCCTGTATAGCATATGTAACTATAATAGCATTATAGGTTGCAGGTATCAGATATCAGTGTCATTTACTATTGTAAATGTAGACAGGACATCATATCATATAATGAGGAAAGCAACAATACCAGTACAGAAGTCAATAAGATTGTGACACTTCAAATTAAGACTTATAAACTAAGAAATGGAAAGCAAATCATTTAAATTTTCTTAAGCTGAACACCTGGTATTGCCATAGAAGTTAATTATGCAGTCATTATACGTTCAACATATAATGTGCATGCATGTGATAAGTAGATGTATGCATGCCACCATATTTATGTTGTTCAGAGAATCTTGTGGAGTTATTTCTTTCCTTCTACTTTTATATGGGTTCCTGGGATTGAACTCAACTGTCAGGCTTGTGTGGCAAATGTTTTTACATGCTAAGCCATCTCACTGGCCCACATTTATTTTTGTTATAGTCATACTACATAGAGTATCTGTCTGTCTGTCTATCTATCTGTGCCATATATACCTATATATACATTCATATATATCAGCATCTATATCCATCTATCTACCCTATATCTGTATAGAGAGTATATCTATATATATACCACCCTATATAAAAACAAATTTTTATTGTACTACAGAATTTATACTTTTTTATTTACTTGTAGGACTGTCTTTTTTTGTAGTTGAGGCTGACCTCAACTATGTAGCTATGTATAACCTTGAACATCTAATACTACTGTTTCTTTTTTGTGTTGAGATTACAGGCATGTGCCACCACTGTTTTTTAGGTAGTTCTGGGTATGGAACCCTGGATGGACTTAATGGGTATAACAAGTAATGTATAGCAATTTGTTTATTGAGACACAGTCTCCTTTGTAGCCTAAGCTGACTTTGAACTCACTATGTAGCCCAGAGATAATTTCTTTATATATACACATATACATATATTCCTTAATTCATACTCTCTTTTGCTGTCTTTATCTCTATATTGAGTAGCCTAGATTGGCCTTAGGTTTATTATATAATTGAAGATGGCCTTGAACTCCTGATCCTCATATCTTCATCTTCCAGGTGCTAGGGTTACAATTGAGGTCTACCACATTCGGTTTATAAATAGGAGGTTTTCCTTTTTTGAGACAAGGTCTCAATAAATAGCCTTGTCTGACCTAATATATATGTTGTATGGGCTGGCTTCTGACTTGTCACAGTTCTCCTGTATCAGCCTCCAGAGTACTAGGACATATGCCATCATACCTTAATTTCCAATGAGCTCCACTACAATTAGTAAATGGTTCAAAATATGGAGTGATAGAAGGCGTTAGTAGCAAGGTGTACTTGTGGATTTGTTTTTATTATGAACTCTTCAGCTTAAAGTCTTAGGGACTATTATTTTTCCATAAGGCAGTATACCCAGACAGTAATTGGTGTAATTATTCTCACTGCATTTCAACTTGGAATAATTGAAGACTACCAATGAATTTCTTATCTCTGGAGTGGGGGTAAGAAGGAAACTGTACTTTCTGTTTGTATTTTTTCTATGGGAAGAAACCTTTTACATTGTTTAGGAATACATGAATACTGTACTTCAAGTAACTGGTTTTTTGTTTTGTTAATGCATTCATGGTCCTGTGTGTGTGTGTGTGTGTGTGTGTGTGTGTACAATCCTGTTAAATACCCCCATGCTGGCCTTAAAACTCCCTAAAATCCTCCTGCCTCGGCCTTGCAAGTGCTGGGATTACAGGAATATGCCACCGTGCAGGTGAGAATCAAGGAGTTTATTGTGTAGTAACAGTGTTTTCATGTGTGTATGTATGTGTGTATGTGTGTGTGTGTGTGTGTATATGCATGTATGTATGCATGTGTGTATGCGTGTGTGTATGTGTGTATGTATATAGATTACCTTATTTTACATAACGATCACAGCTGTCCCTCCCTCCCATGTCCCCCCACCCTTCTCCCATCCCATCCCCCGCCACAGGGAGGCATCATCCACAGGGAGGGTGATGCCTTGGGGGGCTCATCTAAATCTGTCAAGTCATTTGGAGTAGGGACTAGGCCCTCCCTCCTCCCTCTAGGTTAAGGGAGTATCCCGCCGTGGGGAATGTGCTTCCAAAGTCCTTTCATGCACCAGGGGTATATCCTGGTTCCACTGTCTGAGGTCCCTTAGACTGCCAGGCCATCTAACTGAGGCCCACGTTCAGGGGGTCTGAGTCGGTCCAGTGCTGGTTTCCCAGCTATCAGTCTGGGAGTCTATTAGCTCCCCCTTGAGTAACTGCTTTCTAGCACATTTTAGGCAACAGATTTTCAAATACATTTTTAGGTAACAGTTCTAAACATGAAACCAACAGCACAGAATTTTGATTTTGGTAAATCACTAATTTGTGGTGAAAATTTGGCAGATTTATGATGCTTGAAATACTTGTGTGCCAGGAAGACAAGAACTTTTTTCTTTGAGTTTTATTAGTATATATTAATTTTACATGATGGGTTTCATTATAACATTTTTTACATGTACATAATATATCTTGATCATAGTCACTCCCCTTACTTGTCTTTTTCCCTGCTGCTGCTTCTAATCCCCTCTTCTTCCCAACTGACCCACTTTCTACTCCATCTCCTATTTTATGTGTGTGACCCAATGAATTTGATTAAGGTTGTCCATAGAAGCATAAGTGAGAGTTTGTTTACAGGTACATGTGCACCTTACAAAATGGTTGTATCACTGAAAAAAAAAATTTCTTCTGTTACCAACCGTTTACTGTGTATATCATCAGGGAAGGATGAGGGAGTTAGAACTATATAAAAGATTTTATGTATATGGGTGCTTTGTCTGCACCCCAGAAGAGGGCATTGGATTCCATAAATAGTTGTGGGCCTTCCTGTGAGTACAGAGAATTGAACTCAGAACCTCTGGAAAAGCAGCCACTTGTTTTAACCACTGAGCCATCTCTCCAGCCTGAGATAGAACTTTTAATGAAAGTATGCAAGTCATTTTGGCCTGGAACTTGCTGTGTTCTCAAGGCTGTTCTCAAAGTCATGATCCTGCCTCAGCCTTCTGCATACTAAAGTTACAGTTGGATTATGGGAGTGTGACACCCCAGAATGTCTTTTAATAGGTATGGTGTGTTCTCCCCCACCCCCTAGTATTTTAAACTGAATCTAGGGCCTTGTGTATCCACCAAGCACTCTAAACTATTGAGATGAATCTTCACCTAAGATGAACTTAGGGGAAGAATAAAAAGATTGTTTTTGAGCTAGGTGTGGTGGTACATGCTTTTAATCCTAGCCCTTGGTGGCAGAAGCATGTGGATGTCTGTTAAGTTCCAGGACTACATAATAGATAAACCCTGTCTCAAACAAAAAAGTATTTTTAAGTATTTGTCTTGTATGTTTCTGCATGTACATAAGCATGCTATTGCACATGTGTGGAAGTTAGAGAAAATGGAATTTCCAGCGACCAACATCAGGTTGGCATGCTTGGCAGCAGGCTTTTCACTTCTCTGAGCTATCTTGCTGGCCTCTCTTACTTTTGAGGAAAGTTCCCTCCCATTAAGTCTCTGGAATCTTCAGTCCTCTAGATTCAGCTTCTTTAGTAGCTACTATTTCAGGCCTTTCTTGCCAGGCATAGGTGTGAGCTAGTTTTTAGTACACAGTAAGTTTTTGTTGATTTTGATAGGTAACCATAAGATTTCTAGCTTTTTGTAGTCTTCTAAAAGTATAGGACTGACAGAAAGGTTCAGTGTGTAAAGATGCTTGCCACCAAGTCTGATAACCTGAGATTTGCTCTAAAGAACCCAGGGGGTGGAAGGAATGAACTACAAGTTGTCCTCTAACTTCATGCTTATGGCACACCTGTAAATGAATAAACACATGTATGTAAAGTGATGCTGGGCTCTGGTGGCACATGACTTTCATCCCAGCACTGGAGAGGCAGAGGCAGGTAGATATCTGTGAGTTCCAGGACAGCCAGGGTATTACAGAGAAACCCTGTCTTGAGCGCCCCTCTACTACCTTCCCCCACAAAAAAAAAAAAAAAAGAGAGAGAGAGAGAAGTGTTAATGTAGGAAGCTTTGGTGATCTGGAGTGGATCTTCTTGTCAAATGAGGACAGGAATAATTTACAACAGTTTGAGTGATCTACTTAATATGATGTTATAGAACATAGTGATCCTTTTTTATTTTCTAAGGGAAACAACTGACTGGATGATCCTTGTTCTATTTATGCTTATGTCCTAAAAGTTGTAAAATCTTCAGAGCCCAGCATTTTAATTTAAGATCTATTTGTAATCCTTGTTAACCTTTTGTAGATAGTAGAAAAAAAATCTTACTTGCGAGTAAATTAAAAATGATTTGTTGCTGCAGTGTGGATGTCATCTGAGAGGAATTCATAAGCTTCATGAGAATTATTTCCAATTTAGAACCATTTAGTATTTTTACAGTCATAAATTCTGACCCTTGTGGTCACACCCAGCCGCCTCCATCTACTACAGCCACTCTGTGGCTGCTCGTCCGAGATAAAATATGCTGCTTTCTGCTCATTCTTTTATGAGTACTATAAACAAAGCTTACTTGCCATCTGGTGGGTGTGTCAGTGAGGGTGACAGAGTTCACTGGTTAAAAACGGGATAAACTTGAAGAAATTGGAACATGTACAAAGAGATTATAGAAATGAATTACCAGGTGCTTTCTCTTTTATAAAGGTAAATTCAATGTGATAGAGATTCCTCATTTAAAATAACTATTGTTTTCTCAGTTTGGAATTGAACAGAGAAGGGGGTACAGGCATAAAGGAGTTTTTCCCAATCTTGCCTATAACAAGAGTCAGCCGAAGAGATTTTAGAAACACAAATTTCTATTCAGTTTCTGATTCATTAGATGTCCAGTGAACCCTTGAAATATTTTTGTTGTTTTGGTTTTTCAAGACAGGGTATCTCTGTGTAACTCTGGCTGTCCAGGAATTCTCTGTGTAGACCAAGCTAGCCTCCAACTCACTAGATCTGCCTCCTGAGTGTGCTAGGATTAAAGACATGCACCACTACTCACTGCCTGGCTGTTGGTTTTTGTTTTTGTTTTTCTGATATGCATTTTGAATGAGAGCTTTACCCTACCTCTCCTCTTGTAGTGCATAGTGTAACCAGACATATTTGGGAAGGATGGTTATAGAGAATTGGATGAACCAGGTTGCTTCAGGGTTTATGGTAAAGTTACTAAATTATTTGTCAAGAATTATTTTGTACCAAAAATAAGTACTAATTGGGTTGAGTGGAAGAGACATGAGAAAATTAAGAATTAAATGTTTCTGTGACTAAATAATTAAATAAGTAAACTGTATGTCTGTTCATCCATCTGTTTACCCACATGTGATGTGTACTTCAAATTGGAGAACAAAAGTAAACAACATTACTTTGACCTCCCATTTCCATATTAAAATTTTTGTTGTTGTTTTCTTTTTTTAGACAGGATATCTCTGTGTAGTAGTAGCCCTGGCTGTCCTGTAACTCACTCTGTAGACCAGGCTGGCCTCTAACTCAGAGATCCACCTGCCTCTGCCTCCTGAGTGCTGGGATTAAAGGTGTGTGGCACCACTGTCAGGACTCATTAAAATTTTTAAGAGAAAATATTTATGAAGTTGATTACATCCAAAGGCATGTGTGGAGAATTATATATAAAAACAAAACATGCCAGGTATGATGGCTCATACCTGTAATTCCAGTGCATGAGAAGCAGCTGCAGTAAAGTTGCTGGTAGCTAAGGCAAGACAGGTCTCAAAAATGAAGAGAAAAGAAAGAAAAAAAAGCCAGACCTGGTGGCTCATGCCTTGCAATCCCATCACTTACCAGGCTGAGGCAGGAGGGTTGCTGGGATGTTGAGGCCAGCCTGGGCTACATTGTTCCAGGATAGACTAAACTACAAAATGAGATCCTGTCTGAAAGAAAAACAAAACAAATAACAAAAATTGTCACTGGAAAAACATTGGCTGCAAGCATAACAGAATAATCTTATTACCTAAATATTTGAAGGGGTTCTATCAATACATGACTAACAACTAGTAGAAAGACAGGAATAATTCTTACAAAGAACAATTAGATAGCATTTATTTTGTTGGTTGGTTGGAGTTCCTTCTGTAACTGAGGAGGGTCTTAAACTCCTAATTTTCCTTCCTCCACCCCTTGAGTGCTGAGATACAGTCATACTATCAGGCACAGCCTTTTAATGACATAACTTTACATTTTTTAACATTTATGTTATGTGTGTCACACACCATGGTATACATATAGAAGTTAGCACAATTTGCAAAAATCTATTCTTTCCTTCCAAAGCTTTCTTCCTTGATAGAGCTCGGTTGGTCAAGTTTTGTTGTATGCAGTGTTACTTGCTCAATCACCATGCAGGTTCATCCTTTGTATTATGTTAAAGTTTTATTCCTTTATTTAGAGATGAAAGGACTTACTTTTTAGCCCATTCTGACCTGAAAGTCACTATGTAACAAATGCTGGTGTTGAAATTGTATCAGTCCTCCCACCTCAGCTCTTCAGTGGTGAGATCCTTTTTAATTTTTCTTCATCATTGTTGTTATACATAATGGGTTATTTATAGTTAATGTATATGCATAGATGTCTGTGTGGCACATGTATGTAAATACATGTGAAGATGTCTAATTCCCTGGAGAATAATTAGATTATAGTCAGGTGCTAGTTATATAAGCAAACATATATAAATATGTTACATATTCTGTGTGGACAGTGATGTATAATAAATTACAAAGTGCTAATAGAGGGTGGTTTAAGTATGGGCTACAGGGGAGGAATCAGTGATTTTCTTTTTCAATTTGGATAGTTGAATAGACATTTATTGAGATGGAAGATAACATTTTCTGGGTGGGGTGGGAATATTTAGGAGTTAGCTTTTTAAATGGTTAAGTTTGGGTACTTTTTAGCATCAAAATAGAGCTATAAGGAGACAGCTGGCCATGTGAATTATCTTAGTTTGTTTTCCATTTATAAAGGCCATGGACAAGATTAACTTGAGGAGAAAAGGGATTATTTTGGTTTACGTGTCCAGTCACAGTCCATCATGAAGGGAAGTCAGTTCAGGAGCTGAAGGCAAGAACCTGGAGACAGGAACTGAAGCAGAGACCATGGAGGAATGCTGTTTACTGGCTTGTTGTCCTTGGCTTTCTTAGTCTGCTTTCTTATATACTCCCCCAGTGAGTTGGATGCTTCAACATTTGTAATTAATCAAGAAAGCGCTCCAGAGGCTTGCTTATAGGTTAGTCTTATGAACACATTTTCTCAATTGAGATTCCTCTTCTCAGATGGCTCAAAATTGTGTCATGAATCTAAGTTCAGCATTTTAATCCAGAGAAATATCAGACTCTTCAGTGTATTTAAAGACATGAGGCTGAGATCAGTTTGTCTAGTAAGGAAAGCTATTCCACACCATTTCCTTAAGCATCGGTGAGATCCCTGAGGGAAATGCAAGCAGCAAAGATGAGAGAAGTCAGTCCTAGGGGGTGGGGAGTGGCGAGGTGGCTGAGTGACTCACTACACCCATTGGTGGCTCACAACCATCTGTAACTCCAGTTCTAGGAGATCTGGCACCCTCTGCTGGCTTCCACAGGCACCACGCATGTACATGGTACAGAGACACACATGCTGGTAAAACACTCATACATGGTAAATAAATATTACAATTATAAAAAGGGAGGGTGAATATTGCAATTCAGAGAGAAGTAACTAAGAATGAGGGAAAGCACGAATAAGCGTACAGATGGGGATGTGGTGTGATTTTGTGTGGACACTCTGATTTTCTTACTGGAGTGAGTCATGAGTGTCTGCTGAGGACTGAGAAGTGAAAGAGGTTAAGGGGTGTGGTCAGGCTTTTTGTTGGTTTCAGATTTTTGAGACAAGGTCTCACAGTATAGCCTTGGCTGTCCTGGAACTCATTCTGTAGACCAAGGATGGCCTTGAACTCACAAAGATCCACCTGTCTCTGCCTCCTGAGTACTGGGATGAAAGGTGTGCACCACCATACCTACAAATCAGGATTTGGAGGTTTGAGGATATACATCATCTGAAGAAGGAGACTAAGGGGGGTGTCTATTTATTCAGTTTTAAATGTTGCTTTCTAGTTTTCCCCAAGTTATCATTTTAGTACTGGCCTTCATTTCACATCCTTCCTGAGTGATGTACTTTTTGATTATATTGATATCTTCTAAGTGAAACATGGGAAGCTGTTAGTCCATGAAAGATTACTAATTGTTGTTGTAATTTAGAATATGATTATCTATTTTTGTTTGAGAGAAGTATGTTTGGTTTTTTTTGTTTGTTTGATTTGTTTTTTGTATTTTGAAACTACTTTGCTTATAATCTTAAAGTATTAAAGCCAATCTTCTTGCTTTTACCTGTCCCTGTGTAGCTGGGGTAAGGATGGTGTTCAGCAGTAGAACACTGGCTTAGAATGTGTGATGCTTTTGTTTTGATCAAACAAACAAGAAACACACTAGTTAGATATTTTTTCTTTAAAGGCCCCAAATAGGGCTGGAGAGAAAGCTCAGCTGCTAAAGGCTAGGCTCCCAACAACAACAGAAAAGGCTCTAAATCTGTCCACTTGGCATTCTGAAAACATGATCCTCAGCTGCTTCAGCTTTGGATACAGAAACTGATTTTTGAAGCAGGCATCAGTAACTGCACTCAGTTTCTCAGAATGCTGAAAGCAAGTAACTGTTTAATGATCCCTCCAACACTCAGGGGACATTGTAGAAACAAAGATAGAAAGAATATAAGAGCCATAGCTTGTGGCAGAGTGTTAGACAATATAGTCTTCTGGATGCGACATGGCTATGATTACCTATGTAAGTCCTACACATGATGGGGCCCATCAGCATCTCATCATGGGCTGAGAGGTACTCATGATCTCCCATTTATGGTTATTGGAGGAGGGAGAGATGTTTTCTTCAGTGGCATAATTCTCATAAGGTGCCTATGCTCCTATAAATAAATAGCCTCTTACCTATAATGAAACTCATTGGATCACCAAAAAAAAAAAAAAGTCATGAAATGAAATAGGTAAGTAGGAGTTCGAGAAAGACCAGGTGAATATGGCCAGATACATAAGATACACATATAAGAGAATGGCAAGCCAGGTGTTGGTGGCGCATGCCTTTATTCACAACACTCAAGAGGCAGAAGCTGGCAGATCTCTATGAGTTCGAGGCCAGCCTCCAAACCCTGTCTCGAAAAACAAACAAACAAAAAAATAAATAAATAAATAAATAAATAAATACAAAAGCATACAGGAAATCATTATGTATAGTTCATATACACTAATAATACTGTTTTATCATGAATATATTATAACGTTGAATACCTTATGTTCACATTATACTTTATACATTTCTATATCCTTTATGTGTAATAAAGGTCTGTTTGGCTTTATGTATTGTGATTTTTTTTCCATTGGAAAACAAATACACAACATAGAATGGATTTGAGGCAAACATACCATAAACAGATTTACTTATTTATTTATTTATTTGCTTACTTACTTTAGAGATGGGGTTTCTGTATGTAGCCCTGGCTGTTCTGGAACTCGCTATACAGATCAGGCTAGCCTCTGTCTTCCAAGTACTGGGATTAAAGGTGTGTATCACTACTGCCTAGCTATGTTTTTTTGTTTTGTTTTTTGTTTGTTTGTTTTTGTGGCTATGTTTAAAAAGCAAGTGACAAAAGAAGATGTTTCTGATACAATAGCAACATCACAAAAAATGTGTAAAGTATCTGGATAAAACACGTTTCATGATGTCAACTTTTTTGTTGTGAAGTAGACAAACTATTTTATAAAGTTCCTGTAAAATATAAATAAGATGATTTAACAGAACTGACTGCATTCATTTCAACAAAGAGGTTAGTATGTATTTTCAATTAAGACTTCTTGGTTTTGTTGTTTGTTTTGTTTTGTTTCTTTAGTTTTTGGGGGCCAGGGTTTCTCTGTATCCCTGGCTGTCCTGGAACTCAGATCTGCCTGCCTCCCCTCCTGGGTGCTGGGATTAAAAGTGTAACCCTGCCCCAGGTACAGAATGTGTCTAACTGTAAATTAGCAGAGGTCAGTGTGGCTGCGAAGCACTGACATCCTGTTTTGTGTCCTTTCAGGTAACATCTCACTTGTTGCATTTCCAGTCTCCAGCACCAACTCACCAACAAAGAGTTTACCGAAAACCTTAGGGCCAATAAATGTGAATGTTGGACCCCAAATGGTAAGAAAACTGTCAAATCTATTATTGACACTTTGCTTAGGCAAGACTAATTCATAGAATAATTATGCTGAAGATGTTTGACAAAATATTCCCTTTAATTTTAGTTATTTCATTTACTCTAGGTAAAAGTTTATTTTTACCTAAGTATAATTGATTAAATATTAATAGAAGTTTTTGTGCTCTTAATGTTTAATTTTAACATTCAATACATGGGTTCTAAATGTGTATATATTATTAAGGTTTTTGCTCCCTTTATGCAGCTTCTTCTTGTTGTGTAATTAACTTGAAATCTATTGTATTCTATCTGTCTTCTATTTTTCTTCATTTTCTTATAAAATAATCTTTGTGGAAACCATGTGTTCTTACATAAATTGAATGTGTGGCCGAATTTATAGGTGTATGCTGCTATAATTAAGTTGAATTTATAGCTGGAGCTGTAGATCTGAATTTTTTTCTATTAAAAGATTATTGTAGATCCACTTGCATTGGGGGGACAGAGGCAGGAGGATCACCACAAGTTCCAGGACAATCTGTCCACCTAGTGAGTTCCAAGTAATCCAGGGAACTGTATAGTGTAACCCTGTCTGGAAAGACAGAGGGACGTGGCAAGAGGGGAGGGGATAGATACAGATGAAGGGTGGGGGATATATAGCTGGGGAAACAGCAGTATGCCATTTTAATTCTTAACCCTAAAAATACTGGATGAAAAATAAATGTGTGTCTCTCTAAAGGCATTCATTAATCCTGCTAGACCTTGAAATATATAGTACTCTCAGAAAACCTTGTTTATAGTCACAGTTGCATTAAATTATTCTTTCCAGATTTGGTTGTTTCTTCCTATAAGCCCTACACCCGGGCTCTTCCATTCTAGAGAGACCTCATTAGAATGCTTAAGGGGATGGTGTCATCATCCTCAGCAATCTGATTGGTTTCCCTGGAATTTTAAGGCTTTAACTTGGGCTAACCCTCAATTTGTGGCTTCCACACTGAAAAGAATTTCAGGACTAACCAGTCTATGAAGGAGAACTGGAGATTTTTACTAAAGATACTGTATTTTAATTTAATTTAATGTGAATGGGTGTTTTCCCTGCATGTCTGTGTTGCATTGTGTTTAAGCAGTGCTTGTGCAGGTCTGAAGAGGCTATGAGAGCTCCAAAAACTACTTTAAGAGGTTGTTGTGAGTGACCTTGTGGGTACTGGGAATCATACCCGAGTCCTGGAAGAGCAGTAAGTGCTCGTAACCAGTCTTCTCTCCAGACCCATTATTAAAAAGATTTTAAGGTGGGTGTATGCATTGGGGTTAGAAAAAGATGCTCAGAATAAAGTAAGGAATACTGGAGACCATGGCTTTAGAGAGTAGCCAAAGCTGGCCTTGAACTTGGAATCCTCTTGCCTTAGCCTCTCAAGTACTGGAGTTATAGGCTTCTTCTGTTTTCTTTGATGCTTTTGTCACTTAATTTTTTTATTTTAATTGATTAATTTATTTGAATTGGAGGACTGGAGTAATGACTCAGTGTTTTAGATCACTGGCTGCTCTTCCAGAGGAACGGAGTTCAGTTCCTAGCATCTGCATGACAGTGCTCAACCATAGTTCCAGGGAATCTGAAATCCTCTTCTGGCTTCCATGGGTACCAGGAATGCAAGTGGTCCAAAGCCATATAGGCAAGCAAAACACCCATATACATTAAATAATCGAATGAAGTAGTAAATACATAAGTTGCATTTCTTGAGACAGGGTCTCATTATGTAACCCTGGCAAGTCTGGGTCAACCAGGCTTCCCTCAAACTTTCAGAGATTCACCTGGGATTAAAGACGTGTTGCAAATACCTGGCTTGTGTAGAGGTGAGAGTAGTGTGCAGGAGTCAGTTCTCCTACCGTGTGGATCCCAGGGGTTGGGTCTCTCCTTTCCACCATGTGAGTTCCGAGAATGGATCTTAGATCACAGGTGGGCAGTGTCTGCCTTCTGACCAGTCTTGCTAGTTCCTTGCCGGAAATTTCTACCCTCAGTTAAGATTAGGCTTCCAAGAGCTTTTCCCTTTTGAGCTCTTGAAAAGTGTCTTCTGCCTCCTCATATGTGCTATGACATACGGGGCCACTCTCCCCCTCCCCCTCTCCTCCTCCCCCTTTCCCCCTCCCCCTCTCTCCCTCCTTTTCTCTCTCTCTTTCTCTCTCCCCCCCTTCTCTCTCTTACACACAAATAAATGTAAAAGCCCTTATGAAAAGAATTTTTCTTGATTGTGAAAACTGTACTTTTGCTTGTGAGCCTATATGTGTGAAAGTGTATGATATATATGGGGGTTCCAGTGAAGGCTATCTTATTTCAGAAGAATAGAGCTATACATATAGTGAAAACAAAAATGTCATATTAATTGAATATAATACTTAATAATTAGGAAAATTCTTTTTCAGAATATGCTCTCAGCTTTTCTAACTGTAGAGGGCAGTAGCACTACAGACATGTTTTTGAGGGAAGCCAGTCTTTGTAAGGGAGTTTAGTTACTATTAATTTTCCTAACTTAACTAATCACTTGTCCTAGAAATGACAGACAAGATCAAATTAAAGATATTTGATGTTTGGGTGTGAGGAATGGTTGATTCTAAGATTTAAGATGCCTTTTCTTTCTCTTAGCTGAATGTTAGAAGTATGTTTACACTTACTTTCACATGTATACATGTCTCTCCACTAGTCAGTGTGTACATGTGGAGATCAGAGAACTCCAGGAGTCCTGCCATGTGGGTTCCAGGGTTACACTCACTTAGTTCTGTCTTCAGGGTTGGTGCAACTGTCTCTACTGGCTGAACCATCTCACAACCCTGTTGTTTCTTTTAAGACAAGGTATCTTGTAGTCCAGGCTAGCCTGAAACTCTGATCCTCTTATCTCCACCCCACAGGTGTGTGCCGCCATACCTGTATCCAACTCTTTAATGCCTTCTTAAACTGTTTTTATTTTCAGATGGAATTTTTCAGACATCTGTCAGATTACAGTCTCTTATTTTGTAATTATAAAATCAGCTTGATAAAATTACTTGAAATTCTGGTCCTCCAGCTACCCCCTTCCAACAGGCATGAACCTTCTCATCTAGCTTGTGTGGTCCTGGGAACCAGGCATCAAACCCAAAACTTCATGAATGCTAGGAAGCTCTCTATGTAAATTGAGCTACACTCTTACCCCATTTTATGTATGTATGCATGCATACATTTAGTTTTTTGATACAGGGTCTCACTATGTACCCTAGAATAGATTTGACTTGCTATGTAGATAGACCAGGCTGACCCTGAATTTGTGGTAATCCTTTTGTATTTACCTCTCAAGTGCTGGGGTGATAGATATGTGTCACCATGCTTGAACAGAATTATATATAAATATATATATATATAAATACAGGGTAAAGTTGGGAAAGGGAAAAATGAAGATAGAATTACATTTGTCCATGCAAAACACAACTCTCACCCTAAAGGAAATGAGAGAATTCATTTTGAGACAAATAAGAATGGCCCATGGCCTAAGAACACAGATTTAAGTTCTTCTAAATGACATGTTCCCCTGTGGAAGTGGTTCCATGGATTTTTGTAGTTACAGAACTAAGATAGTCATCAGTCAATACATTCATTCCTGCGGACATCAGCTGCACAGGTTACAACAAAACAAAAATTGTTGAAGGTCTCAGATGCTGTTTGATGATATTCTTAGCTTTTGGCTTAGTGACAGCTAGTGGTCTGCCAAGTTGATATATTTCAAAAGGGATGTTCAGCCAGACACAGAGGTTGATGATAAGTGACTGTTAGAGGAACTAAAGAGTTCAAAGAATTCAAATCAGTGTACAGAATGTAGCTGTGGCTTTTTCAGAGAACTGAATTCCTGCATCCTGTAACAATTAGGTTGTAGAGTGGTTTGGAATGTATATTGGGTTCTGAAGATCAGACTCACTGCTATCCTGGGGCCACATAAATCAGAATCTACTACAGTTTTTGTTGTTTTTGTTTTGTTTTATTTTGTTTTTCGAGACAGGGTTTCTCTGTGTAGCTTTGGAGACCGTCCTGGAACTAGCTCTTGTAGACCAGGCTGGTCTTGAACTCACAGAGATCCTTCTGCCTCTGCCTCCTGAGTGCTGGGATTAATTTCAAATAAAGCTTTTGTTTCCCTTTTTCTCAGGAGTAGTGATTGGGGGGGTTGTTTATTTGTTTGTTTGTTTGTTTTTAAGACAGTGTCTCATTTAGAAGTCCTTGTTGGCCTCAGATTTTTTAAGACCCTCCTAACTCTGCCTCCCAGGTGCTAGGATTAAAGGTTTATTTGTGTGAGTGTGCTGCACACCTGTGCTTAAAGGTCAGAAACTGGAATTAGTTATCTTCCTATATTCTCTCTACTTATTCATAGGAGGTAGGGCCTCTGCCTGAACTTGGGGTTTGCATATTTTCAGCTAGACTGGAAGCTAGTATGCCCTAACAATCTTTCCATTTCCTAATTCCCTCAGAGTTTAGGTTACAGAATACTAGTGTTTTAAGATGCTAGGACATGAATAAATCAGAGGTACTATTGAGAGTTTAGATGATTGGCATTAAGAGTTGTTTAGACAGCACTTCCTTCTCGTGTGTTGGCCAGCAACACCCTATTTATTTATTTGTTTATTTGTTTATTTAATGTATGAGTCTTTTTTGGTTTTTCGTTAGGGTTTCTCTGTGTAGCTTTGAAGCCTGTCCTGGAACTAGCTCTGTATCAGGCTGGCCTCCAACTAACAGATCCACCTGCCTCTGCCTCCCAAGTGCTGGGATTAAAGGTGTGAATACTTAATTTTATTTTCTTGTTACCAACTCTACAGATTATAAGCACACCACAGAGAATTACCAATTCAGGAAGTGTTCTGATTGGGAGTCCGTATCCCCCCGCACCAGCAATGGTCACTCAAACACACATAGCTGAGGCTGCTGGCTGGGTTCCCAGGTAAGAGGGTCAGAAATGACTGTTTCTAAGCTTCCGACCTCTTACTGTCCTGCTGTCTTGTCCTTATCTTCCTATTTCCCCTTTGTAGTTTTATACATTCATTTTGTAAGTGGGCACATAGACATGGGGTACAGCATGTGTGGGAGTTAAAAGAGAACTTTGGGATTTGGTTCTCCTTTCACTTTGTAAGTCCTAGAGATCAAACTCACTTTGTCAAGCTTGCCAATAGATACTTGTAGCCCTCTAAGCCATCTCACCAGCCTATATATTTTATTTTTAATTATTCATATATGTGCATGTAAGGGGGTGGGGCATGTGACCATGAGTGCAGATGACTGTTGAATCCAGAAAAGAACATTGGCTCCCTGGAGCTGGAGTTATAGGTGGTTGTGATCCACCCCAAGATTGATGCAGTAAACCAAGGAACCCTGGTCCTCTGAAAGAGCAGCAGAATGTGTTCTTAACCACACACACACAAATTTGGGGGGAAAAAAAAAAAGTACTAGAGAGAGAACGCTCTGTGTGTGTGTGTGTGTGTGTGTGTGTGTGTGTGTGTGTGTGTGTGTGTGTGTGTGTGTTACAAGTTCACATTATTGTGAGTGTATGTATTTGTGAGCATACATGTGTCTGCATGTATACATATAGAAGCAGTAGGTTAACAACAGGTGTCTGCCTTTATTACTCCATTTTATTTACAGAGGTTTCTTGTTGAAGCCAGATCTTGCTGATTTGGCTAGATTACCCCAGAAATCTCCTAACCTGGCCTCCTGAGTGAATGCTGGGATTACAGGCAGGTTACCCCACAGTACTAGCTGGAGTCTGGTCCTTGGGCTTGTATGGCAAGTATTCTATACACTGAGCCATCTCCCCAGCACTTGAATTTTCTTCTTGTTTCGTTAATCTAGTTATTTGGGGGCTTGGGCGGGCAGGGCTTTATTTTGTTTTGGGAGATTTCAAGATGGGGGTCTCATGCAGTTTAGGATGGCTCACTGAGTCAGCTAAGTGCTCATCTTGACTCCTGACTGTGTCCATCTTCTGAGCACTGGTTACAGGTGCTGTGAGTTTGATGGGTTTACTGTTGTTTGAGACAGAGTCTTGGGTTATAACCCTGGCTAACCTGATAATTGAATTCTTGGTGATCCTTTTGCCTCTCAGCCTCTTGAATACTGAGGTTACAATTATTTGCCACCATACCCAGCTAGTTTAGATGTTTAAAAACTAATATATTGCTTTAAAATCACCAATTACTTTTGGGCTCTGTATGTAGCCCAGGCTTGCCTCCAACATGGACTTGCCATAGTCAGTGCCACCAAGTCCAGTGAGTCCAACCAGTGGGCCAAACACTTGTTCTTACAAAGGAATGAAGGTTTGTTCCAGCACATCAGGTGGCTCAGAACTACCTGTTAACTCCAGCTCCAAGACATCTGATACCTTCTGACCTCTGTGGGCACCCACACACTTGTGGCATATATACATATAGACACACATACACATTAGTAAAATTTAAAAGGAAGAGAGGAAAGTATTAAAATAATACTCCAAACCTTATTTTATTACTTCTGAAGTTTTATTACTCGAGGAGTTATATAACATACTACTATGTGAGTTTGAACAAACAGTAAACATTTATTAAGAATGACCTTGCTCAAGGATAAGTAAGTTCATGAAATAACAGCCCTGTCAAGTGCTTTATACCATATACAGATGGACAGATATATTCATATACTATAAAGACAAAAGAATTTAGTGTAAATTCATTTGTAAATCTGTACTGTTTTCCTGTCCAAGTTTTCATTGAACTTATTCCAGTTTAAGAATTATTATATTATCATGTCTTTAGTCCATGGCAAAAATGCTTTTTTATGTATATATTCAGTTTAGAATGAGACAAGTTATAATGAATTATTTAAGAAATAGAGTTGTGTTTTATGCTTAAACTATCTTTTTATCTTTTTAGTGATAGAAAACGAGCTAGAGAATTTATAGATTCTGATTTTTCAGAAAGGTGAGTATAAGTATATTTTGTTTCATATTCCATTATGAAAAAGGGGGATTCCTTTGCATAACTTTAACTTGATTCAGTTGCTACCATTATTTCAATCTGCACTAAGGTTTCCAATTCGCTTATTTGCACAGTTCCAATAGATATCCTGTGACATTGGTTATTCAGGCCTCTTCTTCCTTTTGGTGAAGAAAATGTTTTTCCAAAGTAAATACTCCATAGTATTCTAACATGCCCAAACTTTTAAACAAGTTGTTTTTTTTTTTTTTTTTTTGTTTTGTTTTGTTTTGTTTTGCTTTGTTTTGTTTTTAATAGTTCTAGATCATAGTAAATGCTTGTTTCTTTTGTTGGTTTGTTTGGTTTTGGTTTGGGGTTTTTGAGACAGGGTTTCTCTATGTTCCTTTGGAGCCTTTCCTGGAACTCGCTCTGTAGACTAAGCTGACCTTGAACTCACACAGACCTGCTTACTTCTGCCTCCCAATTGCTGGGATTAAAGGCATGAGCTATCACTGCCCGGCAAATGCTTGTTTCTTTAGACACCATTTGGGTTATGAGATTGTCTTTTTTTAAAAAATATTGGCATAGTGGTTATCCTTTTGCATATCAGAATTACTGTGATTTCTCTTAGTCTTTAGTATCAGAGGTAACTGCCTAGAGAGGTACTATACTTGTATAAGAGAGATCACAGTAATTCTATCAGCAAGGCTTTATTAACAGAACAATTCTCATCTTATAGAGATCAAGGGACTCTGAAATGACAACTCTCATTTTCATATGGCACATGGTACCTGGAATAGTGGCTTGCATGACATTATGAACTTCAGCTCATATAATGACTCTAAACCAATAGATCCTACTTTTTCCCCCAGTTCTGGGAATGGAACCTAGGACTAATAATGTTACACAAGTGCTCTACCATTGAGCTATATTCCTAGCTTCCAAACTGACTAAAAAACAAGTGAACAGATACTGCTGTGTATCTATTAAATAGCCACCAGGAAAAAGTCTTCTTAGATTTACTTATTTTTATACATATGAGTGTTTTACCTGCATGTATGTGTATGTACCATATTCATTCAGTGCCCAAAAAAGTGAGAAGACATCAGATCTACTGTGGATACTAGAAACCAAACCAGGTTCTCTGCAAGAGCAACAAGGTCTCTTAACTAGTGAGCCAACTGTCTAGTCACACACACACACACACACACTCTCTCTCTCTCTCTCTCTCTCTCTCTCTCTTCCTACTTAATGAAATTAATTTGGGGTAATTATGTTTTGTTGTTGGTTTTGTTTTTCTTTTTTGAGGCTTCCAAATACTAATATTACAGGTATGCATCACCATGCTTGAGAGTAATAGCAGTTTTCAGTTTTATTTTGAGATTACGTGAAAGAGTGTAATGTGTGTGAGGGGGAGTGGGGAGGCAGTCAGGTACCCTTTGAGACCAGAGATCTCCTGGATCTGGAGTTACAGGTGGTTGTGAGTGGCCTGATGTGGATGCTGGAAACTAAACTGTGATCCTCTATATAGAGCAGCTGTGTTTTTAACTGCTGAGGCATCTCTAGCCCCTAACCTTTAAAAAATTATGTGTATTTATTGTGTTTTCATCAGTGTTGGTGTACATGTGTCGCTGAACATATATGGAGGTCAGAGAACAATTTAATGGAATTAGCTCTTTCCTTGCCTGTGTCATTAGATTTGGAGGCAAGCACCTTGAGCCTTCCCACCAGCACCTCAGAGTGTACCTACAACTATTTAAACACTCAATTCAGATTTTGTTGTTTGTCTGTTCCTTTTGTTCATATGAATCAGATGCTTAGTTTAACTACTTTTTGCCTTTCAATATCTGCAATTCTTGTCTCTTCCTCTTCTCAACCATTGACCTCAGCTGTTGCAACAGTTTCTTAGCTGGTTTTCCCTTCATCTCCTTTACCCATAGAATTCACCTTCAACTTTAACATGGGCATTTCTGGCTCCATCAGTATCTCACTCAATTCAAGTCGCTTAGTAGTTTCACTGCATTTATATACTCTGTGGATGTATTTCTGAGTCTTTTCTAATTGCATTAGGGTTCTCTAAAGGAACAGAACTAGTAGAATGAAAACACACACACACACACACACACACACACACACACACACACACACACACACACACACACACACTCCAAAAGCAATTTAGACTGGTTTATAGGGTGTGGCCTGGCTATTCCAGCAATGGCTGTTTCACAGTGGAAAAAGCCAAGAGGCTGATAGTTATTCAGCTGGATGTCTCAGCGTTTCCAATCTGTGCTAAAGTCTTGGAGGATTCCTGGAGAGCTGTTGGTCTTTGTATATGTTGAAATACTGAAGAAGTTGGATTTTAATACTATTGAAGGAATACCTCAACAATGGGATAAATAAACGAGCTTGCACCAGTGACAGCAAGGGCAAGTGAGCAAAAAGCAAACTTTCCTTCTTCTGTGACTTTTTATTATCTGGGCTGCCACTAGAAGGTGTAGCCAAGCTTTAAGGCGGATCTTCTTGCTTTTAGATAGCTGATTAAGAAAATCTGGGGGCAGGTGCGGCTGGATCTCCAGGAGTTTGCGGCTAGCCTTGTCTATGTAGTGAGTCCCAGGTTAGCTGGAGATAAACAGTGAGACCCTATCTCAAGAAGTAAAAATTAAAGAAATCTAGCAGCTTCGGTTTTAGTTGAGTCTAGATGTAGTCAAGTTGACAACTGTGGTAGGAATGTAGGAAAAAGAAAGTAGATGTTTTCTTATCTCATTCTTTTGAAAGCAGCATATCTAGTGGGTTTTTATTTGTTGGGGTTTTTTTGTTTTGGTTTTTTTGGTACATAGCATAGGACATATAAATAACTTACTAATGTCAGATTATGCTGATAGACATCATGATGAGATGCAGTCAAAATTTGTTTGCTTTGTAGGTTAAAGCACAGCCTGTTCTTTCCCATGGCATTGCTCCGCCTTGCATTCTGTATTGGTGACCCCACCCTGCTTGTTCTGACTCTTTTATATGTATTGCCTGTTTTCTCCACCTTGTTGTATTTGCTGCTCTTCTCCTGACTAAAGCGGTCCTCACTTCCTTCCTTTGACCTTTACACATTGTTGATGACTCTTCCCCACAAGTCATCTTCCTGTAGGTTCAAATAGCTGTCCATCTTCCCACACTTCCCACAGAACATTGTGCGTAACTGGCCTGGCCACTTTCACCTCTGGAATTGTCCACCGATATATATGTGTTTCATCATCATGCTCTAAAATTCACTGAGGGAAAGGATTTCACCTGAATTTTTATACTTCTGATTCCTAAAACAGTATATACATATATAATCTAAACCGACTCCTCAAGACTTACTAGCTAAGAGCTAAGACTAATAGTTTTAATGTCAAAGAAAAGATAAATATTAACTAAGACATAATCTCTAGAAGGCAGGGTTATTATAACTTTTCACAAATGTATTTCTAGTGACTGGCATATGACAGTAATTTGTCAATATTTGTTTACTAAATGAATGACATTATAGAAAAGCACTCTGTATATTGTTAAGCTCTTAAAATAAAACTTAAATTTAAAAACATTTTCTCTATTAAGTTTAAATTTTCTTCATTTGAAACAAACTAAAACATAGAAACTAAATTATTGTGTTCTGGTTTTATTTTTTGCATAGTATAATAGAATATGAATTTTTCATAAATTTTTTTTCTTTCCTAGTAAACGAAGCAAAAAGGGTGATAAAAATGGGAAAGGCTTGAGACATTTTTCAATGAAAGTGTGTGAGAAAGTTCAACGGAAAGGCACAACATCATACAATGAAGTAGCTGATGAGCTGGTGTCCGAGTTTACCAATTCAAGTAACCAGCTGGCAGCTGACTCGGTAGGTGGATCATGAATGTCACATGGACTATGATACATGATGACCCAGTTTTGCTGAGTCTATGTGCTAGACGTAAGGAATCGAGGAAGCTAGGGAACCCTTTAACTGAGAGTGTCTTGTTCATGTTGAGGAAATTTGTATTGTAAATTTTTGGTTTGTTTTGGAAGTATTCTCTTCTTTTTTATTTGAACGATATACATTTAAACTTTTTTTATTACTTTATGTTTGCATGGACGATATGCGTGGGCACATCCATGCCATGACATATACGCAAAGGTCAGCGGACAAAGTTGTGGAGTCAGGTCCCTCACTCTACCCTCACCTGGGTTCTGGAGACTGAACTCAGGTCATCAGGCTTATCTGGGAGATGCTTTACTCAACTAATCCATGTTGGCCCCCCCCCCCAATAATTTTGGAACCTTGCAAATTTTGGAGCACTTAGAAGATTGAGGCAAGAAAAAAATCCACAATTTTGATCCAGCTTGCAGTACATGGTGAATACAAGGTTAATCTGGGCTACATAGTGAGGACCCACCCCATGACAAAAAAACCAAAACAGAAAAGTTCAGAATACTGGGATTTCACCTAGAAATTGATCTTAGATGTAGTCTACAATGTCAAAAATACAATATTACTTCCAGTTCCGTAATTTCAATTTTCTATTGATTTAGGTTTCATTTTATATTTAGAGGGATTCAGTGTTCCCCACTATCCATTATTATCATGAATTTAATTAATTCAATTTTTCTTTAAGAACTTCCTAGCACCAGGCAAAGCCAGCTGATCTCTGAGTCTATAGCGTATAAGTTCCAGGATGGCCAGGGCTACATAGAGAAACCCTACCTTGAAAAAACAGAAAAATAAAAAACAAAACCCAGAACTTGTTATTTACAATAAGATAAAAACCTCATGATATAAATCAATATGAATGTATTCATTCAATAAAAGTCTTATTTCCAAAAGAAAGGAAAAGGTAAGCTGAACCAGTTGGTGTCCTGAGAGCACACAAATATTTTGGGACAAGTTCCTGTTCTCATTACAGTGTAAAAAGAGCTAGTCAGCACTAATCCATGGACCACATTGTAAGAAGCATAGATTAACATAGACCTTAAAACATGCATTTTTTTTATATGCATGTGTACATATATGTTGGCTGTTTGTGTGGAGGCTAATGCATGGGTGTGCAGATGCCAGAGGTTAACATCGAGTATCTGTCACTCACCACCTTATTTGTATTATTTGTTTATGTTTTTATTTATAGACAGGGTCTCAGTTTGCCTCTATGACTGGCTTAGAACTCACAGAGAACTACTTGCTTCTGCCTCCCCAATGCAGAGATCAAAGATGTATGTTATCATTTCTGGCATACTTACCTGGAGCTTCTGTTTCTCATTGAACATGAAGCTTAGTGATTGACTAGCTTGGAGGCCAGTGAGCACCCAGGATCCATGTCTTTACCTTGAACTGGGGTTACAGATGCATGCCTGCTGCGCTTGGCCCTTCTGTGGGTGGTGGGGATTCAAACATAGGTTTTCATTCTTGCATAGCAAGCACTTTACCCATTCAGCTATCTCCCTAGCCCTTGATGTTTTTAAAGTATGAAATTCTTCCTAATAATGCAGGCACTTTTAATACTTTACCTCTGTCTCGCTCTCTGTCTCTCTGTCTCCATACACACACACACACACACACACACACACACACACACACACACACACTTTTATTTATTTATTTATTTATTGTGGATATTTATTTTTATATACTCTGGATTCCTTACACAGCTGAAATCTACCAATATATTTATATTTTCTACATCTCCAAGCTTCCATTTTAAATAATCTTTCTCCCACCCAAAGAAGTTCCTTAGTATTTTTCAGTGTCGATTTGGTGTTAGTATATTTGTTTATGAGGTTATTTTATGTTAAAGTGTCTTCAGAGCTGGAGATAGCACACATGAGGCCTTGGGTTCAATCCTCAGAACCACCTAGAAAATAAGTGAAGAACATATTCAGAGCTAGTAAGATAGCTCAGCCAACAAAGGCACTTTGTTGCCAAGCCTGATGACCTGAGTTAATAAGGTGGACACTATGTCAAGAACACACACCCAAGTGAAAAAGTAAACAAATAAATTAATTGAAATGTTTACAAGTGTCTTTGTTACATTCTAAATTCTAAAGATGTTTTCATTGGGCATGGAATATTTTCAGCAGTTGGGACATACTGTCATCAATACTAGCAGCAGGTGAAGGATAACCCTTAAAATTTAGCACTTAATAAGAATATTTTTAGCAGGCTTATGATCAGAAGAACATTAGACGAAGAGTTTATGATGCTTTAAATGTGCTAATGGCAATGAACATAATTTCAAAGGAAAAAAAAGAAATCAAGTGGATTGGCTTGCCTACCAATTCTGCTCAGGAATGTCAAAACCTGGAGGTGAGTAAGAAGTGGTGTTGGGTAGGTGTTTGTTTGTTTGTTTAAATGTAAGACCTTTTCATTTAGAAATTTAATCATGTGATATTAAAATATTCCTAATTATTCATGCTTGCTATCATTAATTTAAGAGTCTGTGGAGAATTTTGAATTGGAAGAGTTTTAGAGATAAATCTGCAGTTTATCTTACAAATCCTGAAACTGAGCAATACAGTGTCAGTGAGTAGTCTGAGCATGAAGATGATGATGGCTCATACCTGTATTCCCAGCACTTAGAAGTAGGAGGACGGTCAAGAGTCAGGGTCATCACCACATAAAGTTATAGTTCAAGGCTATCCTGGGTACACAGTTTGTCTCAAAGCAGATCAACAACAAAAAACCCAACACAGACAATAGCAGCAGCAAAGTTAGATGAATGGATTTCATTTTTGTTGCTTCTTAGAAAAGATCTTTATTTCATTCTAATTTAATTCTAAGTAACTGCCAAAAATTCTTGGTAGGTCATCTAATATATATAATTTTACCTGGTTAATTATTGTGATGCAAAGTAAATCTGTGTGCTTCCAAACAATAGCTCAAGCTGGTGATTTGTTTCCTGTATTACTTATCCAATATCTTAAATATAACTATGCAAGTTAAATTTACCTTTGACTATACTGTCAGTAAGTGACCAGGTGGCATTTTGTATGTGGCCTCCACAAATTTTGGAACAGTGTTAAAAAGTATTTTTAGCTTGGTTAACTTTAGGTACTATAGAACAATTTCCCTAAATGAGTGTTCCTCTGTCACACTGTTTCTGAATTGATTTGTTGTATCATGAATGATAACAACTATGAACTGAAGTGAACAGTGGCTCTTAGAGCCACTGATTTCAGATTTTACTCAGTACTTTTGCATTCTACCCCCAACTAGAAATTGTTAACAAAAATTACTATTATTGTTCATATGAATGACAAAAAGAAAAAAATCAGCATTCATCAAAGGCTACAGAATACTGTTTTTATGTGCTACAGCAGAAATGTTTCCCTTTTTCTTTTTCTTCTTCCTGAGTAGAATTTGAACATCATTCACAAGCTAAAGTCTACTAACATTACCATGTCCTTAATCACAAAACAAAATAAACTTTAACACTAAAATCAAGACCCCAAGAAACTGTTGCTTTAATAAGGCAAAAAAAATAGAAGAGTTTCCAGAAATATGATTTTGTCTGAGCTCAAGATACAATTCAGTAATAGTAGAGCTCTTGCCAAGTATGAATGAGGCCCTGGGTTCTATCACAGGAATGAGAAAGGAAGAGAAAGAGGGAACACCTATGAAAAAAGTCTGTAGATTCTCTTGGAAGGAGGGATAAGGTAGATTGTTACCAAGAAAGTGATGACTGAGTTCAGTTTTCAGAGAGGAACAGAAGTTTGCCAAATGTTTAAGGGTGAGTTGGGCATTACATCGGCCAAGCCAGGCACATGAAGTTATGCCTATAGCTGAGTGTGCCAAGACACATGGCTGCAGAGAAGTAATACAGTACGTTTCTGAATGCTAGGCAATTTAGTGCAGACCTGTATGGAAACAGTGGGAAGCCATGTTTTAAATGCTGGATCCAACAGTGTGCACCTGTAAGCCTTGCACTTAGAAGGTGGAGGCAGGAGGATCACAAGATCCTCCATGTGAAGAGACACCATGTCTCTTCAAAAATAAAAAAACATTTTAATAAAACAACACTTGGTAGAAAGGGAGGAAAATGGTACAGAGCAGGAAGGATTAGGTGTGATCTTCTGAGTAGTGACAGTGAGCTCAGAGAGGCATGTTGAGTCTGGTATAGCCTGGTAGGATGTGGACATAACTGGCAGGTAGGGGCTTAGCCTTTATTCTTACAGCAGTGTCACACAGATGTTCATGTGACTCTTAAGTAATACAAAGGGTGTAGTGGTTAGTACAACTATGACAAGGAGCTCCTAGAATGTAGACCAGAGTAGATAAGGAGCAAAAGGGAAATAATTGGTTGGAACAGACAAGAAAGGTGTCTTGGCTGATGTGTCAAAGAAGAAAGCAAGATGGATGTGATGTCATACACTAGTATACCCAGCACTTAAGAGGTAGAGGCAAGAGAATCTTGGGTCTGAGCCTAGCATGGCTACATAGGGAGACCCTATCTCAAAATACAACAGTGGAAGAAAGTGTAATTTCATTTTAAAGATTTGTTTGGGGGCTGGAGAGATGGCTCAGTGGCTAAGAGCATGTGCTGCTCCTACAGAGGACCCAGGTTCGGGTCCTGACACCCACACTGTGGCTCACAACCATCCCCTTGTAACTCAAGGGGATCCCATGTCATCTTCTGTCCTCCAAGGACACCAGACATTAGATACACATGACATATATATGGGTAAAATACTCATAAAATAAAATTAAATCTTAAAAATGATTTAAGGATTTATTTGTTTTTTATAACTTGTGTTTTAAAGATAGAGAAGCAGAGACGGATAGAACGGATAAAGCAGAAGCGAGCTCAGCTACAAGAACTTCTCCTTCAGGTAAAGATCTGGCTTATTTTTCACTACCTTCCTAGCCCATGCAGTGTTTCTCTGCTTCCAACGCCAGTATGTTTGTAGTTGTGTTGCCATCAGGTAGTGTCTAGAATACCAATACAGCCCCAGCTGCCGTAGCTCGTTGGTCTTGAATGTTTGGCCTTTCAGATGGTCCAGCTGTCATATTTTCCCCCGTCCCTGACTCCCAGGTTCCCACCTTGAGTGCAGCAGCTCCCTTTGGGTGCTCATCCTTCCCCGAAGTTGAAATATCCAGGGGTTTTGCTGCTTCTCTTTTGTCCCTAAGGAGAGGGAGTCTCTTAGGTGTATCAGAACTGGTAAAGCAGTTGTAGCCTGACCTATAATCTCCCATCTAGTCTAAAAGGTCTACAGTGTCACCCACCAGAGTCAGACATAGGTTCCCGATCAGAATCTGGACAAGCCCCATTTCATGCTGAGACAGAATAATTCTGCCCCAAAAGGAAGGCATGCAGAATGAGTGTTGAATAGGCCTCTCCATTGACAGACATTTGGCTATGGAATATAGCTCAATTTGTTTCTTAAAAAAAAAAGAAAAAAAAAAAAAAAAAAAAAAAAAAAGATGACTGTGGGACCAGGGACCTGGAGAAAGGGGCAACACGAAATGTCAGGTTTCTATATCCACTAGGAAGTTCAGGATGTACCGTCTTACAAAGTTATCTTGGGTTTGGCAACTTGGACTGGTATTAGGGATCCTGGAGAGGGAAGTCCCAGGACCCATCAATGTTTAGATGAGGAAGCTGGTTTCAAGCTCTTGTCACTCAAGGAGCCTCTTGACCTCCAGTTATTGCCTTGGCATTTTGGAAAGGATTTAGGTAAGAATGAAACATAATTCTCATAGTTCTGTCCTTGGGGCATTCCCTCCAGAAGTACACTGGCCGGCCACAGAGGGAGCGTGTCCTACTTCAGGATGCCTTTTCCTTGGGTAGCTCTCATAACAGCCAGCAAGTTATGTCATTTGTTCTTGTCCCTCCCCCAGTCCTGTTTGAAGACATTGTGGTAGTGATCTAGACAGATTGGTCCAGGTTCCCATTTGGCTTAACCACCAGTTTTCACAGTTTTCTATGAATATCTGGGACTGATTGGGTGAAGGAAGACTATGTCTTTCCGAAGGACATCCGAGGGCTCTGGTGTCCCATTAGTGTATTTTCTAGTAGTCTCTCTTTAGTCTCTGGAGAAAAAGGATAGGAGGTCCACTTTCTCTCTGGCAGATGGCCTTCAGCTAATAATCAAGCCATTTGATCTCTGCTTTCCTTAAATCCTCAGAAATATGAAGTGCTTTCTCTTCCAGTGACCGTGGAGTCACTGGGTAGTCACTGGAAGGGCCTGTGAGTGTTGACTCTGGGCCATGTTGGTCATTACCAGTTGTCATTGCCTTTCCTTCACCCTTCTTCTAAGGTCAAGGTCTGATCTGAAACGAGCATGAAACCTCTCCAGGCCAGCCTGTAAAGACTGTTTAGGTGCTATTCTCAGTGAGACTATCCAATTCCTTTTTTGAGCATCTTTAAGCCTGGCTAATATAAAATGACTCTCTAAACATAGGTGGGTCTGAATTCTCCCCTTATCTCTTGCAAGGGAACCATGCCAGGGCCTTGAGGTGGTCAGGTTGAATTTCTTGAGTTCCTCTAGGATATGATGGGCAGGGGTTGGGGTAATCAGGGCAGCCAAGTTAGGTATGTGGGAGTTTTGTTTTGGTTTTGGTTTTCGAGACAGGGTTTCTCTATGTAATAGCTCTGGCTGCCTAGAATTCACTCTGTAGACCAGGCTGGCTGGAACTCACAGAGATTTACCTGCCTCTGCCTCCTAAATGCTGAATTGAAGGTGTATGCCACCATGCTCAGCCAGGGATGTGTTGGTTTTGAAGGAATGAGGTCTCGGGTTATAAGGCTAAGTAGGAGGTCTCCTGATTTCCGAAGTACAGAGCCAAACCACAGAGGCTGTCAAAGGAACAGGACCTAGCTGACAATGTCAACCTTGAAGACAAAAGAAAGTTGACCCTAGGGGATGTTAGACCATTTTCTCCCTCTTATAGAATTGGGCCAGGTGAAGGATAGCATTATAATTGAGGCTCCCCTGAGTCATCTTTGTTTTTTTGGATTTGTTTGTTTCTTTTGGTTTTGTTTTGTTGTTGTTATTGGGGGTTTTGTTTTGTTTTTGTTTGTTTGTTTTTGTTATTTTGTTTGTTTGTTTTGTTTTGTTTTTTTTGAGATAGGATCTCTCTACATAACCCTGGTTGTCCTGGAACTCGCTCTGTAGACCTGGCTGGCCTCAAACTCAGATATCCACCTGTTTCTGTCTTCAGAGTGCTGGGATTAAAGGTGTGCACCACCACACTCAGCTAAGGCATCTGTTTTTCACAACATACAGGAATTACTGAGACCATGACTACTGAGAAAATAAGTCTTATATTATTTTTTTGTCTAAGTGCCTGAAGGTCGAATTCTGCCCATTGTGAAGCAATCAAATACTGACTTCCAGAAGTCTTAGAGCCATTTTATCCCATCTGTAAATTAGACAGTAACTGGAGGCTTTCTGTAGATGTACAACTTTTTACTCTTTTTATCAAATGAGATTTACAAAATAGTCATAGAAAGTAATCTATGCAAGCTGCCCGTGTACATTAATTTTTTGTTGTGGCTAAACTGATTTGATCTTATTTAGTATGTCACAACTCACTGTGCTATGACACAGGTTAACTATTATCTATATGTTACCACCGCCCTTTTATCTTTGTATATTAGTTACTTTTCTCACATGTTCTAGCTAGCAGGAATTTTTATGATCAAGCATTCTAACATAATTTAATCCAAAGAAAACGAATTTTATGTTTATATGCTAAGAAAGGATGGCAGAAAAATATTACAAGTCTTTGTTTTCTATAATTGATTATATTTTTTACAAGAGTGGAAAACTTTGCAAGTAAAAACAGTGATTGTTCATTGTTATGGTGTGAGGGCATAAACAGAAACGTTTGCTCTGTGAACCCCAGCTTCAGGGGTGCCACCCAGCACAACACAGTAGAGCACTGGCTGCAACACCTGGTGGGTGGTGTGGTAGACTTCAATTAACTTTGTGTCATCGTAATTCAGAAACCTTTTACTGTAGCTCACGCATTCATTTATGTAACTTCATGTGGGATCTCAACCCTCAGTCTAAAAAGCTGTGTTCTCACAGGACATAATGGCAGGTCTATACTCCCAGCACTCGGGAGGTAGAGGCAAAAGGATCTGGAGTTGAAGATCATCCTTCGCTACACAGCAAGTTAGAGACCAACCTGCACACTCGCCTATAAGTCAGTCAATCAAAGCTATGTTCTAGTAGGGAGGAGAAGTTATAGAAATATGTTTGACTACCTCATTCTTTTTCTCACTTCCAATGCCAGCACATTTTTCTCTGGATGTAAAATGAGTTGAGGAATGAATATAAACTACTTTCAGCTTTTTGTATTTATTTATGTATTTCATGTACATTGGTATTTTGCCTGCATGTAGTATGTCTGTGTGAGGGTGTTGGATTATCTAGGACTGGAGTTACATTACAGACAGGTTGTGAGCTGCCATGTGGATGTTGCCTATGGAACCTGGGTCCTCTGGAAGAGCAGTCAGTGCTCTTAACCACTGAGCCATCTATCTCTCCAGCCCCCTACTTTTGTTTTTTGGGAACTGAAAAGAACAAAGAACTATAACTTAAGTTTTATAATCGTAGTAATAGTGGTAGTTTTGATAGTTGTTGATGTTGGTAATTGGACAATTAATACTAGAATAAATTGATATTCCTTCTGAATAATGAATTTTAAGAGATAGTGTTTATTTTCTAGGAAATAGGACCCAACCACTTTTAAGATAATTTTGTAAATCAAACTTTAGTTAAGACCCAAAACCTGAAATGAAACAGTTCTAAACATAGATTACTAAGATTTTTTTTTTTTTTTAAGGTGAATTTGGGATGATTGTTTTATGAGCAGATGAAAGAAAGGCAGACTAATTTTTTTTTTAAAGTAGCTATCTTGCCTGACTAATATTAAGGTCACGTTCTTTATCTTTTGAACAATAATTATAATGAGCAGTGATAAAGTTCAGATTTTATATTTTATACTTTGTACTGAACCTCAGTTTCCTCTCAGGAAAGTATTGGGTTGGGAAGCCTTGGGCTGGATCCCAGAGATGCTTTGACGGAAGGTTATGAGCTATGCAGGCCTCAGACACCAGCACCCACCTCCTGCCACCAGCAGGCTAGTGCTGCTTCCGTCTGTTCTCTATTATGAGCATTCCAGATGTCATCGTGAGACTAATTCTCTGCTTTAAAGAGTTGTGTATCTCTGAATTAGATAGAAAAAAATGAGATGTATTTCACTTTAAACTCTGAGGATGAGGTATGAGGTGAGTTGAGCTAAACTTACTTGGGGTCACTCTGACAGAGAGCTCTTGCCTATGCTGCTGGGCTCTCGCATATCTCTGAGAGCCTATTTCTCTAGGAAATGTAAACAAGAGGCCCCATCATTTACCTTAGTTAGATATCATCAAAATATGTGTTGCTGGGCATGGTGGTGCACACCTGTAATCCCAGTACTTGGGAGGCAGAGGCTGGTGGATCTCTGAGTTCGAGGACAGCCTAATTAGTCTACACAGTGAGTTCCAGGACAGTGAGGGCTACAAAGGGAAATCCTGTCTCAAAAATAAAAGAAATACATGTATTTTACTCTTGAAATGTGTTTATTGCACTTAACCTTTGTAATATTTTATTATGTTTAACTTTTTTATTTGTGAGTATAAATAGACTGCTTGTTTAAGTACTCTAGTTTGATATAGATATTTAAAATGTATTATGTCAATTTACTTAAATTCTATGTCACTTTTTCATATTAAATTACTACCTTTTGTTTATTCAACATTACAGCAAATTGCTTTTAAAAATCTGGTACAGAGAAATCGACAAAATGAGCAACAAAACCAGGGCCCTCCAGCTCTGAATTCCACCATTCAGCTGCCATTTATAATCATTAATACAAGCAGAAAAACAGTCATAGATTGCAGCATCTCCAGTGACAAGTGAGTAGGGAACTAAGGGAGGGGAGGGTACAGGGCTGTTGTTAGTATTCAGGCATCTGTACTGCCTGGGGTTCTGGCAGGATGCACCCTCAGCTGCAGACACTAAGAGCACCACCTGTGCATATTCACAATGCTCCCTTTAAAAGGGCCCTGCCCGCCCCCATTCTTCTCTCTTTCTTTCTCTCCCTTTCTGTCCCTCCCTTCCTCCTCTCTCTCTCCCCCTCTTTCCTCTCTCCTGCTGCCCCTGTCTCCTTCCCTTCCCTTTCCCCTTTTTATGATCCCTTTCCCTAATCTAAAAACAAAAAACCCTCTCCTTGAACCCTGTGGAATGGTGCCTTTCTCTTGAGTGCCAACACTGGCCTTCTGTTAATGTTCCCCCACATAAAGATGATGCATTCCACTATCTGCAGCCCCTTAAGGCTGGTGGCTCCCACATGGGTGTTCTTTTCAGCGAGAGTGAGCTCCACCCTTTATCATTCATAGTCCTTTACCCCATGTCAGGCTTGCCTGTGACATGTGTGTGGTGCTACCTGGTTCCAAGCTGTCGTGTGTGTGACACTTGTGTGGTAACTCAGTAAGTTAGCCTATTAGTGAGGGTTCAGGTGAGTCACTGTTATAGTTTATTACGAAAATATATCAACAGTATTTGGCATTAAAGCAACTGTCTCGTTTATTATATCATACTTAGTATGCTTCTATTTGGTTTTTAAGAAGGGGTTTTGTAGCCCAGGCTGTCCTCTAACTTACTACATAGCCACTATGACATTGAGTTCATCTTCCTTGCACTGCCTCCCACATGCTGAGATTAAAAGGTGCCGAGTCCTGAGTTTGGATCCCCCACCCGTATAAAACCTGGGTGTGCTTACCTATAACCCCAGCCTGTGGCAGGTAGGGAAGGGTAATGATGACAGAGCAGGAAGTTGCCAGGGCTTGCTTGGCCAGCCTAGCTCAAACAGTGGGCTGCAGGTTCAGTGAGAGAGCCTGTCTCAAAAACTAAGTTGAAGAGTGATGGGGAGGACACTCAGTGACCTCATCTGGCCACCCCCATGTGACACCATTCACTTTGGCAAGTAGAAAGTAGCAGTCTTCAGAGCAGAAAATTCATTATATACTAACCTCCTCGTGAGGAAGCTAGAAGTGTACGAGAACAAGACGGGTCAGTTGTGGACTCGAGCTCCTCTCCCTGCCTGCTCATGAGCTCTGTTTACAGCCTTGTGAGGTCTGGCTCACTGCAGCATTTTCTAAGTGCTAGTTGCTGTTCTTAGGGACAGGCAGTTTGCATTCTTTACATTTCTTAGCCTCTCTGAGATCTGATTCCTTCCTCCACAAAAATAAAAATTAGGGCCAGCAAAATGGCTCAGTAGGTAAAGGTGCTTGCTAGCAAACCTGATAGCCTGATATAATCCTCAAAACCCAAATGGTAGGAGACAACCAACTCTAAAAAATTATTCATTAATCTCCACATTCTAAAATAATGTATAAGAATTCAAGAAATTAAAATCAGTTATTTATTTGCCAATTTATAAATTCACAAAACAGCTAGCTAGCCCAGTTAAATGTTACATGTTAGAGTTATTACTCACATCCACAGACTACAGAAACCTCTGTCTAAGAGGACTGCCTATCAGCACACTATCATAACACAGAAACCCGTGTCTAAGAGAACTATCAACATGTCATAACACTAAGATGTCTTCAAAATGGTTAAAATCTTCAGAAATGACCTGTAAATGTGATGCTGTAATTACTCTCTAAAAGTTAGTCTCCTGTTTTATGAGGGACTAGAAAATTCTCTTCTTAGGTTAAAGGGCTTCCGCAGCCGAGCTTGTAGCACATAACCTGTAAACCCAGGTTGGGCAGAAGGGTTCCTATGAGTTGGCCAGCATTGGTCAGCCAAGAGAACTGCATAAGAGAGACCTGTCTCAATAAATAAGTAATTTCTGAAGAACTGAAAAATAATGTCAGGAAAATTGGGAACTGTTGGCCTTAGCAGTTTATGGACACTGTTCACCCAAGGCTGGGATCTATTTTGGTTCCATGCCTTGGGTGGTCACTGACTCATGCCTTGCTTGGCATCCCTTCATGGAGCAGCTTGTACATGCTTGTTATTTGAGGTAGGTCCGTAATCTTGCCTGTTACTTTGGTGAAGCAATCTTAATTAGCCAGGAGGCTTTCCCATAATGAAATTAAGTTTACAAAGCCACCTGCATGTAAAGATGCCTGAAATCATCCCTCTGGCAAGGACCCCTTCCAGTTAGCTGTAAACTTGTTAATCCACTTTATTCAGACTCACACTTCAGCATCTTGCTGTGAGTTACAAGCTTTTCTGGTAATAGAAAATTCCATAACAAGGTAGAAATCACTGTTACTCAGAGCTTGCACTAGAACAAGCATATGGAACTGAGATGTGTACGTGGATGTGTCAAGCCTGGCTAAAAGGCATCAGTGCTCTCCTAATGCCAATTATTTCCTGGAGATCAAGCTTTTTGGTGTCTTGCTGGTCCTTTCTTTGCTTCTGGATCATGTTGTGTTCCTAGACACCTAAACATTCTGATAGGTGCTGTGTACTTCATATGCTTCTGACAGATTCTATCTGTAGCCTAGGCTGGATTGTAACTCTTGAAACCTAAGATGGCTTTAGCTCATAGGAATCATCCTGGGTAGCCTTGCAAGTAATGGTATTATAGGTATGAGCCACCATACTGAGCGCTGTGTGTGACACTTGCTTTATTCCTAGCTCCCCAAGTCAGGATTTAGGTGAGTTTGCTTTGTTAAAATTGTCTTCTGTTCAAGTGCCTGAAGTCCCAACTACCTAAAAGATCCCTGAGTCCAGTTCAGACAAAACTCTGCAATGTGGTACAACCTCATCTCAAAACAAAGGGAAAGGTCTTTGTGATTGACTGAGTGTGCTGTGACCAGCCCTTGACTTAGGAAAATTAATTGAGCATTCACTATATTTTCTTGAGGCTAATAAACTAGTCTACTACGGACCGCAGTAAATAAACAAACAAAGCACAGGGTGTAAGACCTTTCAGAGCTCCTGTAGCACCAAAACCTCCATTCTTACTTGCCTTTCTTTTCTTTAATTTTTTGTTTTGTTGAGACAGGGTTTCTCTGTGTAGCCCTGACTTGTCCTGGAATGCACTCTGTAACCAGGCTGGCCTTTAACTCAGAGATCCACCTGCTTCTGCCTCCCAATTGCTGGGATTAAAGGCGTACGCCACCACCTGGCCTCCTTTATTCTTTAAAAAATAATTATTATTAAATTTATGTATTTCTGAGTGAAAGAGAGAGATCTAGGGAACTGAACTCATTGTCAGGATGGTGTCTGGCACCTTTACCTGTGAGCCATCTCACCCGCCCCTCCCCATCCTTGCTTTATTTTGCAGGTTTGAATACCTTTTTAATTTTGATAATACCTTTGAGATCCATGATGACATAGAAGTACTGAAGCGGATGGGAATGTCCTTTGGTCTGGAGTCAGGCAAATGTTCCCTGGAAGACCTGAAAATTGCAAAATCACTGGTTCCGAAAGCATTAGAAGGCTATATCACAGGTATGTTGGTGTGTGGCTAACATGTTAAGCATCCTCACAGAGTGCAGTTCAGAGACTCTGTGCTGGCTTCACTGAGTAGTGTCCATTAATACTTTATGTAATAAATGTGTGGCATTCTTTCCCCAAAAAATTAATCAGTGATTTTTAGAGGATTACAAACTTACAGCTATACAATGTATATTGCACCAAAAACATTGGCTGACTCGTCACTAAGTTTAGGTGTGCAATAATGTATTTTCTCTGTAATGCTGAGAATTAACTAGTGAAAAGCTTGATGGAAGTTTGATTTTGTAATTCCTTCTAGGGGAACTTAGAGTAGTTTACAAAAAAATAGATATACCTCCCCTCTAATGGAATGCTGTGTTTGTCTATTCAGTGGATCTGAATTCAGAGAGCAGAAATATCTTAATTTTCTGTTAACACCGTGACCAAGGCAGTTTATAGAAGGGTTAATTTGGGCTCAGAGTTAGTTACCAAGGGTGAAGAGTTGACCGTGGCAGTAAGCAGGAGGCATGTAGGCTGGAGCAGCAGCTGAGAGCTCACATCTCAAACCTCAGACAGGAAACTGAAAATGGCTTGAGTCTTGAGACCTCAAAGCTGGCCCCCAACAAGGCCACAACTCCTAATACTCCCCAGGCAGCCACCAACTGGGGACTGCATAATTGAAATTCCCATGACCTCTTAGGATATCTCATGCAAACTACCACAAGGAATATATAGTTGAAGTTTTAATTATCAGGGGAAGAAACCCAGAAAACATGGATTCATGCTAGTGTTCACTATTCTCTTTACAATAAAATCTCTAAATGGATTGTATTTATTGTTCCTTATCTCTCTCCGAGTCTTAAACGATTTGTACTAAGTAGTGAGTAAATACAGAGTGTTTCTACAGTTAGGACTAAAAAGTCCTAGTTCAGTGACTCATGACGTAGGAAAGCAGTGTTACTGTCGAAGGCATTTGTGCATCCTCCTGTCTGTGACTTTGCCCTCACCTTTAGATATAACCAGTTCCTCGAATTTCTTCTTTTAGACATGATTTTGCTGTTAGCCCAGCCTAGTCTCTAGTCCTGGTTCTCTTACCTCAGCCTCCCAAATGCTAGGATTACAGGTATATATCACACTCTGACTTTAAATTTCTTATTTCTTATTCATTTGCTTTTTCTTCAGAGCAATGATTCTCAACCTTCTTAATGTTGTGACCCATTAATATAGTTAGTTCCTCATGTTGTGGTGGTCTCCAACCACAAAATTATTTCACTGCTACTTCATAACTATAATTTTGCTACTATTATGAATCATAATGTAAGTGATATGCAGGAGATCCTATAGGTAATCTCTGTGAAAAGGTCATTTGGCCACTGGCTCAGAACCCACACATTTTGAACCACTAATTTAGGGGACGAGAACAAGAATGTAGCTCAGTTTGTAGAGTGCCACCCACAGGTCGATAACCACAGCTTTAGATGCAAGAACAAGTATGGCAAGCAGGAAAAAGAAACATTGTTTAGTCTTCTGACATTTATAAATAAAATCAGCCCAGACTATCCCGGATCTCACTTTGTAGCTCAGGCTGGACTTGAACTCATAGTATTCTGTCTCAGTCTCCTGAGTGCTGGGATTATATTCTGTACTGTACCAGCTGCCTGGAATGATGTTTTCTTTAGTGTTGATTTTCTTTGATTTAACATTATATCTGTCATATTCCTTTGTGTGGTTTAGTGGTTGGAGAGATGGCTCAGTGGTTGGGAGCACTGGCTGTTCTTCCTGAGAACCCGAGTTCAATTCCCAGCACCCACAAGGCAGCTCACAACTGTCTGTAACTCCAGTTGCAGGAGGTCTGACACCTTCACCACAATGCACATAAAAACCTTTTTATTGCATGAGCAAATCATAATTTGTTCATTTTAGTGTTAATAAACTTTTAGTTCCCCCCCCACCTCTGCCAGTTCATGCTAAAATTCAGTGGTGCTTTGAACATTCTGTTCATGTGTCCTACTGCCATGTGCAAACATAGAGATCGAAATCACTGGGTCTGCATTGGGTAGGTGAGCTTTCTTGGATGATTCCAAAAGTTTTCAATTTGATTTTACTAGATTATTCCTTCCCTGTCAGGCTTTGAATTAATATTTAGTTCACATAAAATAAAACATCCATTTAAAAAAATGTGTATGTGGATGGGAATTTTCCTACATGTGTGTCTGTGTACCACATATGTTGCATGCCCAAAGAAGCCAGAACAGCCTGTCAAAATCCTTTGGGACTTGCTGGTGGTGGTGGTTCATGCCTGTAATCCCAGCATTTGGGAGGCAGAGGCAGGTGGATCTCTGATTTTGAGGCCAGAACAGCCAAGGCTACACAGAGAAACTCTGTCTTGAAAAACAAAAGAAAGAAAGAAAAAATCCTTTGGTACTCAAGTTATAGATAGTTATGAAATACAGTGTGGGTTCTGAGAATCAAACCCAGGTCTTCTGGATGATTAGCTGGTACTGGTAACTCCTGAGCCATCTCTCCCACCCTGTAAATGCCCATTCATAAAAGTATGCAATTCAGTGATGTTTTGCTATAGTCACAAAAGTATGCAGCCATCTCCTTTTTTTTTTTACAAGATCTCACTACACTACAACTCTGGCTGGCATAGAGATGACTATAGAGACCAGGCTGCTCTCAAAGTCATAAGATTCGCCTATCCTGCTTCCCAGTGCTGAGATTAAAGGTGTACACCACCACAGCTAGCTCCTAGGCATTTTTTAACCATAAAAAGAAACCCATGTTGCTAGCACTCCCTGCATCCAACCCCCTAGCCACTGGCAACTAGTAGTGTAGTCTGTTTTTTGTCACTGTGGTTTGCCAGTTCTAGACATTACATATAAACAGGATTGGACATTATGTGGCCTTTGTAATGGCTTCTTTCACTGTGCATAGTATATTTAATATGCTCAGCATTCACCAAGCTATTCCATGCCTTTGTATTATTTAAGTATTCTCGTTGCCCAAGTGTTTAGAATGAGTAATGGTTCCAATTTGAGTAGGGTTTTTTGTTTGGTTGGTTGGTTTTGTTTTTTTTGTTTTATTTATTATTATTATTATTATTATTATTATTATTATTATTATTATTGTTTGTTGTTTTTTATTTTGTAGTTGTGGGTTGTTTTTGTTTGTTTGGTTTTTGTTTTTGTTTCGTATCTTGGAATCTTCTAATTTGCCCAATAAAGTTATTTGAAATGGAACCCAAATCTGAACATGAGATTTCTGAGATATATATCTCCAGTTGTTTTGTAGAGTATTTAATATGCCTGTGTTTCGACTATGAACTATCCTATGAAGATTTTACACTTTTGGCATTATGTCAGTACTTAGAAAGTTTCAGGTTTTGGAACATTTCAGAATTGGAATTTTTGGATTAGGGAGGCTCAACTTATACCTGTTCGTTTTTATTTTTTATTTATTTTTTTCTCCTCCTCCTCCTTTGTTTTTCAAGACAGGGTTTCTCTGTAGCTTTTGAAGCCTGTCCTAGAACTTGACCTGTAGACCAGGCTGGCCTTGAACTCACAGAGATCTGTCTCCCTGTGCTGGTATTAAAGGAATGTGCCACCACTGCCCAACATACCCATTCCTTTTATTGGGAAATAATATTCCAGTTTATGGATGTACTACATTTTCATCCATTCATTGATTGGTTGGCACACATTTGGATTCTTTAGACTTTTGAGTTTTTTGTTTTTGTAAACATATTTTCAGTTTTGTTTTGTTTGTATTGTTTTGTTTTATGAAATGCCACATGGTTTTTAAAGTGCCTATACCATTTTACAGTTCTAAGTAATGTATGAGTCTTCTTATTTTTCTTTTTTTATATCCTTCTCAATACCCACCACACTTCAATTTTTGGCGCTAGTAATTGAATACGTGTTTGATTTATTTTGTTTTGTTTTTCATGATAAATATACACTCTAGGGCTAGAGAAATGGCTTAGTGGTTAAGAGCACTAACTCTTCCAGAGGTCCTGAGTTCAATCCCAGCAACCACATGATGGCTCAGAACCATCTATAACAACATCTGATACCCTCACCTGGCATGCAGGCAACGCACTTACATATTAACAAAAAAAAAAACAAAAAACCTTTACTCCCATCCCTGTCCATCTTTATAATTTCACATGGTGAAATGGTAACACACAATGATTTTTATCTAATTTCCCTAATGATTTAGGGTGTTGCAGCTTAAACATTTTTCTTGGAGACATAATTTTCTTTTTATTTTAATTTGAAAAAGTATATTGGCATAGTTAATAAAAAGAAACTTTTTAGTTTTTCAAGATAGAGTCTCTCTATGGCTTTGGAGGCTGTCCTGGAACAAAGTCTTATAGACCAGGCTGGTCTCGAACTCACTGAAATCCACCTGCCTCTGCCTCCTGAGTGCTGGGATCAAAAGAAACTTTTATGGGTTCTGTAATTTATATATTTTCCACTAATTTGGAAATGTTTGTGGTTTTGCTAATTCCTACAATATTATATATTCTACAAAGGTAACTTGAACATTTAAAAGTATTTTGGGCTTTGATTTCATCCAGAACTTCACATCACGTTTTTTTTTTTTTGGTTGTTGCTATTCAAAATGGGCTGTCACTGTTGTCTAGGATAGATGTGGACTGGGCTCCGGTGACCCTGCTGCCTGGGCCTGCAGAGTAGCTGAGGCCACCACTGCGCCTGGCTTCACATCTATCTCCTTAATAGTTTTAATATTAGTTGTAGGATATATAAAATCAAATATAAGCAAAAAGGTAGTTTGTTTTAAGCCTTTTGCTCACAAGTTTGTTAACTGAGATTTGATTTCGTTGTACTTCACATATTAAGTTGGTACCGTCTGCCTTCTGCAAGTGTAACCCTTGTTCCCTGCACCTCAGCGGATCCTTCCCATACATTCACTGCTCCCTGTGCTCCATGCTCTCTGGCACAGAACTTGCCGTTTCATTAGCCTCATTGGACTGAAGTCCAGCAGTGTCTGAATAAAGGACTTACTCAATAAATCACCAGGAGTTTTTTTCACTTATTCCCAGTGGAAATGTTCAGGGTGATTAGCAGGCTCAGTGGTTTGATCTCTTCATGACCTCATTTGCAGTCTGGGCCACAGATTTTCCTGTCAGTTCAAAGGATATGTGCCTTTAGGGTAAAGGGAGGGAATGGTTCTTGGACAAGAGTGTGAGAACCACCGTGCAGAGCCTGTGATAATGGGAAAGAAATGCGGGCTTTCAGACGCATTGTCGAAAGAAAATATAATCAGTAATGCTCACAACTGAATAGCTGTGACCCAGCAGAAAGTTTCTGAAGTTCTGTATACTGATTCCTATGCAGCACAGGACTCCAGCTTTAATTTCATCTTGTTCAGACTTGTACTTATTAAATGTATTCACAGTCTGCTATTCTTAGAATTGATTCTTTTTCCCCCTCACAGCTGCTTTAGCCTGTGAAGAAAAGGCTCAGAAGGCCAGTGTAAAGTTAATATAGTCATTTAGTTTCCTCATTTGTACATGGGAACGGTCTCTCAGTGGCCAGGCACAATTCTAACCCTAATATACATAGCTCCAAGCTTTTTGCACAGTAATTACAAAAATAGTACAATAAAGGGGATGGGGAAATGTCTCAGTGGGTGAGAGCACTGGTCCACAGCCTGACAACCCGAGTTTCATCCTCAAAACTCACACAAAGAGCCATATGTGGGAGTGTGCATCTTTTATCTCAGAGTAAGTAGAGACAGAATTGGCCAGAAGCTCACAGAGCAACTGTGAACATGCAGTGTAGCAACAGAAACAAAAGAGACCCTGCCTCAACAAGCTGGAAGACAGGAACCAACTCCCAAAGTCCACGACTTCCACAAGCATGCCATGGCACGCACATACCCACTCACACACGAAAGCTCAAGGGCTGCCAAGATGGTTTGGTGGGTAAAATGTTTCTGCCAAGCCTGATGATCTGAGCGTGATCTCCTGAACCTACATGCTGGAAGGAGAGAGCCAGCTGCTTAAAGTTGTCCTCTGACTTCCACACTCATGCCATGCCACATCCACAGAAATAAAAAGAATAAGTGTAAATTTAAAAGTACAATAAAAGCTTATTTGAACAAATTGTATTTTCTGAGTATGCATGTTTTGCCTTATAGTGTGAGGTTCTCCACCACATCCCACCCCCAACAGATTTTGTCTGTGTAATCCTAGCTGTCGTCCTGAGAGATCTGCCAGCCTCTGTCTCCCCAGTGCTGGGATTAAAGGCAGACACCACTATGCCCAGTGATGTGAAGTCTGTCTTTAATACTGCATTTCTATAGCTTTTCCTGACTATTAAAGTCACTGTTGGCCAGGTGTGGTGGTGCACACCTTTAATCTGAGCACTTGGGAGGCAGAGGCAGGTGGATCTCTGTGAGTTTGAAGCTGGCCTGGTCTACAGAGTGAGTTCTAGGACAATTAGAGCTGTTACTTAGAAAAACCTGTCTCAAAAATAGCAACAACAACAACAAAAAAAAGTCACTGTTGAAAGAGACTATATACATTCATTCATTCATTAATTCTGAGGACCCTAGACATTCAGGTTACAGTTATCTCTGAGCTAACATTCTAGACAGGGAGACATCCTCAAGTAACAGAGCAGTAAGAACTACTGTTGCAATGGGAGAAGCATGGCATATGCTGGGAAAAGGAGATGCCAGGACACACCCTTATGGTTTCCTGCAAGCTGAAACACCTCATAACTGTCTAACCTTTATTAAGACCATGACTGCAGATCTGGAGAGGGGCCTCGGCCTTAAAGTGCATGGGGTGTTCTTCTAGAGGACCGAGGTTCAGATCCCAGCACCCATTTGGTGCCTTACTACTTAACATGAGTTCCAAGGAATATAATGCCTTCTCTTGACCTCCATGGGGACCAGGCAATGGTACACAGGTACATACTCAGGCAAAGTACCCATGCACATAAGATAAAAGTAAATTTTTAAAATGGTTGCATTATGAAAAAGTACCTCATTCACCAAGGGTGGGAGTGGAGGGGAACCTAGTTAGGAAAAAGCCTAGATCATTGGTGAGCAACAGCGTTGAATCCACCAGCATGCACTTCTGAAGACAGTACTCTGCCAGTTCAGTTGGTAATGTGCTTGCATAGCACATGAAACCAACTGTAATTCAACCCCCAGCACTTGTGGAAAAAGCTAGGTGTGGTGATACACACTTACATTCAGTGCTAGGGGCCAGATGGGAGGGTCTCTGGGGCTTGCTGGCCTATCCTGATTAGCAAGGTGAAGTCTCTCTGAGAGACCCTGTCTCAGAAACATATCTGCACACATTTGTACACACCATACATGCACACAAAGTGAGAGTTGGGGGAAGGGTGACAAGAGTGTGTCATCTGCCTAAGATAGTTCAGATCTTTTGTGTCTCTTTACCCGATCCTGGCTTTGGCTGTTAACATCACAGCCATGGTCTTTCATGATGGGGACACCACATGTATAAGATAGTCCACACTCTGACCACATTCTACTGTACCTAGAAAGCCACCTTGTCAGGTCTTACGTAGAAATAAAAGCCCAGCAGGTGTGAGCACGCACTGCTCTTGCGGAAGACTTTGGTTCAGCTCACACCTTTGCAGGGCAGTCAGTTCAACACGTCTGTCCTCCGTGGCGTCTCGCTACACACACTCCCACTCAGGCTGTCACAAGTACATTGAATTAAAGCATTGAATTAAAAGGAGCCAGTGATGGTTTTACTTTGAATTCTTTCTCCCTGGTCTTTCTTCCTGTTTTGTTTGTTTGTTTGTTCTTTCTTTTCTTGCTCAATAATTTAGTTGTACCCCCCCCAGTGCACCCCCCAAAAAAGAACACCGGGTTCTTCCCAGTGAGAATTGTCCAGCTGTACCAAGACATAACGCATGCTGACTTCAGATCACAGCAGAATAGCCACAGTGCAGAGCCCACATTTCCTTTCTTTTGCTGTTTGCTTTATCTTGCAGATATCTCTACAGGACCTTCTTGGTTAAATCAGGGACTACTCTTGAACTCTACCCAATCAGTTTCAAATTTAGACCTGACCGCTAGTGCCACCGAACCCCAACCAAGGTATGTATTATTTTCAAGGTGAGAAAAGCAAGCCACAGAGACCACAGCAAGCTCTGCTGTGGAGAGCCAGGGTTATGTTGCTGCTACAACAGGTGGGTCAGGTTTATAGCAGATCTCCGCCCTTCAGTTTTTATTCCTGTCTGCAGAAGGAAATGTCTGCGTTGCATTAATGAACCTGTATGTTTTTAACTTGCTCGCTAGTGTAAACCAAGGGTTGTGCTTGGATGCTGAAGTGGCCTTAGCGACTGGGCAGTTCCCTGCCCCAGACAGTCACCAGTCCAGTAGTGCGGCATCTCACTGCTCTGAGTCCCGCGGCGAGACCCCTTGTTCGTTCAACGATGAAGACGAGGAAGATGAGGAGGAAGATTCCTCCTCCCCAGAATAAAGACAGGAAAAACTCATGTTTTAACATTTGATGCTCATGTGTGTCTTTAGTGTGAGCTCTTGTGTTTGAAACGATTGCTTCAGTCTTTGCCTTTGTTTGCATTTGTGTTTAGTGAAAACTAGAGAAACACAATAAGCAAATTACATGAAGGCTGAGATGATTGAAATGAAGGTTAACGTAGCGTGAGTGAAAACTGAGCAACAGAGCAGTAGGTTACATCGCCAACAAAGCATGCTTTCTGAAGAGAGGGGGAATAATCCATGAAGAACGGCAGTTAATGAAGCTTGTTTTCAGGGAGGTGGGGTTTGAAGACCCCACGATGTGTGAGCATTTAGACTTGAGATTGCTGCAAGGAGCAGTATGCAGCGATGATGGCTTTCTCCCTTGTTGGGCTGTCTTTTATAGACAAAAGTAAACTTGAAAGTCCCAGTGAGTGTACAGTGAGGGATGTAGATTGCAGGCTTTGTGGCCTGAGGCGCACAGATGAACTGCTGAGCTAGCTGGAAGTCTAGCTGAGGTGCTTCGTGCGTGTGCTGCCTTAGCTTCTAGAAGGGAGCAGACGCTACCTTATAAGCACCGAGGTGACAATTAGAATAATTTACAGTAAACTGAAGTGACCATTTGTCAATGCATTGGTGCATAGGAGTTTCTAGGGCTACTTCTGAAAGCCAAAGTAGAATAGCATTTCCATGTGCATTAAAAACTTCGCCAGCACTGCCTTTTGCCAGCATTCTAGATTTGGAGTTTTACTAAGAAGGAAACTGTATTTATAGTTTTAATCAGAGCTATGCATTTCATACAGCTTTTTAATTTACAGTGAAACAAAGAAGCAAATTCTTTGACCAAATTGCTTGTCTATAGCTGTCTGCAGTACTGTATGATTTTACCCATGTGCAATTTGTTAAAATGAACCAAATGTCATTACTTTTATCTTTACTTCAAGAATATGAACATCATTGTTTTCTTGTACATGTTATCGTTTTCATATTTTAATTATCAAAATGACCGTATCAGATTTATTCCTGGGTAAATTGCATTTCAAACTAACTCAATATTCAGTGTTTTTGTTAAAACCTTGAGCACCCCAGTTGGCTGCATCTGTGCTAGTGTGGTATGTCACTTGTGGATACAAAGCCAAAGCTGCCATGAGACTACTGCAGTGTGTCTGATTTCTGGTCCTCTCAGTAGGGGAGTAGGCACACCCACTGCCAAGCCAAACCCAGTTTAACACATTAAGGCCTTGAAAGGGGGCATCAAATAGAATCAATTCTGAAACCAGCTAAGTCACATGTGTTTGTCTTGATCCTGTGTCTCTGGCTTCTGTGGGTCCTGCACCAAGCTCAGTCCAAAATGCTGTTCTACGGGGGACACTTGAGCTGGAAGCAAAAGCTCTGGTTGGCTTAAATGTTGTGAGGCCGTTAACAGTGGTAGATGTGAATGTGCAGGCACAGCCGCCTGGGCTCCTTTGAGAGGAAACTCGTTGTATCAGAAGGGAGCTGTAGTGAAGCCTGAGTGCTCACGAAGGTCCCAAAGAGTTTCGTGTTGGCATGAGTTCTAGAACACACATCTTAGGCTGTCAGAGCAAAGTGGTCTAGAGTGCAACAGGAGCTACCTCCTGTTAGTGCTCCATTTCTGTCTCTGTACTAAGGGAACCTAGCAGAGACCTGGAGAGGTCAAGGGCAGCAGTTGCTGTTTTAGTTTTCAAAATACTGACCTACTGGTCCTAAGATGTTCCAGAGCTTAAAGCAAATGCACGAATCACATCCGTTTCTTTTACCAGGCAGCTAAATTCTTGCAAGAGTTCTCAAGGAACATTTCCCCTTTAACTCATCCCTGCTGCTGTATGCTTTACATTGACAAATCTGGGCTTGAAAGGGGACATCACACTGGGCATGTTGTATGCCTCTAACCCCAGCATTTTGGAAATGGAGTCAGGAAGGTTGGGACTTACAAGTCAACCTTGGCTACATACTGAGTTCAAGGCCAGCCTAGGCTTCATGAGATCCTTGTCTGAGGTGGGGCACACAAAGACTGAGTCTAGCCATCTTTCTAGCTACCACTGTCATGCTGTCAAGAGTAACCCTGATCCCCTGTGATACACTGCTGAGGACATGTAAGACAGAACCACTGTGGTCATCTTGTGCTGCTGGTGTAACACGGAACCAAGAGGACTACTTGTCACCCTAGACAGGCAAAGGGGTCAGCAGATGTTTGAAACCAGCCTCGGCTACAAAATGAGACCATGTTAAAGGAAAGAAAAAAAGGAACAGCTTAAATTGAGATATTGCAAAGGATGAACTCTGGTCTTCTTTATCTCCCTTAAGCATATCCATCCGAGTCCAACAACACCAAATCAATGCAGGAATCAAAACAGAGGGGGGAAGGTTAAATTGTGGCCATAGCATCTGGCTTGTAGGAGGGGTGTACAGGTTCCTTGCACACGGTTGTTACCCCCAAAGGTGCTGGGCACACTGCTCAATGTGTTAAGAGGCTTCCCCTCTTGAGGTTCAGTTTCTCAAGTGTACAACAGTCAGTTCTCAGTCTCCTGACCACATGGGCAGCTAGCAGGCTCCCTTCACCTGTCCCCCACTGGAAGTCTGTTCAGTGTTTGCATTTATTGTGCCTTACATAGAAAGAAAGGGACGAAACAGACCTCCTCCCTGTAAAAAGCCCCCAGAAAACAGCCACATGTTCTGCATCTTCATTCCTTTAAAGAAATGGGAGGTAGGGAAATCTGCAATTTTGCCAGAATGAATGAGGAACTCCTTTTAACAAATATAATCAAAGCTGTAGCAGTACTCAATCGATTATTTTTGGAAGATAATTCCCAGTCTATCCCCAGAAAAAATAGCTGTATCAGGCAGTCCAGAAGCAATGATCCACTGTGAACCTGCAAGTTTCCTCATTCTGCTCTTTCTAAACCCACTTCTTGTCAGAAGTGTCTGTTCCAGGTATAACATGATTTATGCCCTGAACAGAGTGTGTGTGTGCGTGTGACAGGCAGACAGAAGAGGCAGATGACAGGAGTGGCTTCAGCTGCTTGTGCTGTAACCACACAGAACAAGAAGGCTGCTCCATTATACAAGCTCACTTCCCAACAAAATGGGCTGTCCTTATTCACTGGACCTGCTGTGTAGGGCTTTGAAATTCTCTTCCTTAGAGTGGTAAGCACGGGGCAGGCTTTGTTTTGTATTATTAAAATACCAAACTTAGCTGGCTTTGCCTGCATATAAGCCAAGTGAGGGCTGTAGCAAGCCCATAGAATTCTTGGCCTCACACCATAGGCCAGTGATCTGAGATGGAGAGTTTACATATGTTCTCTAAGTTGCTAATACATAGATGTAGCCTGTGAACACATGAAATAGGACCCTCATGCTGCATACGGGCTAGCTTGGGTGAAATACAGTCTATACACCTAGGAACCAGCCTCCCAGTGGGCTCCCTGTTTTTCTACACCTTGAACAATTGCCTGCAAGCACTGATGCTTATTAATACATATTTTTTGAAGACTGCTGTGTCTGCCAGCTCGTTCATTGGGTTCACCTATATTCTGTTAACTATACTTGAGGCACACACTATCACTCAAAGGGGGGAGCCTAATACGGTGACTCTTCCTTTGTAACAAGCCTCAGGAAGTGGACTCTTTCATATTAGCAAAATACCTGAAGTTTGTTAGTTTGTAGGTTCCAGTTTTCCTACACACACCTGTGTTCACAATATGCTAAGGGGGGGAATTAGAGCAGAAAACTTTGGCCTGTCGTGTTTGCTGGGAGTCCTTGACGGGTACAAGCACTCTCCTGATAGGTGGTCACCCCTCAAAGTGTCAGGCTGTCATACTGTCTGTACATATGTCAGTTCTGTTTAGTTCTTTCAGATAAGGAAGAACTTGGGTTATTCCTTTTTATATATTAAAAAAAGAAAACAACCTTTAGAACCAGTGCCTTGGCCCGTTCTCATCCTACAGTGGACCCTGGTCCTCCCTGCTTAGAAAGTGACTTTAGAAACCACTGAAGCCACAGCGGAAAGGCCGAAAGTTGGGGTTTGTATCTCAGGAAGGGAGAGAACATCTTTTAGGACCCACTCGCTCAGAGATGGAATATGCAGAGCTTCGGGGCCCAGCGCGCCTTAAGCTCTATAGCGCCTAACCCCTTTTGTCACTCCTCTCGGGACATCCTTGCCGACTATAAACCACACCTTCACCATGGGCCATGCAGACAGCACCACTCTTGACAAGTGCCAACCCCCCCAACCCCCAAGGAACCCAAGGGGTTTCTTCTCCCAAGCCCTGCCATGCACTGTCAGCTTTGGGCCTCTCAGGACTCCGGGTGCAGATGGTCACAGTCACAGAGGCCCTCCTGGGGCCAAGGCCTTTCGTTCTGGACATCCATGGGGGCTTGAGAGGTGGAGTTGCCATCTGGGCCATAGTGGCTTGTTTTCAACCAAATTATTTGGACTTCAGAAGCTATTACTTTGCCATGCTTGACCTCAAACTCAAGTTTTACTCCTCAGTGTGCTGGTTTTGCACACTCAGACTACTCTGTTTTGTTTTGTTTTTTCATACTTAATTATCTCCAGTGATCTAGCAGCTTCTCTGCAGGTTTTGTAGTTTTTCCCCCACTAGTAGTAAGACAACACTCTGAGAAATGGGACCAGCCCTCCACCCGCTTTGGTTGTTCAGGGGGTCTGAGTTCTGGCGGCCCCCATCAGTGCTGTGAAGTGCCTGGTGCCCATTTACCCTGCCACACTTTATCTGGGCAGAGGGTAAGGTTGTTAGCCTAGATCCCCAAGGGACTCACTTTCCATTGGGAGACTTTGCTCTGCTCATTGCTGCTAGCTGCTGCCTCCAGAAATGTGTAACTTCCCTCTTTTACTGCATGAAGCACACGCTGGTGTCACGCCCTGAATAATTTAAACAAGGAAGGAGGAAAATGTAAACCACATCTCGCCTGCCTCTTAAGAGATTTTTGTTCCTAGGTTGAGTACACAGGCTAATATATTATTTTGTAGTATCTCAAACTTTGCATAAATACTATTATTTTTGTATGGAATTTTTTATAGAAGAGCTATTTCTGTATACTTATTTCTGTGTTTTTTGAAATGCCTTCCAGTAGGTAACCAACAAGTCTTAAACAGTGTCCCCCTATGGGTGGCTCAGGGACCACCTACCCAGAAGAGACAGGGAATTTAAATTTTTTTCACTCCCTGCACCCGCTCCAGATAGAAGCTCAGGGTGTACCTAGGAAGTGTTAATTTTAATAAGCTCTGAGTGATTTCTTTTCATCAATTCACACATCTTTGTTCATACTGTAAGAATAAAAGAAGATGACATCTAAAATGAGTATGTTCGGCTTGAGAAAAATTGTATCGTACTATTCTGTGATTTGAGATACAGAAAAATAAACAAGTAATTTAAAATAATGTTGGTGTCATCATTAATGGCTCCTGGGGAGTGAATCCTGGCCTCACACTTATCAAGGCTGAAACCCTCATTGAGCCAATAAGGAGGCACAGGCCACTCTCCTTTGCCCCAGTTCTGGGTCTCTGGAGGGCTCCAGCATCAATTTCTCAATGGGACTGTCTGAGGCCTCTGGCAGCAGCATCATTCAGGCCGTTCAGTTTCCACCTCAGCTTCAGAGAGGCTCCCAGGGGCTCCCCAAGATACCCAAGGCGCATAGCACCTATACCACCTGGGAAGAGTTCTGTCGGGTTAGAAAAACAGCAGCAAACAGTGGTGTGCCCCACATGTTGGCTCACTACTGTCAAACTCCAGTCCCCCCCCCCCCAGGGATGTAGAAGGCATTCATGTGGATTAGACATACATGCAGGCTAAAAACTCTAAAAGGACGGAAAGTATGGTCACATAATCACAGAAGTGAAGGCTAATTTGTGTCCAGCTCTTAGGTGCTGATTGAGGGAGAGGACCACCCGTGCTCATCTTCCTGTGGACTCCCTGCAGGAGTCCACATTTAGTGCCACTTGGCTAACATATCCAAGGGCTCGTAGCCACGACTACTGAGTCACACCAAGAGGGAAACTGGTGGCCATCAATTGCCATTGGACATGTTGTTGGCAGGCAAGATGTCTGTCTGCAGAGCCCAGCTTTTGAGCCAAGCCCTGCTGCTGGACCTCTGTGTTTTCTGCTGCTGCTCCCAGGGCTGTTTGTCTCCGTGCCTGCTAGAAAGCTGGCTGCTTCCATGTTTCCCCTGCTTCCTTCCATTCAGGTGCCTCTCCCTAAGCCTGCAGGAAACCAGCTGGCCCTCACCCAGCTATAGAAGATTGCCTAATGCTACCCAAGTACTGTCACCAGCTAGGCCACTGTTCCAAAGGTCCTTTCCAGCCTCTTGTTTAAGCCTGCTTTCAGGAAACGGGTTCTGAGCCTTCCTAATGCTGTAACCCCTTAATACAGTCAATTCCTTGTGTTGTGGTGACCCCCAGCCATAATATTACTTTTGTTGCTACTCCATAACCGTAATTTTGCAACTGTTATGAATTGCAATGTAATATCTGCTACCCCACAGGGGTGAGGCCCATTGCACTGGGGTATAAGAAGCACTGTAAATGATCCCTTGCAGTTAGTAGGGAACTGAGCCCATTCCACTTGTCATAATCAGTTACTGTCTTTTGGTCTTGGGTTTTGTTTGTTTGCTTGGTTGTTAGTTTGGTTTTGTATTTTGTTTTGCTTTAAAAGCAGGGTGTCTGTCATGTAGCACAGACTGGCTTTAAGCTCATTGTAGTGGAGGATGACCTTGAAGTTCTGAGCCTCCTGCCCCCGCCTCTCAAGTGCTGGACTGAGGTGTGTGCCACCATGCCTGACTGTATGCAGTCTGGGATCACTCAGGGCTTTCTATCTGCCACACAAGCCCTTTACCCAAACCACATCCCCAGCCTGTTTGGGAAATGTTTGCCACTAGGACATAAAACTCCTGGTGGCCTGCTCAGCTTGATTTTTTTTTTTTTTTTTAATACAACCTAGGCCCATACCCACTGTCCACAGTGGCCTGGGCCCTCATACATTAATAACCCAGTCATCAGGAAACTACAGCTAGGGATGGTGGCACATGACTTTAATCTCTGTACTCGGGAGACAGAGGAAGGCTGATCTCTGTGAGTTCGAGGACAGGCAGGGCTACACAGAGAAACCCTGTCTTGAAAAAAAAGCAAACAAATAAAAAGAAATGTCCCAGGGCTGGAAAGATGGCTCAGAGGTTAAGAGCACTGACTGCTCTTCCAGATGTCCTGAGTTCAAGTCCCAGCAACCACATGGTGGCTCCCAACCATCTATAATGAGATCTGGTGCCCCCTTCTGGCCTGCAGGAGTACATTCAGGCAGAATACTGTATACATAATAAATAAATCTTTAAAAAAGAAAAAAAAAAAAAAGAATAAGAATATGAAGAATGTCCCACAGGCTTGCCTGCAAGCCAATCTAATGGATGTATTTCTCAACTGAGGATCTGTTTTTCAGATCACTCAAGCATATGTCAAGATGATGAAAATCAAAAAACAAAGAAAGCTGATTTCTTTTTGCTTGTGGAGCAGTGAAAGGCCATTCTACACAGAGGGTACCAGCCATGGGAACAAGAATGACTGATTTTCACTTCAGACATGTTTTTGGAAAATTTTTGTTTGCTTTTTGGTTTTTTGTGACAGCGTTTCTCTGTAGCTTTGGAGGCTGTCCTAGAACTCACTCTGTAGATCAGACCGGCCTTGAACTCACAGAGATCTGGCAGCCTCTGCTCCAGAGTGCTGGGATTAAAGTGCCATCACCACCTGGCTGGAAATTATTTTTAAGAACAAAAACCAAGCTGGGCATTGTGATACCTTCTTATAATTCTGGGACTCTAGGCTAAGGAAGGAAAATCCTGAGTTCAAGATCAGTCTGGGCTACAGAAGGGACCTCTCAAAAAGAAAGGGAGAAAGAAGGGGGAGGGAGAGACCGAGGGAGGGCAAGCCAAAGCCTTGTAAAAAGTGATGGCATATGAAAAGATGCATATCGTGAGATCATGTTGCCCAGAAGGTGGTCAGAATCTACCCACCCTCCTTCAGCCCAAATAGGCAGGCAAGGAGCAGCTGGCCTGTGGTTTTCCATTACGGCTCATTTCCTCACGGCTGTTCACGAGAACTTTGACAGCAGAGCCCACGGGCGAACAGCTGAAAGTTCAGGGTTCCGGCACCATGCTACCTGAGCTGCACATGGGAAAACCCAGAGTGGGGTCTGTCTGCAGAGAGTTATGCCAAGGGACAGCACGAGCTCCAGGGCAGACATCTCCACAAACCCTCACTGGAGGGTCACCAGCACAAAAAGGGCTGCTGCCTCCCTGCTGGTGCCAAGGAACTTCTCTATGCATCGATTGTGCAGGCGGAAGACAACCTACCCAAAAAAACAAGCTTGCCCAAATAGGGTTCCCCTATTTCCTTCTTATCCCGAATTCTTCCTGAAAGGGTTCTCAGAGGCTGGAGGGCTGGGCTTTGGCTAAGGGGGCAGTGGCTGCTGGGTCAGGCTGTAGCCACTCCTAGGCAAAAGAGACAAGGGGCAGATGGGGGAAGGTTCAGGGGTAAGTGCTGTGACACAGTGAATGCAGGAAAGGCCACGTGATGTGGCAGGCTGTTGGCCATGTAGGCTTTGTGGGCAGCAGCTCACCAGTTGGAAGCCAGCTCTGCTGTGCTTCAGGTCAAGAGGAAGACTCCAGCGTTGGCGGCTGTTAGTGGGAGCAACCCCCTCTCTGTCTCATTTACAAGACTCAACAGATACCTACGGGCGCTGAGTTCCAGCCTGTGAAAGCACTGTTAGCCTAAGCCTGTGGATTATCGAAAGAGCCCGTTGATCTAGTAGAAGACCTGCATTTAGCTACTGTTCAGCCTCTCTTTAAGTCTGCTGTTTGTGTATAACCCTATTTTTCAACCAGACATAGTGGTGCCCGCACACCTGCAGTTCTCTAAGTGGCTGAGGGAGGTTGCAACAAGAAGAATTCAAGGTTAAGGCCACCCTCAGAGAAGTTCCAGGCCGTGCTGGGCAAAAACGTGAGTCCCTGTTCCACCCCTGCCCAGTTCATTTTTTCTAGTTTGTCACATTCTGTGGCAGTGTAAGATATTCATTAACTTTCTTTGCAACCTGTGTGTCTGTGTCCCTCTGTGTGTGTAGGTTAAGGGAAATGCAGTACACGGACCCAAGTCCTCACCACACATGTGCTAGGCAAGTGACCTACCACTGAGACTCCTGTGTGTGTGTGTGTGTGTGTGTGAGAGAGAGAGAGAGAGAGAGAGAGAGAGAGAGAGAGAGAGAGAGAGAGAGAGAGAGAGAGAGAGAGAGGAGAGGGGGGAGAGAGAGGAGAGAGAGAATGAAAACCCAGAGTCAGATGTTGAAGGGTCAATCCTGTCCTCAGAGTGCACTGATCTCCACCAAACTTGAGACTACATCCGGCTGCACTGCTGCTCAGGCTGCCCTGAGCTCCTGTCTCCTCCTGCCTTATATTCCTCTCTACTGCTGGGATTAAAGGTGTGGGATCCCGAGTGCTGAGATCTTCCTGTATGAGCTCTGTTTCTCTTTTAGACGGAATCCATTTCCTGTAGCTCATTGTGGGCTTGAACAAACAGATCTGTCTACCTCTGCCTCCTGAATGCCAGGATTAAAGGTGTGTGCCACCACTGCCTGGCATCTATGGCTGTGACTAGCTTTGCACTCTGATCTTCAGGCAAGCTTAGTGTGTGTGTGTGTGTGTGTGTGTGTGTTTCTGTGTGTTTCTGTGTGTTTCTGTGTGTGTTTGAGTGTGTATGCATTTGAACACCAGTACATGAATGGAGGCCAGAGGGCAATTTCCTGGAGTCAGTTTCCTCTTTCTGCCTTCACATGGAGCTGGGGTTGAACTCAGGTCCTCGGGCTTGAAGTGGTAGATGCCTTTACCTGTGTGGCTCACCAACTCTCAACCCTCAATTTTGAGACTAGGTGGCTAGCAAGCAGTACGGATGTCCCTGTCTCCATCTCCGCCTGTCCCACCCCTGGGGTAACAAACACAGGCCACACTGGCCTGGCTTTTTTTTTCCCCTTTAAAAAATATATAGAGCTGGGGGGGTGGTGGCACACACCTTTAGTTCCAGCACTCAGGAGGCAGATGCAGGTGGATCTCTGTGAGTTCGAGACCAGCCTGGTCTACAAGAGTTCCAGTACAGGTTCCAAAGCCACAGAGAAACCCTGTCTCCAAAAACTAAATATATGTATGTGTATGTATATATGTATATATGTGTGTGTATATATATATATATCATGTACATATTATATATATTATTGTGAGTGTTTTGCTTATTGTATGTATGTGTATTGGCTAGTATTCATGGAAGTGGGGAAGAGGGGTGTGGGATCCCCTGGAACCATAGTTATGGATGGTTGTGAGCCACGATGTAGCTGTTAGGAATCAAAATCGGGTCTTCTGCAAGAGCAACAAGTGTCTTCGCTGCTGAGCCATCTCTCCACAGCTCCACACTGAGTGCGTCCTAACTCATCACTTTATCCAATGAGCCATCTCCCCAGTCCCAAAATTTTAAGAAGAAATAACACTCTTAGTAGAGGAAAAGTGGACATGGTTTTGCTGGAGTCCTGCCGTGGTTGGGAATTTCTGAAGAGCATGGCTCTCTGGGTCTAGAGGACCTGGAAGAAGAGGTCTTGCCAAGCAGACTCACCCTGAACTCAAGCCGGTTCTCACCACACTCGGTCGTTTTCTAGCTTACCCGGGGTGAGGGAAGCAGACAAGAAACTTTATTTCTTGGGCATTGAATGTCTAGGATGGGGGAAAGAATATAAGATTGTAAGAGTGTGGCATTTGCCTGGCTTGGGAAGTGAATGGCTTAGAGTAGCAGTCAAATGAGCTGATCCACGGAGAGGAAGTGAGACAGACCCTGGGCAGGGGTGGGGCCCGTCTCCGCCTGAGGTCGGTGCCCAGAACTCAGGGCTTTTCTTGCTGCCTGGGTTCTTTGCACATTGCACTCTTCCTCCCCCACCCCCACCCCTAGAACAGTTACATTTGGAGCCACAAAAACCCTAAAAGCAAGGGTGCCTGTCCATGTGTCTCAAATACTAAACAAGTACTTCACCCTACCCCGTGTCCACCCCAGTGCCGGCCAGTTCCAACCAGAAGCCACTGCCTTCTTCCATACCTGAGTACCTGAGTGTGGGCAGCTCTTCAGTACTTGCCGATGGGTTTGGTAAGAAAAATCCTTACAATATCCTGTTACAGAAATCTAGATTATTGTACCCTAAACAGGTAGACAAGACCTCCATGTGCTTGCTCTCTCTGACGCCACCTTCTCCAGCACCTTCCCAGGCCGCACGACAGGAAAGGGACAGATAGACAGAGGCTGCCGAGGTCCCCAGAGGTCCAAGTCTCCTGCAAGGAGACGCTTTACTCAGGTTCCACATGTGCTGAGCTGGCTGGGTAGAGAATGTATGTGAGCAGTTCTTGGGTTCAGTGCCAGCATCTCAAAACTCTACCTCCAAGGCTTGAGAACTAAAGACTTCAGGTTCTGTCTTAGACGACAGATTTATGGCTCCAGGTGCCCATGTCCAAGACTCACAGCTGCGTACTCACACGGGTAGCCTGGCCCTTTGCATCCCAGGAACTCCTTGGCTCCAAGCAGCTGCTGGGAATAGCACCAGCACTGGAGTATTCCAGCTCTAAGTGGCAGGGTCCCATCTCTCCACCTTCAAGGCTAAGAAGCTCCCAGGAGACCCTGGGCCTGCATCTCTTGCTCATCTCTTGACAACCGTGGCCGTAGTCCCTCTAGTTCCCCCATTGTCACTGCTACCTTGGCTCTGTCCTGCTTCTGCCCCCAGCCACTCAAGGACACTGCAGCGGTCCCTTTCTGCTCCTCCTCTCCTGTGATGGTCACTGGAGCAGCTTGTTCCTCCTGTAAAAGCCACAGGAGGCACGTGGGGTTTGGAAGAGCTGTCCCTGACACTCGAGCATTAGAACGCTTGGTCCCCAGTTGGTGGTGCTGCTTGGGGGGCTTAGGAGGTGTGACCGTCCCTGTTGGAAGGAGTCACTGGAAGCAGGCTTTGAGAGCCATCCCTGCCCCTTCCCTGCCGTGCTGGGCTCCTCACCCTGTGGAACCATAAGCCCAGATAAACCTTTCCTTTTGGAAATTGTCTTGACATGGCATTTTATCACAGCAACAGGATGGGGCTGGAGCTATGACTCAGTTAAAGGCGCCTGTTGCTCTTCCAGAGGACCCAGGTTCAGTTCCCAGCACACAGGGTGCCTCACAAACATCTCCAGTTCCAGGAGCTCCTACACCCTCTTCTGACCAGGGTTACACGTGGGCCACATACTCTAAGTAACTGAAACAGCAAGAAACGAGCAATAGAGGCATGCCTCTGGGATGAAACCCTTTCAGCTGCTGGTTTGGGTTCTGTTCCTGAATAACTCTTTTAACCAAAGTAGACAGCCAAGGCATGTGGAATAGTGATCCCTGGACATTGTTCTAAGCACGGAACCTGACTTCCTAGACAATCTTCTTGAGAAACAGAAAGTTACTACCCAAAGCTACACAGCTCTGGTAAGGGGCAGAGGCTATAAAACCTGGGTCCACAGTTTGTGGTGTGACCAGTAATAAAAATTAGAGCAGCCCAGGCTCCTCTGAGAGCCCTCAGCCTGAGAGTATGGTTAGTTTTACACAGCTAACCCAAGTCAAAGGCTGTCTTCCATCCAGCAGTTGGTGGCCAGAGTCCAGACCCCATCATACCCTTCACCTAAGGGTCATCTGCCTCCCAAGACTCTCAGGGCAATGTGATCCAGACTGGCAGCCGGGTAGCAGTAACTGTCTATTAGGGATAGACAGAATTACGTATCCGAACAAATCCAGAACTAGCTGGCTAGTAAACAGTCAAATATAATTTGTTTTTACGATGGTCCCTTTAGTCACTCCAATGATACAATCTGAGGGCAGATTTAGATGGACAATCCCTTATGAGTTCCTGCTCACACACCAGCCTTACCTCTCTTGACTCCTGAGTCAGTTTTGATCGTTTTTAAAAATGCAACTCCATCCTGTCACTTCTAACAGCCAAAATCTAGACCGCACATAAATGGTTGTCCCAGACACTATGCATGGCTCCTCCTGGCATCCAGCCATTTCTGCGAGCTTCTAGGCAGGAAAAAACCTTTAGCTTCTGCCCCCACTCCTCTCACTGGGTCACAAATAAATGATCCACTGGGTAGCAAAACCACTAGGTAGTCTTCAGTTTGCAAGGATGCTCTGGACAAACCTGCAGCCTCGGAAGCAGGCATGGCATTCATGAACACATTTGTTAAGTATGTGCTCACGGTGTGCTCTGAACACTCTCAAGGGTGGGGCTTATGTTCATTTTACACATAACTGTAGCTCAGTTAAGCTAAATTTACCCAGGATTTCGAAGCAACCAAATGTAAATAGAATTCAAAGCCAATCCCCTTGTTCTTGCTCAAAAGGGGAGATGACGAATGATGTTTGAATTCGCATCCCAATCTGAGCCGGCCTCCACCAAGGTTTCACCATTAGTGCCAGGCAGTCCTGCTACAGTTGGATCTTGTAGGAGGCAAACCAGTCCATCTCATCTCATCTCATCTCCAAACCCCAATGAAACTACCACAAACTTTGGATAGGATGGAGCACACATGTGCCAGCTTGCAGAAAATGGCTCCAAGACACAGGACAAGCCTGAAAGTTCATGTATTCAAAGGGGCAAAACGACATTAATTTATAACAAATAAACCCTTCAACTCCCAGTCCCAAATGGAAAGTTTGGAACTCTTTTTTTTTTTTTTTTTAAAGTGTCCCCAAAGGTCCCTTTAGTTAGGAATACTGCACACTAGTTCAAAATACTGCAATTCAGCCAAATAACCAGCTGTCAAAAAATGCCATCTAGTAGACAGTAGTTAAGTGCTTGACAAATGCACGAAGCTGACTGCTTCGTCCCTCTGGTGGTTACTCAGACTGCAGAGGAAGCTGGTGGAATATACAGAATCACAGCACGCAAGGTAGTGAAATGCAGACGACTATGTACGTATCCTAACTACTGAGGAAAGCCTAGATTAGATGCCCGTTGATTTGTGGTTCCCTCCATCCCTAGTCCAACTCAGTAGCCACTGAACACAGGTCCACACCTGTCACCCATTTCTAAATCCAACTCACTACCCGCAGGACAGAGGCAGCTCCTACTCTGCCTCGCAATAACACACCATTTCCACAGAGACCCCAGGGGGACATTGGGAATGATCTATTCCTTCCCAAGTGCCACCTTCATGCACTGCCTTCAGTAGAACCATGCTAACTCTGGTTCTGTCTTGTTCCTTCTAGTTTAAGGACTCCGGAAGCCTGTGTCCTTCCAGTCAGCATGCTTCAAATTGAAGAGAAACACCTGAAGAGATGAGGTCAGCTGAAGTCATGGTGAAGAGGGGCGGGGTCCAAAACTGAAGCAGGAAAGGACCAATAAGATGTAGGGACTTAGATCTATGTCGCTTCTCTTCAAAATCCACCTCACTTTAGATGACTGCTAGCATTCTTGCTACGGATTACAAATCTATTATGCTTTAAACTTTGTTTTTGAGACAGGGTTTCTCTGTAACAGCCCTTGGTGTCCTGGAACCCACTCTGTAGACCAGGCTGGCCCGAACTCACCGAGATCCACCTGCCTCTGCCTCCTGTGTGCTGGGACTAAAGGCATCACCACCGAAGGCCTTTACATTCATTCATAATATGAGTTGGGAAGCTGAGGCAGGATGACTGTGGTTTGAGTACATTTGAATGCTTTATCACCAGGGAATGACACTGTATGAAGATTAGGAGGTGTGGCCTCGTTAGAGGAAATGTCACTAGGGGTGGGATTTGAGGTTTCAAAAGCCCACACTCTTCTGCCTGCCTTCAGGATGTGGTTCTCAGTGACTGCCTGCAAATGGACTGAACCTTTGTAATCAAGCCCCCAGTTAAATGCTTTCTCTTATAATAGTTGCCTAGGTCATGGTGTCCCTTCTCAGCAATAAATCAGTGACTAACAAGGCCATCTGAGGACACACAGCAAGATCCAAAGTCATAAAAAGCACAAAGAAAAAAACCTAAGTCCAGAAGAGGTTTAAAGACTCACCGAGTACTGTTTCAATGAAAAATGGACAGTGCAGCTGGGTGTTGGTGGCGCACACCTTACTTAACCTCAGCACTCAGGAGGCGGAGGCAGGCAGATCTCTGTGAGTTCGAGACCAGCCTGGCCTACAGATCCAGTTCCTGGACAGCCTCCAAAAGCCACAGAGAAACCCTGTCTCGAAAAGCCAAAATAAAAGCAGGCTGTGCAACAATGAGCAAAGCTCCCCTTCCCAGGGCAGCATGGCCACTTCCAAAGCACAGAAGCCCCATCTAGCTTGCAAGATCACCCAATCCCTTCAGCTTTTCCAAACAGCCAACTTCAGCCAGCTGGGTTCTGTCCTACCAGGCCTGGCTTGCAGACCACAGACAACCTCCAAAAGTGGCTGTGCTCTTGATAAATAAATAAATAAATAAATAAATAAATAAATAAATAAATAAATAAATAAATAAGATGGGGGTGAGGGTTGCTGGAAAGAAGGCTCAGTGGCTAAGATCACTGGCTGTTCTCCAGAGGACCCTGGTTCAATCCCAGCACCCACATGGCAGCTCAAAACTGTCTTTAATTCCAGCTCCAAGGGATCTAACTCCCATGGCAAAAACACCAATGCATATAAAATAAAAATCAAGCTAAAAAAATTAAAATAGAGTAATTTGGGGCTGGAGAGATGCCTCAGCAGTTAAGTGTACCAGCTGATCTTCCACAGGGCTTAGGTTTAATTCCAAGCACCCATATGGCTACTTACAACCATCAGTAACTCCAGTTCCAGGGGACCCAAGGCCCTCTTCTGGCCTCCACATTCACCAGTCACACAGGTGCTGTGCATTCATGCATGCTAACAAACACACACAAAAATAATAAACCTTTTAAAAATAAACAGACGGAAACCCACAGGTCTAATGAGAGATCCTTTCCTCGGGTTTTTAGGACAGAGAAAAGAGTTCCAGTTAGGATGGTCCTAAAGAGTCCCCTGAGCACAGGGACAAGTCCAGGGTACCAGTCAAGATCTGAAAGAAGACTCCATCATGTGCTCTGAGCTTTGAACCAGTTTGAAGTTTTGTATTTCACAATTTATATTTTTATTTGGGTCCATATTCTGCTAAAAGCAGTAACAAGACATTTTTTTAAAACTGTACAATTTATGTCTTGGGAATTTAATTTCATTAAAAAACAAAACAAAAAAGCCTGGTGTACATTCACCTAACTTAAAAATGTTGTTTTGTCCATGGTCTAGGATACAAGAGTGTGGAAGACTTGATTTTCATCACTCAGAATTACCCCCATTAGTATTTTTAAATGCTTTACAACAGAAGGCTTGTCCTCACAATAAAAAGATCCAGTCTCAATCAGCATGTAAAAAATAATTTAAAGCGTACAGACACACACATACATTCACATACACAAGAATCGAAGCTAATACTTTCAGATCAACTTTTATTTTCTTTTTCCTCCTCACATACAGAACTTCTCACACAATTCTTGCAGCTAAAGTCACTTGATGTTGGCAAGGTACCATTTTATCCCTAAAACTTTGTTGGCATCAAAATATGACAGTTACCAGTGTTAAATCCATAGAATATTTACACAGCACAGCACATTAAGCTTTAGACGTTTGGCAATTACACAGAAGACGAAACTCCCACTCTGCGGGTTTGGAACTGGGAGCTCTCTGGTCCCTATCTGGCGACCGTACACTGGTTCAAAGGGCAGCAGAGGCAGCAGGCAGTTACTTCAGACGACACTGAACACTATGATCTGGAAGCACGTTATGATGTCATCCCAGTGTGTACCACACCACCTCCTCCAAGGTGGCTTCGTAATTCTAGAATGGCAGGTCCAGCTGATACAAAATGGAGACAGCACAACATTTATTCTGTGGAGACACCCTACTCCTAGGTGCTCACTGTGACTTTGAACACAACTCGTCCCAAAAACTTGTCACGATCATCCTGATTCTTTAGGTTGTGTGATCCTCCAATTTTGCACTCAACTGTTACTTCTTTCTTGGTAGCACTAGACTCAAAGATGACCTGTACGGCAACTAGAGGCTGTCGATACCCAACCTGGCAAATGGAGGAGCAAACGTTAGTTTCAATTCTCTGATAAATTCCCCTACACTTAGGAACCCAGTTTTGAAACCAGGTCACAATTTGTAGTCCAAGCCAATTTCACAGTTTCAGACTTCCTGCTTCAGGGTTACAGATATACCCTACTATATCTTACTTACTTTGTAAGATCAAGTCTCCGGACTTAGCCTGTAAGTTTATGTTCCCCTTCCTTCTCGCTATGGCTCATCCCATAGCACAGCTTTGAGGGCATCCTGTTGCTGACTATGCCATCTGATCATCCTCTGGATGCCCTGATCCTTGGCAACTCCCCATTTCCTTCCCAGGAATTAAACATTTCCTCTCCCTGCAGTTATAGCATTTCTGTATTTTCTTTTTCCGAGACAGGGCTTCTCTGTGGCTTTGGAACCTGTCCTGGAACTCACTCTGTAGGCTAGGCTGGCCTCAAACTCAGAGATCCGCTTACCTCTGCCTCCCAAGTGCTAAGATTAAAGGTGTGAGCTACCACTGCCCGGCCGCATCGTTGTACTCTGATCCCAACACATTAATGATATATCCCATTTACAAATGTAATTTTATGCTTAGAGATTATGTATATTCACTATGGGCTCAGTTATACTTACCTATTTGGCAAATATTCCTAATCTTAATCATTTTGATAATTTCACTTACACACACGCTTTATATGGCCTAAGTGGGATATGCACAACACTTGTGATCATGATGGCCACTATGTAGAAACAAGCCTACTGATAGAACTGAGTCAGGCAAGAACAACAAATGCTAGAGCTTTCCAGAAAAGCTGACATAAACTCAGAATATAAACTCAGGGTTTATATTCTCCACACTTTACATTGTGGAAGCCTGGCTGAACACCTTAAGAGATTGTGGTCAGCACATAATAATGGGCTCAGTCAATAATGACCCTTCCTATATGACTTGAGAAGAATACATTCGCTCTCTTCCAAAATTATACAAATAAATTTAATCATGAGAAAAAAATTCCAAAAACAAAACAAAACAAAACAAAAATTACATAATATAAACTCTATTCAAGCCTTTCCCAACCCCTGCCAAGTCCCAGACTCATCCTGAAGCATGAAACAGAGGGGCCAGGGAGTTGTTCCAGACCTCAGGCTGCCAAGATGCCACAGCATGCATGGCTCTCACAAGGAAGGCACCTATTTATTTATTATGTATACATCGTTTCTCCTGCATGTGTCCCCGCAGGCCAGAAGAAGGCAGCAGATCTGATTACAGATGGTTATGAGCCACCATGTGGGTGATGGGAATTGAACTCAGGACCTCTGAAAGAGTAGCCAGTATTCCTAACCTCTGAGCCATCTCTCCAGCCCCAAGGAAGGCACTTATAAAGGAGCCATGCTTACAGAGAAACCCTGTCTCAAAATACCAAAAAAAAAAAAAAGAAAAAAAAAATGCATAGGTTAAGATACAGTATCAAAATCTGGTCACATGTTTTCAGAAAACATACCATTTTAGCCATTTTGAGTTGGGAATCAATTCAAAATTAGTTAAATGATATGACAGAACTTTATTTAAAAATTTTTGTATACATATATTTCAAAATCTTAAAAATCACAAAATCCTGCTATGTCTAAATAACAAGTGAAGAGTATCTAATACTTTCCAAACAAAAGCAAAACCAGTGCCGTGAAGACAGTCATCCTGTAGTGTGGACACGCTCTGCTGTACCGACAGTGCGTATCTCCACTAGCCCTCCCCATTAGTTAACCCAAGAGACAATGCAGTCTCCTAACAGATGACTAAATACTTACGTGCCGCTTTTTCCCATAATATGGAAAATACTTTAAGTCTATGAGTCCCTGGTCAGGATAGGTTAATACATATGCTATGTCTGCATCCTAGGATTGAAAGCAAAAGAAACCCTTGTTAGGTCACAATAGAGACTTTTCCAAGTTCACAATCACTGACAGTCACCAGCTGGATGGTCCTTCAGTCACAGTAATTATAAGCGTGTTTCTGAGAGCTGCTTCTCTGTGCTGCTGAGACAGCTCTCGCTGTGGAGCCCAGCCTTGTCTTAAGGCCATGGCAATCTGCCCACATCCGCCTCCCAAGTGCTAAGATTTCAGGAATGCACTACCACACCTGGCTGCTCATCTTCATCATAAACATTACATAATCAAGTACTTCGACATAAACTGTCCTGGTGCCTCTTACATTTCCTGATACACCCTAGAGTCTCTTCTCAGTTATAGCGGGTTCTGCTGCCTATGAACTGTTATTCACCCGCCCCGCCCCACCCTGAGTGAAGCCAGGGTGAGTAAGATTGGGCTGAGGTTTTCCTAATGAATGAAATACTGTGCCCCTAGACTGAAAGTAATGGCATCCATAAGCTAACAACCAAGAAAGCAGCACTCAGACCTCTAAGTAGGTGGAGGCTACATTTCAGAATCCTAACAACTGTTATCAGGATAACCCACAATGCAACAAACAGAAAAGGCATTCATAGTTCCAGTGAATAAAGAGTAAATCAATCACTAAGTAACTGAGTCTACACACCCCATTCAGGGGCGCCTACGTGGATTCTTAGTGCTAAAACAAACACAAACCCTAACACTTGCTACTGCCGGTCTGCAGGCCAGTCTGTGCTGCCTGCTTCTGAGAGCGCACGAGGAATAGCAAACTCTGATTGCACAGACGGCAACCTTGCTTTCTGCTTCTTTACTTGGTGACCACGTGCGCTCATGAGACACGATCACCACACTCATGAGCAGCAGACAGGAAAGGCATTGGGTGTGATGACACCCTCCCAAAGCTCGTGTTCTGTAGGCTTTTGTTTTTAGAGACAGGCTCTGGCTGCCAGTCCAGGTTGTATTATCATCATGTAGCAAAACAAAGAGCAAAAAGACACAAGAAAACCCAGGTTCTAATGATCTAGATAAAATGATATGAAAACCAGTAGATAATGACTAAGAAACAGTGGCCACATTTAAGAAGGACCACCCCAAAAGGTGTGTTCCTAATCAGGGTGTTCATGGCAGGCATCACTCACTAGCTATGCTTAACATGCCAGATAGGTGTAAGTGGTTCAATCCCTAGAGCTGAAAATGAAACTTCAAATTTGACATTTTATGCTGGGCATTAATGCATGGCTTTAATCCCAGCACTCAGAAGGCAGAAGCAGGAGGCTCTCTGAGTTCAAGGCCAGCCTGGTCTACACAGTGAACCCTAGGATAATCAGGGCTATTATACAGAAAAGTCCTATCTTGAAAAAGCAACAAAAAAATATTTTTACGTTTTACATGAAGAAAAAGTCATACTGATAAGTGTGTTTCCATGTTAACACATTAATAGTTTCCACGGTACCTACTTTAAACATGACACTAATATGACTGCTTTCTTATTAAGAGCTCGGAAGCGTATGGTAATTAGAGTTCAGCTACTGGGCAGATGAGATGGCTCAGGGATATAGCTTTATCCTGAGCTCTGACTGTCCTGGAACTCATTATGTAGCCACAAACGCAGAGAGGTTCACCTTCCTCAACCTCTCAAGTGCAGGATTAAAGATGTGCACCACCATACCAGGGCTTATGGCATTCCATCTCAAAGGTAGGGTTTTTGTCTTGATTTGTTTAATTTGGGGGCCCAGGGTTTCACTAGGTAGCCTGAACAGGCCTAGAACTCACTATATGGACCAGGCGCTGGCCTCAAACTCTGAGATCTGTATGCCTTGGTCATATTTAATATGCCTAGTGCTCATATTAAAGGCAAGTACCACCATGCCCTGCTTATGGGAGCATCTTACTATGTAGCTCAGGCTAGTTTCAAACTCTTAATTCTCCTGTCTCATCCTCCCAAGTACAGACATTACAGGCATGTGACACCACACCCAGTTAGGATCCTAGTCTTCTAAGATTTAGAGAACGGAGTGTGGCATGAGGAGGTAAGGGACCTATCTCTGGCTGTAACCTCCACATCCACCTCTAAACACGGGGTAACACTCAAAAGGCAGCTCCAAACAGCAGCTCAGAGCAAGGCCTGGACAGCAGCAGCAGCACCTGGGACTCAGGAGCACAAATTGTGGACTCTCCCCAAGGCCAAGACTACAGAGTCAGAACTATAGGATTAGGGGATCAACAAGTCCAAGGGACTTTATGGCACGATGATATTCGCACAGCAAAGTTTCTGCCCAAGTAAGAAAATCATCTCTGACTTAAGAAATTATGTTTTCTCTTCACCTTTAAAAGCAAGTTCAATGCAACACTTTAGGTAGCTCGTTCTGCCATACAACTGGAGATGAATGCTAGTGCAGAACCCTGACACATTTAGAGCTTAAGTGTGCTTCCTCAGAATGCCTGCAAGCATTCTTCACACATCTGTCTTGGTTGTATTTGAAACGTGGAAAGAAAACAAGTTAGAGGATGGAAATGCACAGCACTTTTCTAAGAATAAAAATAGGAGAATGAAGAAAAAGAATGCCTCTGCCTTATAGAAAAATAGCCGAGTTAATTAATTCCTAGGTGACACTGACAATAAGTACACTAATTCTTAGACCTGAAAGAAAAAATCCTGATATAGAAGGGACCCGTGGAGTTGTAATGCCAACTTCATTACTGAACTAGAAAACACACATCCTAGGATTGATGGAATGCAGTTTATGTAAAACAATTATGTGCAAAATAAACAAGGAGAAATTGTCTTTTTTAATAGTGTATTAGCAAACACAGGATCACCCTAAAAACACTGGTGACACTTATTTTTAAGTATTTAAAAAACAAAATAAACAAACAAACAAAAAAACCATGAAAAGTGCCAGGGCAATGGTAGCAACACACCTTTAAGCACTCAGGAAGCAGAGGCAGGTGGATCTCTGAGTTCCAGGTCAGCCTGGTCTACAGAGCTCCAGGGCAGCCAGGGATGTTACAGAGAAACTGTCTGGAAGAAGAAACAAAGAAAAAGGAAACACAAAAGCTTTAGTGATTTAAATACTGACCTTTGCCATACATAGTATCTGTGGGGTTCCAGCTGGCATTAATTCGATTATCTAAGGTAAGAAACATGGTGGAGTCAGTGAGCACATACAAATGCAATGGAAACCCCTCTTTTGTTGCTGGGAATCAGAGCACAGCAGCTGAGATTAACCCTGCATATTCAACTCAGTCATGCTAAACTGTGTTTTACGACATTAAAAACAAACCTTACAAAATAATTAAGTACTGTACTGAAGCAATTCAGTCATGTGTTTTGTCACATTTAAAACAACAACCCTTAAATTATAGGGGCAGAATATAACAAACTATTCTGTTTGTTTTGAGGAGGGTCTTGCTTATAGCCTAGGCTAGCCTTGAGGATACTCCTGTCTCTGCCTCCCAAATACTGGGGGTCACAGGTATACACTACCACACTCACAATAAAATATTAATTTTGAAAATATGTGACTAACTATCCCTTCCCCTAAAGGCACATACTGAGAAGAATCCCAACTTACATCTCCCTCACAGTAGATTTTTGTGGTGCTAAGACCAAACAAGGGCCTTGACTATACTAGGTAAACATCAAATCTGAGCTGTAACCCCAGCCTTTGGATCTACTTTTACATTTGTAGTCACCCATCTACCTAAAAATATCTCTTTTCATTTATTAATGTGTGTGTGTGTGTGTGTGTGTGTGTGTGTGTGTGTGTGTGTGTGTGTGTGTGTGTGTGAGTGTGTGTGTGTGTGTGTAGGGGAACACATGTGAAAGACCAAGGACAAACTGCATGGTTTGGTTCTCTTCATCCACCATGTGGGAAATGGGGGGCTGGTGTCAAGTGCCTTCAGCACTAGCCCCATCTTCTAAGGTTTTGTTATTTTGCATCCTGAATTCAAATGCAGTTCTATGCAAAGGTTTACAAGACATAAAGGGGCCTCCAAAAGTCAAACTGTTGAAGCCCATAGAATGATATGGACAGCAGTACCCAGTCTCCACTCATAACAGCTCTGTGAGCTCATTGAAGAAAACCCTGCCAGCTCATCTGTCTGATGCTGCCCTGTGAGCCTGCAAGGTCAGCCAATAAAGCAAGCATGGCCTTTAAGTCCCATCATGCAAAGGCCACTTCTAAGAAAAGAAACTCAGAAGGTGGTCCTCTGAACAAGGAGTAGATTTTCAGCAGTATAGCAAATAGTGAGGACAGATGTTGCAGGCCAGCATTACTGAAGACATCCTCATTAAAATGAATGCATGAACTCACCTTACAGCACAGAACAAGTTCCACATTCCTTCTGGCTCACTGTTTTGACCTTGTTATGTTGAAACATCCCACTAGTATTGGCTATAACTACAACCCTGTATTATGCTCACTCGTATATATATGGGTTTATTTAAATTCCCATTCTTTAATTTTCATAGCACTGTGTGCTTTAGGACTGCTCAGAAAATTACATAAAATCCACAACTAAACTATGAACCTTTTTGCCATATTCATATCCCCCGAGCATTAACTAGCACTGCTGGTCTTTTAAGTAAGTTATCCCAATGAGGTGCCATTTAATAAGACATTAACTCAGGCAAAGCAGCTATCAGCTTAGCAGCTGCATCACAGGTACATACGGGTATCAGAAGCGAGCAACAGCAGAGGTAAAATAAGTACGTACTCTGTTCATTTTCACAAGAATACAAGGTTGTCCTTTGGAATAGCCGAAATCAGCATCATTCACACCACTACAATTTTGAAGCAAGGACACTGGAAACTGACATGCTTGATAAACTGGACCATTCTGTTTAAAAGGTGCTCCATCAGGACAGTTTGTGAGATTCTTCTGTTGTTCTACAGAATATGCTAAAAAGAAAACGGGTGTGCCAGATCAGCTAAGAAAAGACACTAAACACAACCAGAAACAGGTCAAACCATTCTCTGAAGGATTATTTTTCAAAGATAACAACAACATGGATTACCAGGTAACAATAGCCAGCATCCAGTAGAGGCCACATTTCTTTTCCTGGTAACAGGTACAGTGCCCTAAAGCTTCCTGATTCCAAGGTGCCCAGGCTAGATTAGAGAGTTGTTCACTGCTGTGCCTGGCACCAGAAACAGCTACACCACTATCAGGAAATGCTGTCGTGTGCCTGACCTCAGTGACAATGACAAGGATGTGCAAAGGTGTTGCTGCTGCCCCTGGGGCGTACAGTCTAGTGGGGAACACAGTGTAATTCAACACTGCACGGCTATGGAAAGAAATAGCACTCTAATAGTTTATGGCAAGGGGGCTCCACCGACCTGACAGCAGAGGGAATGTGAGTGTTAAGGTGGCCAGCAGGGTAAAGGAAAGCAGCAGCTGAGCCGTGTAAATTCTGTAAAACTGGGATGGATCGAAGGGCTGCCTAAAGAACCGTGCTGCTCCATTAAAGATGCATACCAGGCGGGGTGGGCATCAAGTAGGACGATCAGTGTCAGTATCTGTGCTGTGCAGAACAGAGCCACCCAGAAAACAGAACCCTAGAAAGTAAAAGGCTCCTGATGCAGCACAGGTAGCAACTGAGAACGCTGTGCTGAGATGGTGACGATGGAGGTAACCAGGTACGTTTAAACCAAAGAAGTAAAATGTTTAAGAACCAGAAATGAGGAAAGGGGAGAAATACAGTCTCGCTCTGGCCCAGCTGCACTACTGGCATTCAGGGGCATGAAGCGCCCTCAGTGAGCCTGGTCTAGTGAATTAAGATATACCATCAAAGTACCCTACTGACAGCAGCTGACATGTAGATACAACTGGCACCACAAAACACGCCATCTGTTTCAACCCAAACAGGGGCATTTCAAAGAGAATGCTTTCAGAAGTGTAACGGGATTTTGTGTTTTGTTTTAGGTAAGTTGTGGATAAAAAGTTATCTCACCGGTGATGGCTAATTTAGGCTGTCATCTGCACATCCAAGGAAGAGCGAGACTCAACTGAAGAACAGCCTCCATCAAATTAGCTTAGGAGAGCATGTCTGAGGAGTTTTCTTAATTGCTAATTGATGTAGAAGGGCTGAGCCTACTGTGAACAGTGCCGCCCCTGAGCAGCTGGACCTGGGCTATCTAAAAAAGGTAACCGAGCGAGCCAGTAGGCAGCTGTCGTCATGGCCTCGGCTTCAGCTCCTGCCCTGACCAGCTTCCCTCAGGGATGAACCAGAAGCAGCAGAGCTGAAACAAAGCCCTGTTCTCCTGACCTGGTTTTGGTGAAGGTGATCACAGCAACAGAAAGCAAACTGTAACATCAGGGAATCCGTCTGACAGGGATGAGAGAGACTGAACTCCAGCTTCACATGTGCTAACCACATCACCAACCTGAGCTACACCCAATGACATGGATTTGTTTAAAAGCAAAGAGCGACTGGGTTTATCTGAGGCAACTCTGACTCTCATCACTCCCCCTCCACCCATTTCCCCGTCCTCTGTAGCAAAGGGTGCTGTTTAGACTGCCTGTCAAGCAGACCTTCATTTCTATACAAAATGAAATGCAAGGAGCTGTGAGGCGTGAGGCATGAGGCATGATGGGAATACAGACAGAACCAATTTCAGAGTAACCAGAGCCCACACGCTTGAGTAAGAGGGAAACTAAAGAAAAAGGTAATTTTGCCGGTGGTGGGTGCACACCTTTAATCCCAGCACTCAGGAGGCAGAAGCACGTGGATCTCTGAGTTGGAGACCAGCCTAGTCTACAAGAGTGAGTTCCAGGACAGGCTCCAAAGCCAGAGAAACCCTATCTCGAAAAACAAAAAAAAACCTAGCAAACAACCAAAAACCAAAGTAAAGGTAATTTTAACAAAATAAAACTTTCAATTTAGAATCTACCAAGCAGGGAAACCTTTCTTTAAGCCAGTGTAGGTAAGATGGCTCAGCAGCTGCCAGCATGATGACCTGAACCCAATCCCCAGAATCTACGTAAGACAGAGAATGCTGTTCCTACAAGATGTCCCTTGGTTGACAAACACAGGAACTACACTCCCAATTAAAAAAAAAAGAAAATACTAAAAATCCAAAATAAAAACAGAAGTCCAGGGGGATTAAAAGGTACAGTAAGGCCTGGAGCATTTTCTAAGTATAAACAAAACCAGAGAGAAAGGTGAGCTACAACTCAGTGCTGCACTAATACAGGAGAACAGCAAAAGCGGGGTATGGAATGCTTCGGGTAACTGAAAAGCCTCATCGCCCCCAGAAAAATGGACTGGAGAATGAAAATCCAAAACAACATTTTAATTTATCTCAAATTTAAATCTCAGAATTTAATTTTAATTTGAGATAAATTTAAATGCAAACTTGGGGTGGCTCATGCCTATAAACCCAGTCTGGGCTAGATTCTACCTGAGGAAAGAAAAATTGTAATAGTAAAGATGCAGAAAACAGGGCTGGAGAGATGGTTCAAAGGTTAAGAGCTTTGACTGTTCTTCCAGAGGCCCTGAGTTCAATTCCCAGCAACCACATGGTGGCTCACAGCCATCTATAATGAGGTCTGGTGCCCTCTTCTGGTGTGCAAGCATACATGTAGCATACATATACATATATGAATAATGTATACATAAAATTCAATCTTAAGAAACAAAAACAGAAAACAGCTTCCATTGTGCAGTCTTGTTTCAAAAGCTACCCTGTGAGTCTTCAAACTGGAGTTCAATCTATGCATATTCTCTTCTTAAATCTCCCAATTTGGTCAATCAGCCTCTAAGGATCTTCAAAACCTGGTCCAGAGCTTGGCAATAGTGGCATACGCACTCCTGGTCTACAGAGCTAGTTCCAGGGCAGCTAGGGCTACTACAGAGAAACCTTGTCTCGGAAAAAAACAACAAAAAACCCATGTCCAACTACTTCCTGGCTTGCTATGTCCAGTTCTTCTCCGTCCCTGATGAAGCTTGAACACAGTGACTTTAGACAGTTCTGTGGTTCCCTCCCTCCCTACCCCCTTCTTCTTTCAAGGGTTTAGTGTCACCTAGGTATCTCAGACCAGCCTTCAAAAGCTCATAGCCCAGCTGGATAGTGGCGCTCACCTTTAGTCCTGGCACTCCAGAGGCAGAGGCAAGCAGATCTCTACATTTGAGGCTAGCCTAGCCCACAGACCTAGTTAAAGGACAGCCAGAGCCACAGAGAGAAACCCTGTCTCGAAACACCAAAAAAAGTAAAAAGGAAAAAAAAAAAAATCACTAAAACAGTTGACAAGAATTCAACAGCGTGTACCCTGGTATGATGGTTCTGAGACAGAGGGTCTAGCACCAAATGTGCAAGTGTCCTCACAAGGAAAAATTCAACCAGCAACACGGTGGCAAGTACAGGTGCTCACTAGTAACGGAGAGACTGTAAGGTGTCTGCCTGAGTACTTGTTACCTCTTCTTTTGAGGCTGGGTGCAGCCTGAGGTGGAAGCTCAGATGCCTGCATGCCAGGCTAGCCCTGACAGCTACAGCCCACCCGGCCTTTCTTCTGTCATTTGCTTCAAGATACTGTATTATATGAAGAAGGCAATCTACAGGGAGAAGGTCCGAGGCCTGAGTTAAGGCAAGCAGCAATCAGAGCTTCAGAGTCAGAGAAGAGCAAATGGGTCACCAGGCAGGCAGTCAAGCACAGCTACCTGAGGGAGGTGGTGCTGGTGACTGCCCAGTCCTGTCTTCACCTGTGGCTGCTCTAACCAGGATCAGAGAAGGAACCTAATCCAGGAAGTAAGTGGTTTTATCCAGAGCAGGGCTCACAAGTAACTGGCAGACTTAAAGACAGGGAATTTTAGAATGCCTATGAAAGTAAAAGTGAAGAGAAAAATGTTAATAAACTAGATGTGTGTGGGGTGTGGTGGTGCACACCTTTAATCCCAGCACTTGGGAGGCAGTGGCAGGCAGATGTCTGAGTTTAACGCCAGCCTGGTCTACAGAGCTGGTTCCAGGACAGCCTCCAAAGCAATACAGAGAAATCCCATCTCAAACAAACAAAAACTAGGTGGGGAAGAATGCCAGAAGGAAGGGGCTGAGATCAGAGAAACCATCAGCAAGAGGAAGAGCCACCAGCACAGGACACTGGAAGAAAGCTGAACAAGCTACAAAGACAGAGTGCAATGCTGCTCAATGACTTTGGCAACCAGGGAATAACTGGGGTGTATTATGGCTGAGAAGGGACAAGGCAATCAAATAAACCAAAGCTTTTACCATTAATTCATTTAATTGTTATATTTCTATGAATTTGGTTAAGCCAGTTACAACTGGCTATAGTACTTATTGTAGAGCATTACTTACTGGTGACAAATACATTAAAAATCTGACATGCGTACTACCCCAGATACAAGAGTCCCATAACGGGCCGTGGTGCAGGCAGTGGGAGAGCACTTGCCCAGCATGTGAGGCACTGTGTTCCATGCCTAGCACCACACAAGATTCTGACACTCAGAGGCTCTGCTTTACAGGACAGAGTTGGCTTCATTCTTACAACTGACAATGAGTTTACTTGCAGATCCAGCAGTCTATGTTTGAAAGGGGTAGAACACCATCAGAAAACAGACTGAGAACGCTGCTTCTAACGGCAGTTCTATGCGGCACGGGGCTCTGCAGGAACTACACGTCCTCCCTCTTCTAGGACAGCACACTTACGCTCTAGGAACCTCTTCAGGTCTTCAGTGAACTTCTCATAAGTAGGTGGCTTAGACATGCTGAATGTATATTCCAAGGCAGTCAGTGGTTTTGGAAAAACCATAAGTCCTAAAAAGAGACAGAGAGGGTTATTAACAGTAAGAAATTCTCCTTTTTCTTTACTTATTCCTGAAGGGCCATGTGTCCACAGATACGTCACAATTATCAACAACTCTCTGGATCCCATTATGAAAAACCTCTAAAAGGACTCAAATCTTTAAAACTAGTTAGACAAATTAATTAGGAAGTCTTTAAATGTTATTATTTTCAGTTAATTATAACCATCACTCCTTACTTTTAAAACAAGATGCCTTGCCAGGTGCTGTGTGCCTTTAATCCCAGCACTTGGAAGGCAGAGGCAAGAGGTTCTCTGTGAGTTTGAGACCAGCCTGGTCTACAGAGTGAGTTCCAATGAAAAACACCAAACATGCTTTTTTACTGTACTATGAACTCTGTGGGGTGTGTGCATGTGCATGAGGGGGGGAGGGGAGAAGGACATACGCACAGGCCCAAGTACATGTACGTATGCATACTAGAGGACAGCATAAGGTGTCCCTACCCTTATCAGTCTGTACCTTATCCTTGTGCCAGGCATTTCTCATTGAGTCTGGAGCTCAAAAGTTTTTCTGCTAAGATGGCTGGTCAGCTAGCCTGTGGCCTTCCTGCCTTCACACTCCTCACTGGAGTTACTGTACAAGTGACAAGGCCTGGCTTTTTACTGAATGTTAGAAATCTGAACTCAAGTCCTCATGTTTACATAGCAAGTTCTCTTATCAGTGACTAATCTCCCTGGCTCTTAAACTTTCTAAACTCAGGTTTCTACTACTTTAGGGTTTTTTTTTACATGCTTACTGCTACAGATTAAACAACAAAACTAAAACGCTTGAGCACACTAGAAAACTAAGAACATAAGTATGAGCCACTGGCAGGTGCCCGCCTGCTTAGTCTTAAACACTTTACCATTCAAAATACAGCTCTGAAAACATACATATCAAAGACAGTCTACTCTCTTCGCTTAGGAAGCCTGTAGTAAATATACTCTTCCTCAATAAGAGTTGCTCCATCAATCACATATGCTTCCTATGTACCAAATCTGGATTAAATCAGTAACAACTCCCTATCAGGAGTTGATACCCATGCATATAGGGCAAAGAAAAGGCAAACAAGCATACTTGTCTACAAAGAATAGTCTGGTTTCTAACTTATGCTAAACAGCTCAGCATTTCTGAAGTAAATCAAACTATTGTTGGCAATAACAAATCATATATAACTTAAACAGCAAGAAAATGAAATTTAAGTTAGTGTAGACAGAGGGCAAAGGTATATTAGGTGTAAATAAAAGAAACTAGAACCAAAAAAAAGTGCTTGGGGAGCTTGGAGTGGATTGGCTGGTACTGCCGCTCCCAGGCCCTCCCAGTGAGAAGGAACATAGGTTAGGCTTCCTTAGCCTGAGCGAGTTTGAGCTGGGTAACTCTGAGCTGCTCCTGCTCAGTGGCATCCTTGGTTTCCACTAGCAACTACTGCTCCAGTTCCAATAACTAACAGTGACTCTAGACACTGCCAAGTGGTCCCTGGGAGACATATCAAAAGTGGCTAACAAACCAAATGTTCCAGAGAACAATGTCCCACTTTCCCCACCTGCTGGGCCACTCATTCTCTTTGCTACTCAGATTCTACTCCTCTTGGACAGGCATGTCCCTCTCTAGAAAACTTGTTACGTTGGGAAATCCCATGCATTGTTTTTCAGGCCCTCACTCCCTCAGAGCCTCTCTTACTTTACTGTGTTCTTTCTCACATTTCTGCTGAAAAAGCCAGCACCTGCTCAGCCTCTGTGGCAGGGGTGGGGGTAGGAGTGGGGAGATCGTTTAATTTCTAGTATTGCCACAAAAACTCTGCAAGTTCCTTGAGGCCAAAGGCCCTGTCCAACTCCTGAGGCAAAACTAGCATCCAAAGACTTGTTTCAAAAGAATAAAACTAGGGGAAGAAAATGTAATTTACATAACCAATGTTTCAGGTTTTACTAAAAGCATATCCTTTGATAAAATCTACAACAGATTTTTAAATGACTACACAGAATTAGGCATACAAAGAACACATTGATTTTATTCTCTCGTAAGAGTACCACTTTCATACCAACCAATTAAAACCACATCTATTTTATAAGACTAATGCTATAACTCAAGCCAGAGCCAAAATGTGCTGAAGGCCGTGTGAAAGCGCTATGCATTCACTCTTTATAACGATTCTCGCTCACCTCACTGAAATTCCAACATTCATTTCTGCTTATTCCTGTCAAAGGATTTAAAACTTACCAGTAAATGATTGTGAAAGTCTTGAAATAAACCAGCATGCAAGTATGAAACCAATCATTCACATTCCCAAGCTCTTTAAGTCTAACTTCTATATGCTGTGATGTTTACCTGGACTAGGAATCTGGTCTCGGTATTTCGGAACCTCATCATTCAGGGTCTGCAGCATGGCCCACATTGTGAATGTGAATAGTGCAGCCAAGAACCCATAAAAAACTAGGTAGAAGAGCAAGATCAGACCTGCAGGAGAGATGAACACAGGTGAAATGTAAAGATACACAGGCTAGAGCAAACCACTGGTCACTGCAAGGCTAGAGCCCATGCTTCGCCATGCATGCAGCCAGGTAGCCTCATGTTGAGGGTACAAGGGAAGTTCTGGCAAGCAGTTCCCAAGGACCCCAGGAGCCCCCTCCTCTCATCTTGTCCTTCCAGCAAAGAAGTTTCCACTACTCATATTCTGGCTCAAAGTTAGAACATTAGCCAGGTGGTTCTCTGTGAGTTCAATGCCAACCTCGTCTACAGAGCAAATTCCAGAACAGCCAGGACTCTCAAAACCCATCTCAAAAAACAAAAACAACAACACCAAGCAAACAAAAAACAAAGAGCTTTAAAAGTCCAGCACATGGGGGGAGTGCTTCCCAAGAAGAATTTCAAAACTAAGACGATTCTAGGTGGGGCAGCTTCCCCGAACATACTTAGATGTTTAAGTGGCAAGCTTAAAAAGAAAAAAGAAAAAAAAAAGACTTTCTCCATACCTGTATTTCAGACACTTTATACAAATTAAAGTTGTTAGGGTTTTGTTGTTTTTGTAGCTTTTTAAAGACACTGTCTTGACATGCCACCTCAGCTGGTCTGGAACTCAGAGACTCACCTGGTGAGTGCTGGGATTAAGGCATGTGCCACCACACCTGGCTTTACATTTATGTTTAAAAGGTGAGTTGACTCAAAGAACAACCAAAAAATGTACAGAGAAGGAAAAAAATCATAAAAATGAAATTGAATGAGGTTTGGAAAACACTGGTTAAGTAGAAGGACTCATGCAAACATGCAGAGAAAAAAAACAAGGCCAGAAGCAAGCAGTGCACGCCAAGGGCACAGCTCTGCAGCTAGGCACCAAGAAAGCACCATGTGACAGACACATTTCTACCCCCAAACTGAATCCCACCCCCATAATTGGGTGGTCTATTCCAAGCCAATGATTTGTTTTGGGAACACCAAAAATAATCACTATTTTTTCCCTCATCACCTACATTCATCAGAAATGACTATCCTCAAAATTATATATCAGAACATAGTTGAAGTGTTCTATTTATATTTAAATGTTTTTAAAAGTTATGGGGGTGCTAAGGAAAAACTAAAAAATATTCAACTCTACTGAGTTGACGTCTTGCTAGTTTTATTCCCATCTTAATATATGCCTAAGTCCCTTTCTGGCAGAGACATGGCAGGGATTCTTACGAGGACTCCCACAGGAACAAATTCAAAGGCTTATAAATTTCCATGATAATAAAATTTGAACATATTTACTTGTCCACACCCCACAAGTTGATACACAACTTTCGATTCTCAAAGAACAAGATCCCAAAACAGATTATGCCCAAAACTAAATAAACTTTCTCAACTGCAGGCCAGGAATCCACTTCAAAGGGAGACAGTCTAATCAAGTCTATGTTAATTTAGATTAGCATCCTACCCTTCCTCCCAGTTACCAGGAGATACAGAGAGAGAGAGGACAGAAGAGAGACAGATGTCACCTTCAGGCAGCATGGCTTCCCACCACCCACTTCGGTCCTGCTGCAGAAAAAGAAGAAAAAGAAGAAGAAAAAAAACAACAAAAAACCAATCTCACACTGCCTCCAAAAGAGGTAGCAGAGTGAGGCATTCAATTCTAGGTGTTCACAGGAAATAACCACAGTCAACAAACACAGAGCCTAAGGAGTGGCTGTGTTCCAGTACACACACTGACAGAACAGCAAGACTTCTGTCAGAAAAGCCTGATGGCCCATATAGAAGAAAAGTGCTTATAGTCATCTCAAATGTTCTCACATTGTCAAACTTGAAATTTCCAGGAAAAACAGTATTAACGAAACATGAATAACAACAAAACTATCCCAAGAATTATTACACAATAAAAAGTGTTAAAATCCACGTAAGGCCTTGAATTAATAATATACATATACAAATCAGGACTGGGAATGTAGCTCAGTCTGCAGAGTGCTTGCCGAACATGCACAAAGCCCTGGGTTTGTTGCATCCCCAGCACTGCAGAAACTGTATGGTGGTTTATACTTATTAATTCAGAGTTACAGCCAATCTAAGACACATGAGACCCTGACTTAAGACATCCCCTATGGTACCCTGTACTAGATACTGACATGGACTTAAAAATTCTGAAGAAATGGGGCTGGAGAGACAGCTCAGCAGTTAAGAGCACTTGTTACTCTTGTAAAGAATTCCAGGTTCAAATCACAACACCTACAATGGTGGTTCACATCCATCCTTAACTCCAGTTCCAGGAAGTTCAATTGCACTTGCATGCAAATCTCTCCTCTCTCTCTCTCTCTCTCTCTCTCTCTCTCTCTCTCTCTCTCTCTCTCTCTCTCTCTCTCACACACACACACACACACACACACACACACACACACACACACACACCCCTGAAGAAATATCACAGCCAGGTATGGTAAGTCACAGAATGGAGGCCAGCCTGAACTATAAAGTGAGTTCTAGGACAATCAACATTACCCTAACAGAAGGAAAGAGAAGGGTTAAAGTTTATTATTCAACAGCATCCTCTGTAAGTCACTCTCATTGCACAGCAGCCCCACCAATGCTCCCTACCTTCGAATACTTTCTGATTCTACTTGGGATCTCTACATCAGCGCATACATGCAATTAGAAATCCCCTCCTCTTCAGAGGGTGCTAACTGACCTTCCTTCTTCTTCTTTTTCTTCTTCTTTCTTCTTCTTTCTTCTTCTTCTTCTTCATCCTTCTTCTCCTTTTTTCCCTCCGTCATACTGGGGATTGAGCCCAGGATCTTGAATATAATTGGCTAATATTCACTACCAGCCCAGGCTTTTATTTTTGTTTCTGGGAAGCCCAATTTTCAAACTGCACCTCCCTTGTTCCTGATGAGGAGACAGAACTCGAGCCAGAGCCAGAGCCAGGATGGCTGGAAACAAAGGTCTTGCTAGTTTGGCTCTAATCTAGTGTCCTGACTCCACACCCTAACCCCCAAAAGAAGTTGACAGTAGTACCTAGCTAAGTATTCACTTTACAAAAAGGAAAACTCAGAAAGTCAAGGTTTATTTTTACATTCCTGTTTACTACTGCATGCATGCCCAAAGGCACTTGTGGCAGGCAGGCAGGACCACTCTAGATCCTCTAGCATGTTTGTCTCAGGTTTCAACTCAGGAGGCGCCTTCAGCCACTGAGAGTTGATAAGATAAAAACAAAACTCCAGCAACAGACTAGAAACATGCTTGGAATGGAATTGCAATGAGGTTTCATGGCAAACTTAAGGTTTCAAGTTTAACCTAATCAAAGCATCTACTCTCAAAAAAAGAAAAAAAGGCTTACTTGAGCTCTGGTTCATGTGTTATCTATACAACTAAGAAGCGAGGAAATCTGGCCAAGGTTTACCCTGTCTCACTAAGAAACAGGTCCCAGCTCCAACTGTAAAATGTAGCCCTGCCACCAGGAGAATCCAGGTCTCCACAGCAGGAAGCTGGGTCCCAGCTGTTCTCTGGACATACTTTGCTCCTCAGCCCTCAGCTTCCATCTCTCAATAGGTAAGCACAACAGAACTCAGAAGACCTGTACTTGGGATTCTGAGTCAGAAAGGAAATACAGGTCCAGGAGGGATTCAGGGTTTCTATTAGGTCATAGGGTCAGGGCAAGCACATCTGTGCATAACCTGGGGCCCACTAAGATACAGCTTGGTTTGTACTGGGGTCTCATCTTTTAGTGATGCTTGACTGAATCCTAGGCTGCTCAAGGTACTCAATTTACAACCCCTTCTCCTTTTCATGTAAGTCAATAGAGTTCAACATCCCAAAACCACTAAGACTTGGGTGGCCTTTCAAGGAACCAGCCCTTGTTCTGCAACCAGGGATCTAACTTTTCATCAGCATAACAAAGACTAACACCCAGTAAATCCCAAGGTTTTAAAGATCATGTCTGAAACCTGGGACGAAGACCAAGCTGTTCAACACACACCACAACTACATCAAAACCTAGACAGACAACACCAGCATCAGAGGACTGAGCAAGAGCCTGACAGTGAAGTGGAGGCCGGCCTGGGCTACTATGAGACACTGGCTCAAAAAGATAAAACTGGGGGTGGGGTAGGGGGGAAGCTCTGAACACACACCCTCAGCAATTTGAGCCTTTGGTTAACTACTTTGCAAATTTTCTAGTTACCCATAGGAACCTAACACAAAAGACAGTTCAGACGATTCTGTGATCAGAAACTATTACTTGATAAATAACCATTCTGTTTATAGTATTAATTGTTTTAAGGCAGAGACGGGTATACTTTTTTTGAAAAGTAATTATATGGATCACAGTGAGTTGAAAATGTTTAGTATTTCTACATTTTAATCTTTTATTCTGACAGCTTCATACATGTCCTCTCTCACTTATTTTATGGTAGTGCAGCCTGCTGCAATGTGGACCAGTCTTGTACAGTTTTATCTAAGTTATTAAAATTTAAACAGCAACAAAAAAAACTAGAATGTTACTAGGATATGGTTTGCCACTGACATTCAAATGTACTGTATAGTTAACTGTTTCTAGTACATCCAGATTTATGCAACACTACCATAATACATTTTAGATCTATCTCCTACTCCCTCCATACTCATCCTCATTCTTTGTCCTCTACTTCACCAGGCTCCTGAAATCACAATTTTTTAAACCTATTTCCTAAAAATGTCACATAAACAGAAATGAGTTCTTTCAAAGTTCACCAATATCTAAACATGTATGAGGATTTCAATCCTTTCCATTATTCCATTGTACTGGTATACATTTCACTGACCCTTGAGCTATCATTACACACTATGCTAGAATATCCATCCTCACATAATGAGTATCAGTTTCATTCCTCTTACATACTGTCTATGTTGAGCGGCTGGGTCCCCACCCCCCACCACTGCAGATCAGACCAAGGACCCTGGGGTGCTGGTAAGCCTCTGTAGTTGAGCTATACCTTGTTGCACTCCAGGTCAGTGAGAGCCCAGCTCACAAGAAACATGGTGGGGGCTGGCAAGATGGCTCAATGGGTAAAGTGCTTGCTAGACAAGAATTACAACCCGAGTTCAATCCTCACAACCCACAGTGAAAAGGACAGAACCAACTCAACAAAGGTGTTCACACACAGAACACAAATACTAAATAAACCTAGAAAAAGCAATCTGTAAATCTCCGCACCATGGAATTAAACAAATCTGCATATACTGGTACTGAGACCTGGGCAAGTCATAGTAAATAGGAAAAAAAAAAAAAAAAAAAAAAAATCCCAAACACTATCTGTTCATAAAAAAGTAGAAAACAAAGGGTTGATGTTTGAAATTATTATTATTATCTCCCCCCCCCCAGGGTTTCTCTCTAGCTTTGGAGGCTGTCCTGGAACTCCATCTGTAGACCAGGCAGGCCTCAAACTCACAGAGATCTGCCTGCCTCTGCCTCCTGAGTGCTGAGATTAAAGGTGTGTGCCACCTTTTAAAAATTTATTTTTATTTCTTATGCACATTGGTGTCTGCCTGTACGTCTGTGCAAGGGTGTCAGATCTTGAAGTTACAGACAGTTGTGAGCTGACATGTGGATGCTGGGAATTGAACCCAAATCCTCTGAAGAGCGATCTCTCTCCAGCACTGAAAACTGAAATTTCCTTAGGAAACACTGTTTATGACATTTCAATCAGTGTTATTTACAAATGCATAGGCAAGCTGAATGAAATTTAACAGTGAACACACAGAATCCCACTCAGTCTCTACAGCTTTCCTGTGTCTGGTTTCTGAATGCATTTCAAATAGCAAGTGTCAATGTCCTTCATCCCCCAAATAATTCTGCATCCTACTAGGTAAAGTTGAGGGGAAAGTTTACATTCAAGAAAATATATCAGTCTGGGGTTGGAGAGATGGCTCAGCAGTTAAGAGCACTGGCTATTCTTCCAGAAGACCCGGGGTTCAATTCCCAGCACCCATGTGGCAGTTCACAACTGTCTGTAACTCAAGTTCCAGGGTAGCTGACACAGTCATACAAATGCACATAAAATAAATTATTAAAAAAGAAGAAGAAGAAAAGAAAAAGAAAAACAGGTCTGGAGAGATGGCTCAAAGGTTAAGAGTATTGACTGTTCTTCCAGAGGTCCTGAGTTCAATTCCCAGCAACCACATGGTGGTTCACAATCATCTATAACGAGGTCTGGCATCCTCTTCTGGCCTGTAGGCATGCATGCAAGTAGAATACTGTATACACATAATAAATCTTTATAAAAAGAAAAAGAAAAACAAAACACATGCATTATTTAAAAAAAAAAAAGAAGAAGAAAAAAAGAAAACACACCAGTCTCTAACAGATTACATTTGACAAAATTCGTTCACCTCTGATTCCAACTCCTACTGAAGACAAACACCTCACACCATCTCAGATCTCTATTCATACTGCTCTAAACACAGCTACAGTTCTGGATATTCTCACAGCAAGCAATGAAATCATCCAGTATGTACTTTCTTCAGTGAAACTTTCCCAATCAAATGAGGGCTTCTTATTTGTTTTTTAAAATATAGTCTTATGATGAAGCTCTGGCTGGTCTAGAAAGCCTTATGTGTGCCAGGCTAGTCTCAAACTGCCAACTGGTGGAATCAAAGGCATGTGCCACCACACTTAGCATCATCCATGTCTTGTTTGCCCTTAATACATTTCTTACAGTTGAGTCGTATTCCACTGTGTCGACATACAGTTTGTTTGTCTATTCTCCTACTGATGGACACCTGGGCTGTTTCCAGTTTAGAGCTATTAAAATAGAACTACTATGCACATTCTTGTACAAGTGTTTTTGTGGACATGTTTTCACTTCTCTTGGGTAAACACATAGGAGAACTGCTGGGTTGGGATGTAAGTGTATATTTGCTTTTATAAGAAGCTGCCAGACTTCCACCCAAAATAGATACATCAAATATCACATGTTTAAAAGCAGTAACACAGATAGTAGTGAATGCCCAGAGAAGTTGATGGTACCAACAGATCTACTGAGTATGGCTATCTATGTACAATTGCAGACAAGTGTGTTATTTCTGTTACATGATAGGAGGAAACCTAGGAATCTATATGCCACTCAGACCAGTTCAAAATTTTTTTCCTTCCTTGCCTTCTTTTGGGAATAGAGGGTTGAGACAGCCTCACACTGCTCAGGATGGCCTTGAACTGCTGGTTTTCCTGCTCCCATAACCCAATCGCTAGGCTTACAGGTGTACACTACTGAGCCTGGGCCATTTCAAGTCATCTAGAGTCAACAGTTGCAACTCATTTTTGCAAATCAAATACTGAGAGGCAGGCTCATCCACTTGGAGTAACAGTAAAGCTACAACAGGCACCGTGTATAGCCAGCAAAGCCTACAATACTCATCTGGTCCTTCAATGTTTGCTGCTTCCTAGCCAAAAGCATTCAGACAGGTTTCATACAATGACATCTGAAATTACATACCCTTTCCCCTTTATAGAGGCTCAGAGGCTTTTCAAATAGGTATCTAAGCTTAGATACAGAGGTGGAACTGGAATTTAGGTCTGTATTCTGACCCAGTCTGATCATCTTCTCAATGAACTTCTGAGATACATCAAGTTCATCATTATTATGATGCTAGAAACTTCAACATCAATGTTAAAAAATAGTGGAACTCATAGTAACCTGGTTGAATTACGTCTCCTTGTACAATGAACTCCATCAAACTTTTAGTATAGAGCTAAAGCGTCTAACTCAATACTCTCAATTTTACTTCAAGGACTAAATGAATCACTGTGCTCATCACTCAAAACTCATTCGATGCTACAGGGATATAAATGCAGTTATAAATCTTGCATTATGGAACACACACCAAGTTTAGATATTACTAGAAATAAGTGGTATTATTCTCACTTAGAGTGCTGATCTCACTCAGAAAGCTGCTCTGACATGCAAAAGAAGTCATACAAATAGGGAGAGTTAATATGCAGAGAATGAACAGTATGAGGAAAGGAATAAGCTGGCCATTCTAGACCAAGGAGACCTCGAGAGCAGTGCAGACTACCAAAGCGGTATGTGTGAGACCACATGAAGATCTCTGCTAGGATAATGAGAAAGTCTATGACTAGACAGACTTGCACACTGTGGATTCGGATACAAAGACACTATGGCTGCTAGGACACCCCTCACAAGGAAGCACACAAAGTCAACTACATACAGGACTAAAAAGGAAAAAAAAAGTTGGACATAATCATCTATGACCATAATCTAGCACTTTGGAAGCTAAGGCACCTCAAGTTCAAGTCTCCATAGTAAAAATGTCTTTAAAAAGGAGGGTGAGGGGACAACGAGATGGCATCTGCTACCAAGCTTGATGACCTGAGTTTGATCCCTGAGACCCAAAACAGTAGAAGACAACTCTAGCAAATTATCTTGAGACCTCTACACATGCACTGTTGAAACATGCACATGTCACACACACACACACACACACACACACACAAATATAATTAAAGATTAATAAAAATGAAATACGGATATTCAATATATTAACTAAGCTTTAAAACACAGAATGACAAAATCAGCTATTTATATTTTTACTATTATAGGTTTTAAACTTTTATTTACATATAGAAAAATATACTATTAGAATGTTATCAGCAATTACATGACATGGTTAGAGACCAGCAGTGTTTCTATTTAAAAATCAACACAATGCAGATAATCAGAAAACAATAAATTTATCTATCAAAAGTAAATATTCTGGGGGCTCGAGAGATGGCTCAGGAGTTAAGAGCACTGGCTGCTCTTCCAGAGGACCTGATTCTAATTCCCAGAAATCTCATGGCAGCTCACAACCATCCATGACTCCAATTCCAGGAGACTGGACACATACAGGGTACACAGACATGCATGCAGGCAAAACGTTCACACACACAAAAATCGAAAAAAATTAAAGAAAAAAAACAGGAAACATTTAAAAAGTACTTTTTTTTCTTTTACATAGCCAGTGTTTAAATAACTAGACCTTAATCAAATGTAATGATAAACCATTGCAAAATTGTTACTGTAGGGTCTTACTGTGTGGCCTGACTGCTCCTGAACTCAGTATGTAAAGTAGGCTGGCCTGGAATTTATAGTAATGCTTGCCTCTGCAATTCCATCTCCAATCTCCAAATGATGGAATCACAGGTGTGGGCTGCCAGGTTGGCCTATAAACTGGCTTAAAAAATAAAATAAAAACTACCTATTAGTACAAGTCTAATTCTGATACAAATTTCAGAAATCAACTTTGGGGAGGGGGAGTTAGGTTCTTAACATTGAAACACTATTACCATTAAAATTGCTATTACAATGGTTTCTGTGACCTCCATCTTTCCCATCCACTACAGGTCTACTTCCTGGACAGTTTAGGAATAATGTCTTACTCCTGCTGGGTGACAGACAGTTCAGTACATGCCCAGATCTGGGGCTGCCCCTCCCACACTGTCCTGCATTTATAACCTGCATACAAGGTAAAGCAAGGCTTGAGATTTTTCAAAAGTGCCTTTATCTGTAAAGTTTCACAAATGTCCTACTAGACAAAGACCACCACCTCATAAAGCTATATAACACTGAAATGTAAACACACTTGCCTTCTCTACACTAGACAACTAACATTAGAGTGAATTTAATCTCCTGAGCAGAGCATTTGCTAAGGCGTGACCCAGAATGCAAGCAAGCATCTACGACACTTATCAACAGACAACCTAGATAAGATAATCAACTCAAAAGAATGCCAAGTTTATCTTAATGATACCATGTCAGGTATAATTTACAAACACAAAACCTCTGATCTACAATTCTGTGCTCTCACTACTCACCAAGTGACTTTTCTCACCTATGTCTTGTATAAAATTCCTGCTGGAAACATGTCTTACATCGAAATATTTGATGCCCAAAGTATATTTACTTTTTTACATAGCGTTATCTATGTACACAAAATACAGATACAACTCTTCCTTAGACACATTTTTATTACTATATTCCATGTTATATTACATGTTAACTGTAAACCAGACGTGTTAACAAATGCCTATAATCTTAGCACTCAGGAAGTAGAGGTGGGAGAGCTTACTTGTGTTTGAAGCCAGAACTCAAAACAACCAAACATGTTTAACTGCAGCACATGGCACCCTGCCTGCCTTACTTAATATGATGATATCCAAACAGTACTACATTAGCTCTAAATGTATTTAATTCACAAGCTTATTTAATGTTTGCAAAATCAGCCACCAGGCACCAACATTTTTTGTCTGTTTTGTTAGAAACGCAACTACTTAATCCTGGTGTGTGCTTAGTGTTCAGCTTGAGAAACTAACTCTGGTTATACCTCAATCCTCACACTGCCTCTGTTAGGGAAACCAAACTGAGGTGTTTGTAGGTATTACTGTTGTAAGGATTCAGGCATTATGCTGGCCTGTCCCTGTCACCTGACAGAATGCACTCAGGCAGGACCCTGGTCAGTACACAGGTGAAAAGGAGCCCTTAAAAAAGAAAAGAAAAGAAAAGAAAAAAAGGTCCTCACCCACTTGAGCTCTCTTTCCTGCTGTACCCCTGGAGCAGACAGGACTTTCCTGTCGCCCTCGTCTGTCTTCTGGGTCTCTCTTCTCTTTCCTCCCAGATTCCTCCTTTTCTAATAGCTTCTCACTTAAACTCAATCTGCCCAGCTTGTTTGTGCCCCTCCCTCACCTGCCATGGAATCCACCAAGGCTCATCATGAGCTTTATCATAACAACTGTAGCCCTGTGTTCGAGACTGATTATCAAATAATGTGATGCAACACACACAATTTCCATTTTCTAAAAGGTTTTCAGCAAAATTGCAGACAGGGTTTCTCTGTGTAACAAACAACTCTGGCTGGCTGTCCTAGAACTTGCTCTGTAGCCCAGGCTGGCCTCAAACTCAGAGATTCTCCTGCCTCTGCCTCCAGAGTGCTGGGATTAAAGGGATGTGCCACCACCACAACCCGCATAAAATTACCTTTTAAATATAAGATTTCTAAATTATTTAAAGTACTTAAAAGGCAAACACTTCAGATCAAGACGGAACAAACTACAGACCTAAGTCTAATAAAACCAGAAAACTGTGTATATCTATAAAATCTCTATAAATCTATAAAAAGGAGGCCTTTATCCAAAACTGACTGGGCAACTTTGCAAAGTATTTAAAAAGTATTTTTTTAATACCACCAACATTAAATTTATGGCAGAGGAATGGGGACACACAACTAGAAATATTTGCTCATATAAAACTTTTTTCAAGAATAAAAACGCTATTATTAGAAAATGTAAAAGCAATCACAAAGTTTCAGTGTAAAAAGTACACCATTACACCCTTGCTGGTGGGAATATACTCTGACAAATTTCCAGGTAGGCACCATGATAATATGCTTTCAAACTCTATAAGGTTTATGTGAGCAGCCTAGAAATCCTATGAATAGATCCCAAGAACATAAATTAATTTGGAAAAAATTTATGTTTACAAGGGATAGGAGAATGAGGGACCAGTACAAATAGGTGAAAAAAAAGAAGATATTTATACAGTGGGACACTAGTCAAGTAAATTAATAAAAATGGCAATATAGATCATTTTAACATGGGAAGGTGTTCACTAATAATTTAGTTAGGATCTCTTTTGGCTTTTAAAAAAGAAACATCACACAAATTGCAGAAAGACATACCAGAATGTTAATGGTGAACCAGGCAGGGCTTTGACGATTTTAAGTAAAAAGCACCCCTCTTGCCAGACAGCCCCATAGGCACATAGATGTCCAAACCTTGGTTGAGACTGAGTATAGGAGCTCTTCTCCACAGCAGACCCAACATGTCTAGGTGCATGACCTTGAAGGCAAAGAATGGATTTCTGCCTCCTCTCACCCACATTTCTTAAAAGAATGTCCTTGTGCTGGGATCTTCAACTAGTCATGCCACTTTGCACCAGCTTAAAATTACTACAATAAACTCAAAACTTACTATCTGAGCATAACGGTGATAAATACTGATTCCATAAAGAGATCTTGCCCAATCCTTTCAAAGCTAAGCCCAACTTTATGTTCCACTACAACCCTTATGCTTTGTACAAGTTATCTACTTAAATGCATATGACCAAGGAAATCTATGTCCTGAAACAAAGATTAAGACAGCATGGTCTGAGCTGCCACGATGGTCCACTCAAGTAAGTGACTAAGAGGACTCCCCTAAGCTAGTCCAAGGCCAGTCTAGGCTACAGTGAGAGCCTGCAGAAGCGCTAACGAAATGAAGATAATCAGTGCAAGAAATTAGAGAGGCAGACAGAAAGGCAAAAGGTAATCTACAAAAATAAATCTCTCTCCACCACCCCAAATAGCTCCAGCTGAAAGCACACTCCAGAAACAAGCAATTATCATCATTCTCCCTTGAACTCTGGGTGGAAGATTGATTTCTGCATCACATAGTGAGCTCCCAAGAAAAGACAGTAATTTAAATAAAAATTGTACATGATTACTGGGCAGTCAGGCAAGGCATCTGTAAGATAATACAACCACTGGACTGGGATTAAAGGAGACTGGGCTCTTTTCTTGGCCCCATGGAATATGTAATTTTACACAGGCAAAAATCACAACCTCTGGGTCGCATTTTCCTCATTTCTGAAATGGAGGTTGGGAAATTAAAAAAAAAAAAAAAAAAACCACCCTTCCAGGGCCCCTTTCAGCTTGTGACAGGACGTCAAGTCGCTTTCCACCCTGGAGGGGCTCACTTCAAGTTTTTTTCTGAGCTCATTTACTGTGTACATGCTTCTCTTTAAAATGTCATGCCCCAACAGTTCTCAGCTCTAGAAATCTATTCTTGCTCGGAATGAAAAAGAAAAAAAAAAATCTGTCAAGATTAACTAACAAAATACTCTTTAAAAGGATTTCAAAAATAATTGCTCAAGTATAAAGGCAATAATGCAACACATTTGTCCACCTTCTCTATCATTTTTGAACCAAAAAAAAAAAAAAAAAAAACCCGCAACTTAAAGCAGCACAACACCCAGAAGATGGATTCACTATTTCTTTTTAAAACAATGAGTTCGCGCAGAGAGAAGCTGCTAACATTCAACCATCACTCAAATGTTTGAAGACGAGGGGCGGGCGCGTGTAGGGGGGGACGGGGACGGGGACGGGTGTTTAGACAGGGCTCTTTCCCCAAGCAAAATCCGCAAGGCAGAAGAGAACTGTGACCTCGGAGCACGAGGAAGCCGGCCTTTCTCGCTCGGAATTCCAGTGCATTTTCGCGGACAATGTGCCCCAGTGATTAACTCCCGGTCACACGTCCCTGCAACCCACACACACACACACATACACACACACACCCGGCGCTCGCCCGCACTCTCCCGGGCGTCCGGGTGGCAGCGTCGCGGAGTCACAAGATAGCGGGCAGTGGAAATTTCCTCTCCCCAGGCAGGCGAGGGGCAGGTCCGGCTTCCCCAGTCGGCGCGGCCCGGGCCTCCCGGGCGCGCTCCCCACAAAGGAGGCCTGGCCGGGCCAGCGGGTCCCGTTTCCGGCGCCGCTCGCGGCGGGAACCGGCAGCACGTGCGGCCCGTAGGGGCCGGGGAAGGGGCCGCCCAGCCTCGGAGCGGGGCCCCCAGGCCGCGGGCAATGAATGGAGCCGTCCGCCGCGCCGCGCCGCCCGCCCCGCCGCGCGCTCACCCCAGCTCTTGGCGGTGCGCCCCAGGAACTCTCCGCTGGTCGGGTTGTAGATGAACAGCTTCCACTCGGCCAGGCTCTGATGGAAGGACTTCTTCTCAGTCTTCGTCATGATGGGCGAGCGGAAGGCGAGACGAACGGAGGCCGCGGGGCTGGAGGCGACGAGGGGCTCGACGGCGCGTCCCGGCGACGGCGGCGCAGCCCAGGGACTGCGGCGGAGGACGGCAGGGCCGGGAACAAGTCTCCGTTACCAGACCACTCGAGCCGACTGCGCCGCGCCGCGCCGGGCGGCCGCTGGGGCCGCGGGAGCCTGACGTCTCCGCCCGCCACAGCCAATCCCCGCGCCTCTGGCGCGCACCGCGGCCGCTGCCTCCCGCCCGGCTGGGCGCGGCCCGAAAGCCCAGCGCCGCCCGGCTGGCCCCGCCCCGGCGACCACGCCCAGCTTGCCAGGCTCCGCCCACGACGCCAGGGCCCCGCCCCCGAGCTGGCCGCGCTCCGCCCCGGCTCCCTGCGCCGGTAACCCCCGCCCAGGTGTGAGGAAGCCAGCGCTGCGGGGCTGCGGGCGGAAGTCTGGAGGGCGTAGTGACCAGCGGGGTGGTGGCCCGAGGAAGGTGGGCACCCGAGTCTGCAGCGCTCTCCACTGGAAACCCAAGCCTCGGGCCATCAGCCTGAGGTGTAGCCGTCCCAGCCTGGAGGGTGTCCTCGGCCCGGCAGTCTCCTGCAAACCGCCACGGCGCGTTCTCCTCTAGGCTCTGTGACGTCGCTAAAAGACACCTGCGGCAGAGCCTCGGCATCGTTTGTTGTGTCCAGTGTCAACTGGCTGCTGTGGGCCACCTGACCCGGGGCCTCGGGCATGGCAGTTTTATTCTAAATATGCTAATGGTAACGAAATGGAGTACCGCATAGTTTTTCTCCAGATTCAGTTAAGCATACCAATGAAATCAATATAAATGCTTTCCCGAGATTCCTGTCCACTAAAAGATGCCTTGATCTTTTTGCCTGGCCCCTCGATTTCTTAACTACAATACTTGATGGAGTATGCACGCTTGAAACACTTTGCTGGTGTTTCCTTGCCACTGGTGGCCGCTGCGCCGGGGCGGAGCAGAGGATGCAAGCAGCGTTCTACAGGAGATGGAGCTGAAGAGCGAAGTGCTCTCACGCCATAGACGGTGTTTTTTTAAAAGACTCAAAATGGGAGTTTGAGCAGGTGAGATTATTTTTTTCAGAAAGGAAACGGAGCATTTTCTCTGTTAAATAACAATAATGAATGAATGAATGCAACACTTTGCAATACTTTTCTTCATAAACCACCTTCCCCCACAAAAGAAAAAATTTATGATGACTGTCCAAACTCAAGTTTGGTTTGGTTTGTGCCAGGGTCTTCCTATGTAGCTTCAGCTGAATTGACACTGTATCCCGAGCTCCAGTCCTCCTCCCTCAGCTTCTTGTGCTGCGATGCCCGATTTTCAGTTTTTAACTTTTGTTTTGGGATGTTGGGGTTTGGAGGTGAGGATGGAAATCATGGCCTTATATGCACTACAAGCACATTACCAGTTGAGCTGTCCTCCAGTTTTTTCAGCTAATAGCACCAGAAGGTTTGTAGCAACATTTTGTAGAGTTTGGCATGGAGCTAATACTAAAAATACCAAAAATATGCAAGGAGCCTACAGTGCATTTTTTAAAGATTATAGGCAAGGTTAAAGACTAAGTAATGGAAATAATTTTACCTAAAAAACAAAACCGAACTGTACACAAGGGTACAGCTAGAGTGCTGATGACTACAAGCATTTTAGTTTAGGTAAGGTGAAAGATACATAGTCTATCTGGAATGAAATATAAAACCTATCTGCTTATTTTTGTGTGTGTGTGCTAATGACAAGCATACTTAAGAAATAATGACCTGGTACATGCAAAGAAAACAATCACATTATGGAATGATGTTTCAAAGATGTCAGTGGCTGTCTGAGAATCTCAGTTTCTGTGTTTTAGTAGCCATAATATGGCTTTTATACTTAGTGCTTTGTGGCTTTCTTAAAATAAGGGTTTAAATACAAATATAATTCAGTAAACACTTTAAAACTCATGGCTAGGCTAGGCTAGTCAGTACGGCAGCCAGTTCCAACAGATTTCAACTTGGCAAAAATATTATACTCTACTCCAGCAATATGGGAACTATTTGTTTCTCTTCTGTGTAATAATTGACCATGACCTGGAAGAGAAAACACTGATTGTCTTGGGATATTAGCCTGCCAAATATGAGCAGACACCAAATTCAGTCAGTTATATTCCTTGTAGGTAACTTTCTCTTTTATAAGAAAAGTTCCTTTGCCAAGGTAAAATGCAGGATGCCAACTTAAATTTGAATTTTAAAGATGATGCATAACTTTATTATAAGTGTTTTTAACGTTTTCCCTCTTTTTCATATGTGTGGGTGTTTTGCTTGCACTATGTGTGCAGTACCCAAGGAGAACAGAAGAGAGCATGTCCCTAGATGTTACCATTGTGAGCTGCCCTGTAAGTGCTGAGAATAATTGAACCCAAGTGCTTTGAAGAACAACCAGTGCTTTAAACTTCCAACCCATCTCCAGCCCTAGTATAAGTATTTTTAGTATAATGTTTGACACAGGGCTGGCAAGATGGCTTGGCAGGGTAAGGCACTTGTTGCCAAGCCTGAGGGCCTGAGTTTGATCTCTAGGAAGCACATACTGGAGAGCAAGAACTGACTGCTGCTAGTTGTCCTCTCACCGCTGTATCTGTGCTGTGTGCAAACACACACACAATAAATAAATCAATGTAATAAATTAAAAATAATAATGACTGGGGATAGTTACCCTGAAAATCTCTGCGTTTTATCTCTGAAATTCAAATATAGGTGAAATTCAACTTTAACTGAGTATCTTACATTTTTCTTTGCTGAATCTACTACCTGTAGAAGACACACATTAATTCCACAATAGTAACGATCATATATAGATAACTAACATCCTTGCCCTGGATTTATTTCATAATCTTCACAAAAACCCAAATATGAAAGTGTTTGCCTGATTTACAAATGATTTATAAACCAATGTTTAGAGAAACCAACTCACTTGTGGTCGAAATGCAAACCAGAGTTAGATCTGAGTATCTCTCTTCTGCTGGCCAAGGTAGAAATCTGGTGAAGAGTCGCCAAGCTGAGGGAATCAAAAGAAAGACCCAGTTGCAGACCACTTAGTGGGTGACAAAATCCATTTCATAATTTCTATGGATGCAGATAGAATCACGTGGCCTTTAATTTACTGAAAATCTTAGGTTCATTCCTGAATTTTAGAAGATGTATAGAAAAAGGAGTTTGGGTTCTTTTAACCACATCATATTTTATTAATGGGTTTATTTTGTTTGGTTTGGTTTTGGTTTTTCAAGACAGGGTTTCTCTGTGTAACAGCCCTAGGTGTCCTGGAACTAGCTCTGTAGACCAGGCTGGCCTCGAACTTAGAGAACCACCTGCCTCTGTCTCCCAAGTGCTGGGATTAAAGGCATGCGCCACCAACATCAGGCATAAGTGGGTTTATAGCTGATACTATGTTGGCACTGAGTTACTCTAAGCTTTACTTTATGCCCGGGAGAATAGATATTAAAATTCCGAGCCAGGGTTGGTAGTATTTGCCTCTAGTCTAATCACGAGGGAGGCAGAGGGATCATCAAAGCAAGTTTGAGGTCAACCTAAGCAACCTTCCTCAACAACAACCAAAATGGCAAGATTTCCTTTTAAACACTGTGCTGGCATCTCACTGTTTGTGACAGTCGTGTTCACATACTTCTTTCCACAGAGCAAAGCCATTTTCTATTTGACTGGCATCTTTGCACTCTTGCAGATTGTAGGGCAGACATATTTGTTGATGGTCTCAAGCACAGTGTGTAGTCACTTGGGAGGTGAAGGTAAAAAGATTTAACTTCAAGACCAGCCTGGGCTCCATGGTGAGGTCAAATCCAGCCCTAACTATGTTGTAAGATCCTGCTTTAAAAACTCAAAAAAAAAAAAAAAAAATGGCATGAGCCGCAGGAAATGGCAGTCCATAGCCTTAATCCCAGCAGTTGGGAAGAGTCTTAGTTACTTTCCTATTGTGGTGACAAAATGCCAACACTAGCGTAATTTACAGAAGAATTCACTGGGGTCTACAGTTTCCAACAGCGAGTCGGTAACTACCATGGAAGCGAGCATGGCTACAGGCAGGTAGGCCTGACTCTGCAGCAGCAGCTGAGAGCTTATCCAACCCACACAATACAACGCAGAAACAGCTGACAGTGACACACCTCCTCCAATAAGGCCACACCTCCTAATCTTTCCCAAACAGGTCCACCAACTGGGGACCTAATATTCAACACACGAGCTTATGGGGACCATTCTCATTCAGACTACCACAAAGGTCTGCTGCAAATCTGAAGGCAACATGGGATACATACTGAGTTCCAGGACAACCTGGGCTGTATAGTGAGTTTTAGCATAGCCGGGGACACACATGGTAAGACCCTATCTCAAAAAACACAAAAACGCTTTTTAAAGGGCCAGCTGAATGGCTCCACAGACAAAGGCACTCGCTACACAAACCTGCCAGCCTAAGTTCAATCCAGGTGAGCCCCCCCCCTTAAAGATGGAAAGAGATAACCAAATCATAAAGTTTTCCTCTGACCTGTGCATGTGCATGATGACACAAATCCCCCAGCCACTCAATAATAATTAAAAAGAAAAGGCATTAACACAGTGTCTGACTTATAACGTGCCCTAAAGCCCTAAAAATGGTAGTTATTTGCTGTTATAAAGTTGGGCTTTCTGTGTTTGTATATTACGTTTATTTGTCTTTTATGTGTGTGTATGCACATACTCATGGCATGGTACCTTTACTGGATGCACTATGTTGTGGAGAATGGAGCCCAGCGCCTCACACGTGATAGGCTCTGAGCCACATCTGCAGCCCCTGTTGTGATTGTAAATACTGTCAGCTACTGCCGTGGTGTGGATGTGTTCTGGGTGTGTCTCTCAAAGGACCACGTTCCTAGTATAGCTGTGTTGCAGTGGATTTAAGAGATGGGGCCTAGTCCTAGGGGGGGTGAGCCCAGAGGACAAGGAGGGCCATAGTAAAAGGGCCTCCCCAATACTCAGGAATCCATAGCTAGGTGGAATCCAGTCAACATTCCAACATAGAGGAGCTCACAAGACCCCACCCTTAGGTGAGGATGAGGGGCTGTGGACAGTTTGTGGCTTCTGGAGGAGGGGAGAGTCAGTTTTCTTTAAGAGTATGGCCTCCGTAGGTCAACCACACTTGAGTGAATGGTCCCACACAGGAGTATATGGGCAGCACGAGTTGGACTTGAGTTAGTTAAAAAGCAAGAAAACATGAAGCTGTGAGTGGGTTGAGGTAGATCTGGGAGGAGATAGGGAAAGAATTTGGGGGATGAACATCATTATTGTATGCATGCATGAAATTCTCAAGGAGTTAATAAAAAAGAATTGTTTTTTTGGTTTTTTGTTTTGTTTTGTTTTGTTTTGTTTTTTTAAAGAAGAAACAGAACCCAGATCTGGAGATGTAGCTCAATGGTAGAGAGCATTTAATACACAGATGCCCTGGGTTCAAACTCCAACACAGACCAAAAAAAAAAGGAATCAAAAGAGGAGGAGAGGAGGAGAGGAGGGAGGGAGGAGGGGCCAGGGGGCACAGGGAAGACTGGAAGTTTTCACAAGAGCAAGTTAGCTCTTTCAGGTGCAGGTTGCTGTAAGGTGGGGCTTCCAGGTCCACTCAACCCCTTTGCACAGGAACCAGCTCCTTTCTCTGTCATGTATTGCAGCCAGAATACCATCCCAAGAAAAGTGCCAGTGCCCACCTTCCGAGCACCATACCTGTGAATTAAATAAACCTAATTTCTTTACAAAGTAATACAAAGTAACTAGCTGTCTTAAGGTTTGTATTGCTGAGAAGAGACACCATGACAATGGCAACTCTTATAAAGGAAAACATTTAACTGGGGCTGGTTTGCAGACTCAGAGGTTCAGTCGGTTATTGTCAGGATGGCGAACAGGCAGACATGGTGCTGGAGAAGGAACTGAGATTTCTACATCTTGATCCACAGGCAGCAGAAGCAACTTCGAGGCGCACTGGGTAGAACTTGAGCATATATTAAGACCTCAAAGCCCACCTCCACAGTGACATACTTCCTCCAACAAGGCCACACCTGCTAATAAGCACCACTCCCCATGGGCCAAGCAGCCAAACACCAGATTTCATGGGGGCCATTTCTATTCAAAACTCCACACGGGCTTCAGGGCTTTGCTCACAGCAACGTAAAGCAACTGTGTTGGTATTTCACAAGAAAAAGATCATGATACAGGCCAGGTATTGTGGCACACACTGGAAATCCCAGCAGCTGAGAAGCCAAGCAGAAGAATCTCTATGGGCTTGAAAATAGCCTGATTGATACAGCAAGGTCCAGGTCGCCCAGGGATATAAAATGAGACTGTCTCAAAATAAACAAACAAATAATGGGGTTGGAGAGATGGCTCAGTAGTTAAGAGCACTGGCTGCTTCAATTCCTAGTTTGCACATGGCAACTCACAGCTGTCTGTAACTCCAGTTCCAAAGGATCAGACACCCTTGCACAGACATACATGGTAACAAAACACCAATGGACATAAATAAAAAACAAAAAAAAGCTGGGTAGTGGTGGCCCGTGCCTTTATCCCATCACTCAGGAGGCCAGGGCAGGCGGATCTTTGAGTTCGAGGCCAGCCTGTTCTACAGAATGAGTGCCAGTACAGCCAGGGCTACACATAGAAGCCCTGTCTCAAAAAAAAAAAAAAAAAAAAAAAAAGCCCACAAAAAACCAAAAAGTTTATGATATAATCAGATATAACACAATAAATCCAAATGATGACTTGTGAGAGATTATAAGATTATATACTTAATTCTTAATTCAGTTATAAAATTCTGCAGCCCTGAGTGGAGGTAAACCATGGACCATGGATGCTGGTTTACTGAAGCTGGTAGATGGATAAAAGGGGTCCACTGAACTTGATCTGTTTTGTTTATTTTTGAAATTTCCCATAGTAGGCCCTTTTAAAACTACTAAGAGATAGACTATTGCTTAGCATGCATGATATCTTAAGTTTAATCCTAGAACCAAATATGGGCAGGCAACCTCCCTGATATGCGTTTTTCTGATTCACTTAGTTGAAAAACAGCCAGGAGAAGCTATAAATTCAATGATTTTTTTTCTGGTTGTTGTTTTAAAGGAAGCACGTGAGGCCCCATTACTAGTCTAGAAGCTATCAGTGGTCTCCTGGAATTGGTTGTGAAAACTCTCAGCCAGAGAAAAATATTGGGCTGTGATTCTCATGGCAATTTCTGTTTGTGCTTCTATTCCTTTTTCACATTAATGAAATGTTCCTGAAAGCCTACACTGACATTTCAAGTGAGAGATATAGATAGATAAGAAACCATCCCCTGAGATGGGGTCACTAGCCATGACCTCATCTCCAGAAAAACCAGCGCTTTCCAAATCATTCACGTCATTCATAATCAGTACAAATGGTAAAAACTTTCCCAACAATAAAATTTCATATAGCTGTACATGTGTCATCGAGAGTGGGCTTAGGTGTCTGGTAACGAAAGCTTTTACTAAGAAAGAGTTGAAATAGTTAAAATATCTCAATATGTCAATACACTCACAAAAACTAGGTAGTTAAACAATAACTGACCATAAAAACATATTAATTTGATTTAAGAAATATTTGGTTAACCTTAGATTATTCTATGTTAACCAAGGACAGTTCTATGTTTTGATTAACCATGGACAATTCTGTGTTTTAATTAACTCTGGATGATTTCATGTTTTGTATTTCTGCATCACTGTGCCAAGTAACATATATGTCATATGTTTGGGTTTTTTTTTAACAAAAACATCCCCTGAAAAAAAAAAATCTGTATAAAAAACCTTGCTTGAGAACTGCAAATACACTGAGATTCAAACTGACTCTGTGTTTGTTTCTATTTGTCCCTGCCAAATCCTTACCCACCTCGTCTTCAAGAACCATCATCCCAGGGACCCTCATACCCAACTGGAGTAGTCCGTGACACCAGTCCTGTAGTGAGACATTAAATCTGTTCCCATTAGTAGAATCATGGACAAGGAATAACAAGGTAGCCCCTAAGGACTGGGATCAATTAATATCAGCTGTCCTTCAAAACTCCTCTCTATTAGAATGGAGGGCTTTATGGAAAGAAGAAGCAAAAGCTCTTAAACTTCAGGGCTTAGAGAAAGGTTATAAAGTTCCCCAAGATAAAATTCTTGGTGAGGGTCTTTATGCTGACCCAGAAACTCAAGCTGCATATGATGAACACATCTTGTCTCTATGCAGTACAACAGCTTTGAATGCTTGGGATAAAGTTCATGAACCAGGGGAGAGGATAAAATCCTATACCGAGATAAGGCAAGGACCAAGAGAATGCTTACATGTATTCCTACAAAGATTGTCTAGGACAGTACAATTAGAGGTAGCAGACATAGATTCTAAGCAAATACTCATAGAATCATTAGCTTATGAGAACGTGAATCCGGAATGCAAACAAGTGCTTTGGCCCTTAAAAATCAGATCAGCACCCTTGGATGAATGGGTCTTATATGCAGCCAACATTGAGTATAATGACAATGACACTGAAGCTTGGGTAGGTAAAGCCATAGTCAAAAGTCTGAGAAGACATCAAGATAACAGATGTCCTAACTGAGGTGACACAGAAGCTTGAGTAGGAGAAGCCATCTCCAAAGGTTTGAAAAGATATCAAAATATCAGATGTTTTAATTGTGGTAGGATAGGACACCTAACAAATTGTAGGCTGAGTATTCCTAGGAATAACACTCCTAGGAATGAGTCAAACAGAAGGCCTTATCAGTTCATACTGCCCTGAGTGACAAAGTAGCTATGGAAGGTAAATCAAACATCAAAGAAGAAAACAAAACAAAAGATGTATATTTTGGCAAACCTCTATAAACAGTTGAAGGCCTAGATTGATAGATAAGTAACAGACTGGGGGATTGTTAACAGGGACGCTGATGTAACCATCATAACTAATAAATCTTGGCCTCCAAGTTGGACCCTGCAAGAGGTAAATGTTCAATTCTTAGCAATTGGAACCCTATCTCAGGTAAAGCAGAACACAAGATGGATTGAATGTATGGGACTGGAAGGACAGAGAGGAAGGTTGAGACCATATGTCACTGATAAAGCAATAAATTTATGGGGTCGTGATCTATTGCAGCAATGGAATACACAGATTAACATTCCTCCAGTATTAGATATGAACCATAAACAAACTCATAGTTGTAGAAAAAATATTATAAAGTACTAAACAAGACAGACACCAAATATCCACGCTGTACAAAAAACAGAATACAAGTGCTAAACAGACAGAGGAACCAAAAACCCTACCCTTAAAATGGCTAACAGATGAACCTGACTGGGTAGGGCCTATGACCTCTGAGAAGTTAGAGGCTTTAGAAAACCTGGTTCAGGAACAGCTAAATGCTGGACATATCAAGGAATCTACCAGCCCTTGGAACTCTCCTGTATTTGTTATAAAAAAGAAATCTGGAAAATGGAGAATGCTTGCAGACCTGAGAGCCATCAATAAAGTTATCTAGCCAATGGACTCTCTACAGCCTGGAATGCCCTTGCCTTCTTTGATACCTAAAGAATGGCCTATTATAGTTATTGATTTAAAAGATTGCTTCTTCACTATACCTTTACAAGATTAAAAAAAAAAAAAGCCTTCACCTAGGATTAGATATGTAGGTTTTAAGTTTGTTATGTTCTCAATTTTCCTTTTCTTAGAGCATGCTTGTTATTCGCTGTTTCGTATATAGTTTTGAATCAAGCCCAAATCTTATCTTTAGACTAAAAGGGGAATTGTAGTGAGATATTCACTCTGTCTGCACCTGTTGCACTGACCACACCCATTGAGGGTGGGGGCAGGGGAGGGTGTGAACTAGGTCTGGGGCAGGGACCCCAGAGCACTCTCTTGCTTGTGGGATGGGGACAGAGAGCATCCAGAGGCATCCTTGGGACCCAGAACCTGCTGATGTTCATCTGTCTCTGTTGTAAGTTACTTCTCCCTGAATAAACATCTATGCAGTCTGTCTTTTCCTGATCCTTATTATTCCACGATACAGTCCCAATTTTCTTTTCAATTTTAGAAAAATTTAACGTCTAGTTGGGTCTTTTAATGCAGGCCTGCCATCCCATCTACTTACTGCAGAGATTCAACACCAGTCAAAGCGCTAAGAATCAGGGGCTGTCAAGTGCTCAGCCACAAATGGGAAGTCACCTCCCCCAGAGAACATCAGAGAGGGGGCAGAGGAGTCAGGCAAGGGGAAGGACAGGAGTGCTGTGGAATTCTGTCTTCCCAACATGACATAACTCCCAGCAGCTGCCCAAGATTGGCCCCATCCAGTGCCCTGTGACAGGCTCATGAGGCTCCTCCCCTGCCTGAGGAGGTATTGACAATTAATGGTTGCTAGGGTGGGAAATTTTCCCCCTACACTGGGGAATGATACCTCACCTGTGCTTATGTAAACAATCCTAGGGACTGGAGAGATGGCCCAGAGGTTAAGGCACACACACACACACACACACACACACACACACACACACACCACACAAAGTGTGTTGGGACAAGAGAGGATAATTGGGGGTGAATATAACCAAAATACATTACTACATGATAAGCAGGTATGAAATAATAAAAAGTAAATAAATAAATAAAATAAAACAAAAAGTAAAATAAAATTGACTTGAAGTAAGGGGAATTTACAGGTGAACACTACTGGAAAGTCCAGAGGTTACAGGCATGGAGAAAGGTTTGGTTCGGGGCCTAAGTGACCTAAACAAACCCTGGAATCTTGCTTTCCATTGATTGTTCCATTACCTCATGGTTTATTTTCAGAAGTTTGGAGGCCTGCAGGATTTCGCACAGAAAAGACAAACTCACAAAACTCAAACATGTCAAGTCACTGACCTTGGCTGAGGTCCTGTACTCATTTAGAGCAGTTATGGAGACGAGAGAAGGGTGTGTTGATTGGGTGAAGCCTAAGACAGCTTACTCTTGACCTGTGCGTAAAGGTTCAGAAATCTGAAGTAGTGTTAAGAAGAAAAGGGAGAGAAATCCTATAATCTATTTAAATGCCTCCAGGGACTGGGAATGTTGCTCAATAGTAGAGCACTTACCTGTAGAATACACAAGGTTGTAGCTTAATTCCCAGACACACACACACACACACACACACACACACACACACACACATACACACACACACACATAACACACACACATACACACACACACACATACACACACACATACACACACACACACACACACACACACACATACACACACACACACATACACACACACACACATACACACACACATACACACACACACACACACACACATACACACACACACATACACACACACATACACACACACACACACACACACACACACACATACACACACACACATACACACACACACATACACACACACATACACACACACACACACACACACACATACACACACACACATACACACACATCACACACACACACACATACACACACACATACACACACACATACACACACACATACACACACACATACACACACATACACACACAACACACACACACACATACACACACACACATACACACACATACACACACACACACATACACACACACACATACACACACACATACACACACACACACATACACACACACATACACACACATACACACACACACACACATACACACACACACACATACACACACACACACACACATACACACACACACACACACACACACACACACACACACACACACACACCTAGCACTTGAATCCAGAGTCATGTATCTGCTGCTCAATTTCGATTAGGCAAACATTTCTTTAAATCTCACAATATACAGGGCCTTGAAGCTACACCACCCCATTACTAAGGCTAAAACCCAGGGCTTCAAACATGTTGGGCAAGCACTGAATCTATACCCCTACCTCCCCCCACTCCCTATCCCCCACCCCCTACCCCACCACCACCTATCCCCACCCCCACCCCTACCCCTTAACCCCTACCCCTACCCCCCATCCTCTATCTCCCCATCCCCCACCCCCTAACCCCCCATCCTCCACCCCCATCCCCCACTCCCCACCCCCACCCCTGCTCCTCGGGGTTTGGAGACAGGGTCTCATATGTAGCTCACACTGACTTTGAACTCACTGACTTGGAACATGTAATCCAGTCTCTGCCTTGAGATCATTCATTTCCATGCAAGACCAAGCAGCAACAACTGTACTTCAGAATCGGGGCAGCATTGTGAAAGACACTAGGGAAACTAGTTTTCCAAGAATGTCCTTCTTTTTAGGCTGGTTCCTCACATTTTCAGCTTTCTGGGAAAGAAAAATAAACAACTAATCAGCTACCCACACACCATACCAGGTGTACACATCTTCCTGCTGCATCATTCACTGTTGGAATTGGAGGCTGGGTAGATTCTCTAAACTAGTGCTTCTCGACCTTCCCGGGGCTGAGACCCTTTAACACAGTTCTTCATGTTGTGCTGACCACCAACCAGAAAACTATTCTTGTTGCTACTTCATTATTGTAGTTTTGCTACTGTTATGAATTATATTGTAATTGTAATGATGTGTTTTCTGGTGGTCTTAGGTGACCCCTATGAAAGGGTTGTTTGATCTCAAAGAGGGTCTCAACCCACAGGTTGAGAACCATTGTGAGAACCCCCACGACTTAAGACCTCTTCGATTCTTCCTGAGAGCAGAAATGTAGTTTGAGGGTAGAGTGCCTATCTGGTCTATGCAAGGCTTGGGTTCAGTCCCTAGCACTTGAAGGTGGAGAAAGGGATCCTTTCTGGATACAAGGTAATAATGATATTGTAATTTGACATTGATACTTGAAACAGTGCTGTGTTTTGAACCACCATTCTACCTCTTGGGAGAAATCACCTTTGGATTGAGTTAGAGTATTTAGCAGCTGAATTTAAAGGTCTCCATTAAATTTCCCCACCCTCCACAGTCCACTGAGCCCTGCTTGGAATTAGATCAGAAAACTCCATCTCAGTGGAGCATAATGTTGCACGTGTCTTTAATTCCAGCACTTGGGAGGCAGAGCCAGGGAGAACTCTGGGTTCGAGACCAGCTGGTCTACACAGGGAGTTCCAGAACAGTCAGAGCTACATAGTGAGACCCTGTCTTGAAAGAAAGAAAACTAAATCTTTCTACTGTGTGTTACATAAAATAAGGCACAAGACTTATTCATGCCTTTTGGACATTGTCACTGCCCAAGCAGGAAGTTGCAAGGCGATAAGGGATGACTAAAGCTTTTCCTCAGGCTCCCTTTGGGAAAACACGTGAAGGCATGAGAAGCACAAGGGAACCACACCTTGACTGAGCCTGCCCCGTGTACACGGTATTTTGAAAGACCCAAGAAGTCACATCCATGAAGAGAGGGATCTCCTGTGACTGTGCCATTCCCAGCTGTCTGTCTGTCTGTCTGTCTGCCTGTCTGTCTTAGCTGGCTGCATCTGTGGGTTGAGGGGATCCATTTATTTCCTTTCCTTGGAGTTCGGTGGGAAGCTCTCAGCCCCATAGTATAGGCTTTAGTACTTGTTCTAATGTCATGGCTTCAGGGAATGCATGACTAACGCAACGTTGGGAGGCATAAGAGGAAGTGAAAAATGGAAGACAAACGGAAAATAGAGGAAAACAATAGAAGGCTGGAAAAATGCTGGGAAGTGAACTCCCTTGTGATTCCTACCAGAGTTAGACTCTCTGATCTATGGTAAATGTTGATATGGATATTCTTTAGATGATGCTGAGGCAGAAAATGGCTGTTATGAGCAGTTTCCCACCAGCCTGGTCCCAGATCTGCCTTAGCCCCAAATAACACACAGAGACACTGTATAAATTATAAAACTGTTGGCCTGTTACTAACATTTCTTGTTGGCTAGTTTTGTCTTAAATATTAACCTATTTCTATCCATCTAAGTGTTTCTATGTGGTCTATCTTACTGGAGAGAGGGTCCGGACCTCTTCTCTCAAGTTCCTACAGTTTGACTTCTCTCTACTACATCTCCAAGAATCCCCCTTGACTCCTAGTCCTTCCTATCCTGCCTTCCTATTTGCCAATAGTGTATTATTCATTAACCAATGAGAGAAACATATTTACAGAATGATATCTCCCATTAATGGCCATCTAGTAGAAAGGTCTAATCTATTTTGTATGTGTGTGTGTGCTTGTGTGCATGTGTGTTTGTATGTGTGCAGTGTGCAGTGTGTTTGAAAGCCAGAAGATAACCCAAGATGTCAATACTCATGAATTGTCTATCTTATTTTTAACACAGTGCCACTCATTGGCCTGGAACTTGCCAAGTGGGCTAGGCTGGGGGTCATGAACCCCAGGGATCTGTCGTCTCTGTCTACCCAGCACCAGGATTGCAAGAGATTGACACACCAACCTAGCTGTTTAATGTGGGCTTTAGGTACTCAAACTCAGGTCCTCATACTTGAAAAACAGGTACTCTGTGGCCTGAACCATCACCCCAGGCCTAGGCCTGATGCTTTATGTGATTAGGTGTTTTCCCTGCATGTATATCTGTGCACCATGTGTGTACAGTATCTGCAATGTCAGGAGAGAGTTTTGTGTCCCCTGGAATTGGAGTTACAAATGGTTGGGAGCTGCCATCTGGGTACTGGGAATTGAACCTGTGTCCTCTGGAAGAACAGCCATGACTCCCTCCATGGTCTGCACCCTCCAGCAGGGAGCCAAATTAAACCTTCCTGCCTTAGGCGGCACTGGTCAGGGATTCTGTCCCGGCAACAAGACATTTAACTGATACATATTATTCTTACTGAGAAGTTGGGCTGTTGCTGTAATGAGCCTGATCACAGGGTTCTTAGGTCTCCAGAACTGGCTTGGAGGGTGTGCAGGGGGTAGAGGTTTGCAACTGTGGCAACAAAATCCCCGAAGTGCTAAAAGAGCAGAGCTAAAGGGCCACTCTGATAGGAACTTGGAAGGCGGGATGCTGAGACAAGTGAGACTGGGCTCGCAAGGTTTTCTAGGGAGAAGGATGGCACTGTTGGGCGTTGGGCTAGAGGCCATTCCTATTTGTGTTCTGGTTTTAAAAAAAGAAAAGAGGGAGACGGGTGTCGGTCCCCGGCTGTAGTGGTCCTGAGACCTCCCATGGAACCGAGCAGAGGCTCTTAAAATTCCTGCCGGATGAGGCCAGGGCTTGTCCCTGCCCAAGCTCAATGACCCAAGGTTTATCTTCACCTGTTTCTTGGGCTACTGCGCTGAGCTACTGGATAACATCCGTGTTACGGATGAGGCCCAGCGTTGAAAGCAGGTTTGCGTCACCAGCTTCTATATGTTACTTCATTTTATTTTGTTGGATATTATTTTTTACTTCTTTTTTGATAATTTTTTATTTAATTTTAAAACAAGTTTGTTTTACATGTTAATCCCAGTTCCCGTACCCTCCCCTGTGCCCCACTACCACCAACAACAACCCCCATCCCATCCTCTTTCTGCTCCCCAGGGAGGGGGATACCTTCCATGGGGATCTTCAAAATCTGTCATATCAGGGCCTAGCCTCCCCCCCACACACACACACATGTCTAGGCTGAGAGAGTATCCCCCCTGTGTGGAATGGGCTCCCAAAGTCCATTCTTATACTAGGGACAAGTACTGATCCACTACCAGAGGCCCCATAGACTGCTCAGTCCTCCTAACTAACACCCACATTCAGAGGGTCTAGATAGGTCCTATGCTGGTTTCCCAGTTATCAGACTGGGGTCCATGAGCTCCCCCTTGTTCAGGCAGCAGTTTCTGTGGTTTCTCCAGCCTGGTCTTGACCCCTTTGCCCATCACTCCTACCTTTCTGCAACTGGATTCCAGGAGTTCTGCTCAGTGTTTAGCTATGGGTGTCTGCTTCTGCTTCCATCAGCTACTAGATGAAGGCTCTAGGATAGCATATAAGGTAGTCATCAATCTCATTATCGGGGAAGGGCATTTAAGGTAGCCTCTCCACTATTGCTTATATTGTTAGTTGGGGTCATCCTTGTAGATATATGGGCATTTCCCTAGGGCCAGATTTCTCTTAAAACCTATAATGGCTCCCTCCTACTCTCCTCTATTGTTTCCCTGGCTCATGCTTCCTGCTGTCTCATGCCCACCTCTCCCCTCCTTTTCCTCCTAACTTTCTCTCCCCTCTCCCCATGCTTCCATTTTGCTTGGGAAATCTTGTCCCTTTCCCCTTCTCTAGGGGACCATGTATGTCTCTCTTAGGGTCCTCCTTGTTTCCTAGCTTTTCTGGTGGTGTGGACTGTAGGCTGGTAATCCTTTGTTCTATGTCTAAAATCCATAAATGTACATACTGTGTTCGGCAAGTATTTGTATGCTGTGAGGGACCAGACATGTTTGGATATGTGAAATTACATCCAGAAGATTTTCTTGAAAAAGAGAAGAAAACTTATGGTGAAATTCTTGAGGCATTCCATCCAATGCGTTGAAGTCTTCAAAGCTGTCCACCACAACCTGAGTATTTTCTGAATTTTGTGGAATATCTCTCTGTGACAGTTGAAGTTTAGGTTAATCAATGTAATTAAAATAGTTACTATAAGCAAAAAGAGAAAAGAAAGCCAGTGGGTAGTGGCATGCCTTTAATCCCAGCATTTGGAAAGCAGAGGCAGGCAGAGCTCTGTGAGTTTGAGGCCAGCCAAGAGCTACACAGCAAGACCCTCTTTAAAAAAAAGGGAGGAGGTGTCTGTCTGCATTCTGCCCATGCCCTGAGAACGTGAGTGAGGTCGAATGCAGGAATGATGGTCTAGTTTCTTTAGTGGAGAAAATTTTCTTATCATTCCATTCAGTCTGTGGCACAGCTACTTATCAGTGATCTTCTTCAGATCTACAGGGAGAGAAAGCAAAGAGAAAAGAAACCAAAGTCCAGCGAGGGAAGTTGTCTCAACAAATTTTATAAAGTATGGACAGAGAAGGTGACAACAAAGCATCTGTAACTGCTATGGGGAATTCTTGCTCTCTCGTTAGGATGAAAGGTATCTGAGGGCAAGCAGCCAACTAAGAAAGGCACTAACTCGTGAAAACACAAATTTATGAGAGAGGACAGAGAGAACTCACTGAGAACGCCACCAAAAGCCCTCTCAAAAACAGCTACCTAGAGGGTGATTTTGTAGATCATTCTTTAGCTCGCTGACCAGCTCCTGGTCCTATGGCAACATCCTCTGCCATGGAAGCTCTCCATCTCTCACTAATGAGACATTAAATAATGAGTCAGTCTCTCACTATGAGACATTTCCCATCAGATGGGGTCCATGCCTTCCTTAAATATCCCTGGAAACCTTACCTCATGGTTCTTGTGGAATTTTTTTTCTTCTTTTCTTACTCTTGGTTTGGTGTGAAAAGTAAGATAGTGTTTCAAAGCCCAGGCTGGTCTTGAACTTACTTTGTAAATCAAGATGAGCTTGGGTTTCTGACCTTTTTCCTGGATTACAGGCATGTCTGACCTCCCCCAGCCATGTGGGTCTTTTTCTTTTTGAAGGTAAATCATGAGTTATTTGTTTCTCGTTGGTAAAGCAAATTCAGCCTTTCTGTTTCCTGAATCCTGTTTGGTAATTTATATTTTTCCTGGTGATATGAATCTTTAATTTCACTGGAAGAAGTGGGGACATGGCATCTAAGGGAATTTGACATCTCTGCATCCTGTTTTTATTTGGCATGCTAGTGTGCTTTTTTTCTTTCTGGCTTATATTTGCCAAAGGCTTTCCATGTTCTGATCTTATCAAAACACAGAACTTAGGTCAGTGTTTTTGGTTTTCTATTTGATATTATCTATTTCACTTTATTATTCCCTTCCTTCTCCCTTCTCTTGTTTGTTATTCCTTTTCTAGTTTCTGGAAGTAAAAGCTGAGTTCATTTACTTTTTCTTCTTCTTTGCTTTACAACATCTGGATTTAACATTGCAATTTTCTCCCTAATAAACAACCTTGTTATATCTAAGTTTGGGAGGCTTCGTTTTGCTTGTCATTGATTTCTAGATAATTCCACCGCTCTCCCTGTGGGAAGTTAGACTTCTTTATTTCACTGATGTTAGATTTGACCATGTGACTTGCTTTAACCAACAAAACATGAAAAAAAAAAAAATAAAGTTCACAATGGAGCCCCATTATCTTTTATCTCCATTCAGGGGAGAGGGTTGTTCACCTACATGTGGATGCCAGAAGTTGATGTTAAGTGTCTTCCTTGGCAGGACTCCACCTTAAAAATTAAAAAAAGAAAAAAAAAAGAAAAGAAAAAAGAGCATAGCTGGGCAGTAATGGCACTCTGGAGGCAGAGGCAGGTGGATCTCTGTGAGTTCAAAGCCAGTCTGTTCTACACAGTGAGTTCCGGGACAGCCAGGGCTGCACAGAGGAACCCTGTCTCAAAAGAAATAAAAATAAAAGCTGGGCATAGTGGCAGGTATCTTTAATCCCAGCATTTGGAAGGCAGAGGCAGACAGAGCTCTGAGTTTGAGACCAGCCTGGTTTATAGAGAGAGTTCCGGGATAGCCAAGACTACATAGAGAAACCCTGTCTCAAAAATAAATTAAGTAATAAAAATTAAAATTTTAAAAAATTGAGACAGCGTCTCAGTGCAAGCTGGTGTTAAACTTGCTATGTACCTGAGCATGTCTTGAGCTCCTAGCAATGACTTTTTTTGGGGAGGTGGGGGGGGTTGGGGTGGGGGTTTCAAATCAGGGTTTCTCTGTGTAGCTTTGGAGCCTGTCCTGGTACTTGCTCTGTAGGCCAGGCTGGCCTTGAACTCACAGAGATCCTCTTGCCTCTGCCTCCAGAGTGCTGGGATTAAAGGTATGGGCCCCCACCCTTTTTTCTGGTGCTACTGTTTCAGAGACAATGTCCCTGGCTGTCTTGTGGGGTTACAAACATGATTGAACCGGTCAGACCTGAATTGAACCTGTCAGAAATGCTGAACAGGACTGAACTGGTCAGAACTGGTCTGAACTGGATTGTACCAAATTGAGCCTGTCTTGATGGGACTGAGCTGGTTGGAACTGGATTGAACCAGTCAAAACTGGGCAGAGCCAGACTGAGCATGTCGGAACCAGGTTGAACCAGTTGTAACCAGTCAGAACTAGACAGAACTGGTCTGAACAAGTCACAACCGGACTGAACCGGAGTGATCTGGTTGGAACTGGTTGGAACTGGACCCTGTGCAGCATCTTTCAATATGATGAAAGCTAGCCAGCAGGAAGGGAATTTCCTGCTCAATATCAACTTGATTTGTCCATATACTAGAAACAAATGATCAGAAACCAGTTAAAACCAAACTGAACCAGTCGGAACTCAACAGAACTAGCCCAAACTAGCTGTAAGCAGAAAGAACCAGTCAGAAGCAGACAGAACTACCTGGAAACAGAATCTGGTGTCAAATCTGAACCTTTACTGTGAGTGGCAGCCTGTGCTTATGTGAAAATGACATGTTCATCTGTGGACCATGTCCTAGATCAGGGGCAGAGCTAACACAGCCGTGACTTTTCTAAGGGGAAGGCCCAGTGAGGGCTCACATAAACGAAAGTATGTAGATGAGAAAGAAGACAGGTGAAGGCGAGCTGGTCATGGTTACAAGACCTGCAATCCCAGCACTGGGAGGGGAGGCAAGAGGATCTGGAGTTCAAGGGCTGCTAGCAAGTTTTGTAAGGCCAGCCTGGGCTACACAAGGCTTTGTTTAGACAACAACAAAAACCATAAACAATGAAAGACAAAAACAAAAAAGGAGAATCTATATATTCTGTGTGTGCATGTGTGCGCATGTGCATGTGTGCATATTCTGTGTGTGCATGTGTGTGTGTGTGCATATTCTGTGTGCGCATGTGCATGTGTGCATATTCTGTGTGTGCATGTGTGCGCGTGTGCGTGTGCACCACAGTACCACTGTGATATCTGCTCTCTACTTCTATCTTTGGGTCCTAGAGACAAAACTTGACTTGTCATGCTTGCTGGCAGTTACCTTTACCCACTGTGCCATCTCACCTGCCCCAGCACACTTTAGTGCAGCACTAAGAAGTTATATCATGCATGCCAAATACCTTTCAGGTATTTCGGTATTTCGTGCCACCATTCGAGGGAAGTGTTCACCCGCACCGTGATGGCGTTGCCCAGCGCACCCGCACCGTGATGGCGTTGCCCAGACTGCATTCTCTCCCTGCTCAGCTTGGACTTTCCTCGCCTGAAGAGAGGGTATACATCCTTATTCCCTGATTCAAAACTGTGAATGAGATCCAAAGATCTCATCTGAAGCGTGGGGTGTAGCTCAACCGTGTTTGCTCAGCATTCACAAGGCCACAGGTTCCGTCTCCAGCACCACACAGACACACAGACTCAATTGCGACTCCGTTTGTCAAATAGTTCTGTTTGTTGACTCTGAGGTCACGTCTCTGGATTTCTTAGAGTTTCATTTTCTGCCGCTTTTTGCAAGTTCATGGTAATTCCACAACCCACACAAACAGGCTTGCCAGCGCCCACCTACCAATGCCTTGGCATGCACTGCCCCTCCCCCAGTGACCTTGACCTCCCACTGTGTCAGAGGCCAGCTCATTTCTCACCCAGTCTACTTGTTCCTCTGTCTTCTTCCTCTGAGTTAGGTGTGGCTTCATGGTTGAGCTCTGGACAAAGGAATATGGTCCCCTGCCTGCACACTCATTTTCTGCCAGTCAGATGGAGAATGCCAGAGGTGGGTGCTGAGGCCTGGAGCAACACCGATGGAAAACTCACAGCACGCTGTGATTGGAAACCCAGAAATAAGCCTGTGTGTGCTGGGCACCTGAACTCCGAGGGGCTCTCCTCAACCAGTCAGCTTCTGCCGATACACCTCGTTGCGTTCCAGGGTCAGACTCTGGGATTATCAATAAACTTCTGCTGCTTGCTGCTCTGTTACGCCTGCCTTGCTCTTCCTCAGCTCACTCCTTGCCTTACCACCCCCCCCCTTCCCTCCTCACTCGATGCATTTTCAATTCCCTTTTCCTAACACAGCATCCTTAGCTCTGTGGCAACAGCACTCCCTTCTTTAGACCCACCCTTATTATCTTTTTTTTTTTTTTCCCCATACCTTCAACTCCTTGTCCTTGACTATTTCCAAATCTGGCAAAGCCAGAGGGGGACTAACATCCCCTTTATGCCTGTGCCCAGCTGAGTTGAGACAGGAAGTAGGGATCCAGACCTTGCCTCTCTGGAAATGAATGGCCAAATAACACCTGAGGCCAGGCTTTGCTGAGTACTGGCAAAGGACCTCCCACTCAGCTACCCCAGACTTCTCTCTCCACTTCTCCTTCCCCTCCCCCTAGCTGCCTGTTTCCAAGGAGAAGACAGCTCTCCTGGTGCCACCCAGCAGCCTCCACCAGGGAGCCTTCCCGCTCTCCAGGGTGCCCTTCCAGTGATGGTCTCCTCTCTCCTCTGCAACACATTTATTTTGCTTTAGATCTTTTAAAATTGTATGGATATTCATTGTGTGGGGGGTACATGCTTGTAATTCTAGTATTCATGAGACTGAGATAGGAGGATTGTAAGTTCGAGGCTAGCCTGGGTTACACAAAGAGACTCTGGAGAAAGAGAGAGAGAGAGAGAGAGAGAGAGAGAGAGAGAGAGAGAGAGAGAGAGAGAGAGAGAGAGAGAGAGAGAGAGAGAGAATGTACTCATACTTAGCTATATTGAAGAATAGCAATCTTGAGTGTGTGTCTGGTGAGCTTTTGTGTGTAATACACCTGTGTTACTGGCACCAGATGTGTTGAACTGTCGTTGCTGAATGCACTGCTACACCCTACACAGGGAAGGACACACACCCCATTCAAACTTTATACTCTCTATTGATTACTCAGACAAAACTGCATATAACTGCACCATTATAGAAGGTGTTCCTTTGCGGCTAACATTATGTCTTTGTCATTCTCTCCCTGCAAGCAGCAATAATTTGTTGTGGTGGTGGTGGTTGCAGTTGTGTATTGTTCCATTATATGAAAGCACGGCTTGCCTTTTACTAACTATGGCATATTTAAGATGGTTGCAAATTCTTTGACATTCCTCATATTGAGCATGGGATTCAGCTCTGTGCCTGTAAACAGAGCAGGCCAAGGTAATACAGTGGGAAATTTTTGTTTTGTTTAATTTTTTCTTTGTCTTTCTCTCTTTCCTCTCTCTCTTTCCTCTCTCTCTTTCCCCTCTCTCTCTCTCTCTCTCTGTGTGTGTGTGTGTGTGTGTGTGTGTGTGTGTGGATGTACAAGTGCCACTATGGGTGTGTGAAGGTCAAAAACTAGCTTTCTGTTGCTGTGATAAAACACTGACCAAAAGCAACTTGGGGAAAAAAGTGTTTATCTCTTCTTGTGCTCTCAGATAACGTCTAGCACTGAGGGCAGTCAGGGAATTAACCCAAGACAGGAACCTTGAAGCAGGAACTGAAGTAGAGACCATGGGAGAACACTGATTCCTGGCTTCCCCTAGTCTGCTTAGCTTGCTATCTTATACAACCCAAGACCACCTCAATCTTTAATCAAGAAAATGCGCTATAGACATGCCTACAGGTCAACTGATAGAAGAGATTCCTCAACCGAGGGTCCCTCTTCCCCAGTGACTCTAGTCTCTGTCAGGCTGACAAAAACTAACCTGCACAATTGTCCCCTTGTCAATGTGTCAGCAAGCACATCATTGTCCCACCTTTAACTTTCGTTGAACCCAGGATATCTCGTGTTAATACCATTCCTATGGTCTTTAAAAATCTCAGTGATTTAAGGCTCTAAGTAATCCAGCACTCTGGGAGGAGGCAGGCAGATCTCTGTGAGCTCAAGGCCAGCCTGGTCTACAGAGTGAATTTCAGGACAGCCACAGCTATGAAGAGAAGAAACTCTGCCTTGAAAAACAAAACAAAGCAAAAAGTCTAAGTTCTTTTTAAAAATCCAAACTCTCTTCTGTATCCTGGCCTTGCTTGGAAGAGGACAGTCAGTTTTGCTTCTTTCTTCCTGGGGCCCTGAACATTAGGAGTCTGATTACCCTGAAAGCATCACCCGAGGAGACCACGGTAGCCAGGGATGGAGGCTGAGGATTGAAAACAAAATGCTACCAGCCCCAAGCCATCACACTTATTCCATCCCAGGTCCCAGAGGAGAAAGAACAAGATGTGTCTCTCTGCTGTGACCTGTCCCCTCCTTTCTGCTCCACGGACTCATGGGCCCTGAGACTGTCACGTTGTTTTAGGTCTATAAGTTTGGGCATCATTCCTGTGGCATAGCCAAGGATAGCCAGGAACCATCGATGGATAACTCAGTTATGTCTTGGGCACCATAAATACAAGTGATTGTGAGGGTTTTCAAGGAAAACTTTTGGTAGACCTAAGTCCTCATTTCTCTTGGGCAAATACTTTTCTGTTGTCAGTTTTCCTCTTTGGACTGTTTCCATCAGAGAGAAGAACTGAACTTAGCCAGGTGTGGTACCTCATGCCTGGAAAGCTAAGGGAGGGAGTTTGAGAGTGTAAAGCCATTCTGGGCTACATATGAGTTCTGATTCTCTGTGGGCTACACACACACACACACACACACACACACACACACACACACACACACAAACAAAATTGTAAAATTTTTCACTCAATATATTTTTATCATATCTTTCCCCTCTCCCAAACTCCTCCCAGACCCTCCACTTCCCCACCTACCCAACCTCATGTTCTTTCTGTCTCTTAAAAACAAAACACAGCAAACACTTCTTGGTCCTGTGTACAGCTCCATTCTTCACTTCCCTTTACAGCAACAGTTGTGGAGTTTTCTAACTGTTCTGTTTTCACTTCCTTTCCTTTTCTTCTCCTTTGAGGCCACTCTAGCCATTTGCTCATCCCTTCCTTTCAACCTAAGTGGCACTTGTAAATGTCAACAGGGACTTTACAGCACTAACTCAGAGTTTCCCCGCTGGTCCTCACTATGCTTAAGCAACATTTAGCACACAAGACCAACTCTCCTTTTGTTCATCAATTTCTTCATTGGATTTCTGGGAATTTACCTCCTGGATATTCCCTCCTCTTTATCCACCATCACTGTTCGTTGGTTTCTGTCTACTCGCGACACAAATCTAGACATATTTGAGCATTTGTTTTGTTTTGTTTTTCGTTTTGAGATAGGGTTTCTCTGTATAATAATAGTTCAGGCAGTTGAGACAGGGATTCTCTGTGTAATAGTTCTAACTGTCCTGGAACTTGCTTTGTAGACAAGGCAGGCCTTGAACTCACTGAGATCCACCTGCCTCTGCTTCCTGAGTGCTGGGATTAGAGGTGTACACCACCACCGCCCAGTAACGGAAGAGGGAAATCTTAATTGAGAACATGTCTTCATAAGATTGGTCTGTAGGTGAGGCTGTGGTGGTATCATCTTGATTGTGATTAACATGGGAGCCCAGCTCACTGGGAGCTGTGCCTGGGCAGGTGATCCTAGGTTATATAAGAAAACAGGCTGAGCAAGCCATGAGGAGCAAGCCAGTAAGAGCATTTCTCCCTGGCCTCTGCATCAGTTCCTGCCTCCAGGTTTTTGTTTTTTTGCTTTGAGTTCCTGCCCTGACTTTCCTCAGTGACAGAGTGTGACCTAAGAGTTGTAGGCTGAAATAAACCCTTTCCTCAACAAGTTGCTTTTGGACATGCTTATCACAGCAGTAGAAATTCTGAATCCAACCTCAACACTTGAAAATACCACCCATCTGCTGATTTTTTCCAGAGTTTAATCTACAGCCTAAACGTCTGCCTTCTTCTCAGCTTGTATGACCCCCCCACCTCTTCCTATTGTACACATTAACTGTTAGAAACCTGCAGTCTCACCCTGTTGGGCCATGCCCAACCCCCACCTTTTTAATAGTAATAAGAGGTGGGAATGTTGAGGCTCGGCAGTCTGTGGGCCCCGCCTCTGATGGGCAGGACGCCTATGGCTACGTAATCACTAAGTCAGGCCTTACCTAGCTTTCACCTGGCTGGGCGGAGACTGGGTTACGCATGCGCAAGCTCCCCTTTTAAAGCAAGCAGGCCAAGCGCATCTCTCTCTCTCTCTCTTGCTTCTCTCTTGGCTTCTCTCTCTTGGTCCCTCTCTCTTGTCCCTCTCATCTCTCTCTCTCTTGCCTTTCTCTCTTGCTTCTCTCTCTCCCCGCTTTCGGTTGGCCACCAGCTACCCCCTCTTTCCTCTCCCCTCTCTCAATAAGCTCCACGTGGGTGCTCAATCTCGTGTTTGTGTTTCTTAGGCCCTAGCAGCTGCACAACAACAACATTAACTATGTAAAGAGGTGTCACATTTGTTTATGCTGCACCTGTTTAATGATGTGAGGATGTGTGCTTAATTGTGTAAAGATGTGTTGCGTTTGTTCCTCCTTGCCTGCCTAAGGCACCTGATTGAGCTAATAAAAAACTGAACAGCCAATAGCTAGGCAGGAGAGGGATGGGTGGGGCTGGTAGGCAGAGAGAATAAGTAGGAGAAGAGAATGAAGGGAAGGAAAGGGAAGCACCTAGGGCCAGAAGCCAGGTAGCCATGGACACAGCAGAAAGTAAGATATACAGAGAGAGAGACAGGTTAAAAAAAAAAAAAAAAAAAAAAAAAAAAGCCCTGAGACAAAATGTAGATAGAAAAGTAAGAGCCAAGGTAGAGCTGAGCACTCACAACTAAGACGTCTCCATGTCATGACTGGGAGCCACCTCTTCCCCTTGCTTCTGTGCTCCAGCTTGGCAGGTCCCTTTTTTGTCTTAGAAAGTCCCAGCCCAGCCCAGCCTCACTTAGAGTCTATTCTTGCTGTCTCCTCTCTAGAGCACTCCTTCCCAAATGTAAATGTGTACATGGCTGGGTCCTCATCATTCAGGACCGAAAGAACAAACAGGTGGATGATTGAATGACTCGAAAGTTATACTTCTATCACTTTAATAATAGTATATTACTGATTGTATCTATTATGGTCTATCTAATCTACCCATTTTTTTAAATCTGTCTATATCTATACACACACACACACACACACACACACACACACATATTTGACTTTGGTTGGATCATACTTCAGAGAAATTTTAGCATTCAAAAAACCAAATAGCTAGGCTGAAGGCCAATTTCCATCTTCAGGGTATTTTGCTTTAAATCAGAAACTAGACAGTATAAATCACAATCTCAGCCAGGTGGTAGTGGCGTTGGTAGTTAATTCCAGCACTTGGGAGGTAGAAGCAGGCAGATCTCTATGAGTTCCAGTTCTACATTAGGGAGTTCTAGGACAGCCAGAGCTACACTGAAACCCTGTCTCAAAAGAAAAGGGGAAAAAAGGAAGTCACAATCTCATTTTGTTTTGTTTTTTGTTTGTTTGTTTGTTTTCGAGACAGGGTTTCTCTGTGTAGCTTTGTAGATCAAGCTGGCCTCAAACTCACAGAGACACACCTGCCTCTGCCTCCCAGTGCTGGGACTAAAGGTGTGCATAACCATCACTGGGCTATTGTGTATGCATGTGTGTTATAGATGAGGTCCTGTGTTGTGTGTGTGTGTGTGTGTGTGTGTGTGTGTGTGTTATAAATGACGTCCTGTGTTGTGTGTATGTGTGTTGTAGATGAGGTCTGTGTTGTGTGCATATGTGGTATAGATGAGGTCCTATTGTGTGCATGTGTGTATGCATGTACGTTATAGATGAGGTCTTATTGGGTGCATGTCTGTTATAAATGAGGTCCTGTTGGGTGCATATGTATTATAGATAAAGTCCTGTTGTGTGTTTGTGTGTTATTGATGAGGTCCTGTTGTGTGTTTGTGTGTTATAGATGAGGTCCTGTTGTGTGCATGTGTGTTATAGATGAGGTCCTGTTGTGTGCATGTGTGTTATAGATGAGGTCCTGTTGTGTGCATGTGTGTTATAGATGAGGTCCTGTTGTGTGTGTTATAGATGAGGTCCTGTTGTGTGCATGTGTGTTATAGATGAGGTCCTGTTGTGTGTTTGTGTGTTATTGATGAGGTCCTGTTGTGTGTTTGTGTGTTATAGATGAGGTCCTGTTGTGTGCATGTGTGTTATAGATGAGGTCCTGTTGTGTGCATGTGTGTTATAGATGAGGTCCTGTTGTGTGCATGTGTGTTATAGATGAGGTCCTGTTGTGTGTGTTATAGATGAGGTCCTGTTGTGTGCATGTGTGTTATAGATGAGGTCCTGTTGTGTGTTTGTGTATTATAGATGAGGTCCTGTTGTGTGTGTGTGTGTTATAGATGAGGTCCTGTTGTGTGCATGTGTGTTATAGATGAGGTCCTGTTGTGTGTGTATTATAGATGAGGTCCTGTTGTGTGTTTGTGTGTTATAGATGAGGTCCTGTTGTGTGTATTATAGATGAGGTCCTGTTGTGTGCATGTGTGTTATAGATGAGGTCCTGTTGTGTGCATGTGTGTTATAGATGAGGTCCTGTTGTGTGCATGTGTGTTATAGATGAGGTCCTGTTGTGTGCATGTGTGTGCATGTGTGTGTGGAAATTGGAGTTCAGCATCATTATCCTCCTGATCTCACTAAGCAAGGAGACTGCTCAAGCAATTTCATTAAATTTAATGAATCTCATTAAACAATACTGTTTCGCCCAGAAGCTGAGGCCATCAAGCCTTTAGTGTGAACTAGATTCCTGTGCAGCCACAGAGAAAACGGCGACCATTTGTGCGTGAGGGGAGGCAACTGCTCTTCCCTCCCTGAGGGAGACCTGAGGCTTTGTTTTCTGAACACAGTACAAAACTGTAAGAAATAATGATCTCCTCCCTCCTTCCCCCCCCCCACCCCTGTGCTCCTGATTTGCTCAGGAGATCTTGTCCCTTTCCCCTTCTCCAGGGATCCATGTCTGTCTCTCTTAGGGTCCTCCTTGCTTCCTAGCTTCTCTGGGGTTGTGGATTGTAGACTGGTAGTCTTTGCTCTATGACATGAGGGATCAGGAAAAAGAACAGAGGAGAGCAAGGAAAGAGATGCCTTAATAGAGGGAGCATTATGGGTTTAATGAGAAATCTGGCACTAGGGAAATCTCCAGGGATCCACAAGGATGACCTCAACTAAGAATCTAAGCAATAATGGAGAGGCTACCTTAAATGCCCTTCCCTGTTATTGAGATTGATAACTATTTGATAAGCCATCCTAGAGCCTTCATCCAGTAGCTGATGGAAGCAGAAGCGGAGATTCACAGCCACGCACTGAGCTGAACTCCTGGAATCCAGTTGCAGAGAGGGAGAAGGGATGAGCAAAGGGGTCAAGACCAGGCTGGAGAAACCCACAGAGACAGCTGACCTGTAAGCGGGAGCTTACTGACTCCAGTCTGACAGCTGGGGAACCAGCATGGAACAGAACCAGACCTCCTAAACATGGTGTCAGTTGGGGGGCTTGGTCATTCTATGGGGCCTCTGGCAGTGGAACCAGTATTTGTCTCTAGTGAACAAATGGACTTTGGGAGCCCATTCCATATAGAGGGATACTTCCTCAGCCTAGACACAGCAGGGGAGGGCCTAGGTCCTGCCCCAAATGATGTGACACACTTTGATGATCCCCCATGTGAGACCTCACCCTCCCTGGGGAGTAGGTGGGGGGATGGGATAGGTATGGTGGTGGGGGAATGGGAGGGCTGGAGGGAGAGGGAACTGGGGTTGGTATGTAAAATAAGATTGTTCTTAATTTAAATAAAATTAATTTTAAAAAGAAAGAAAGAATGAGTGCCATGAGCCTGCTGGTCTTCATTAATGGACGTGCAATCCCTGAGCTTCACCCTGAAGAACAGTTCAGCATGGAACTTTAAAAACACAATTCCAATGCCAGTCATTGTTGGTGCACACTTTTGATCCCAGCACTCCGGAGGCAGAGGCAGGTGGATCTCTGTGAGAGTTCGAGGCCAGCCTGGTCTACAGAGCAAGTTCTAGGACAGGCTCCAAAGCAATACAGAGAAACCCTGTCTCAAAAACAAACAAACAACCCTCCTCCAAAAAACCCCACTATGCACATGTAGAACATGTGTGAGTGCCGGTGCACACAGTCTGGAAGTGGATATCGAATCCCCCGAAGCTGGACTTGTAGGCAGTTGTGAGCTATTTGATGTAGGCGCTGGGAACTGAATTTGGGTCCTCAGCAAGAGCAATTTGTGCTCTTAGCACTGAGTCATTTCTAAAGTCACTATCCCCAACTTCTTTTCTAGTGATCTGAAGGCGAGGGTGTAATGATTTCACTAGACCCAAGATAAAAGATAATGGGTGTAATTGGGGAGGGAACACTTACACAGATAAGTATAAAGAACCACGGGAGCGTTTCTCTACCCTTCCTGTCAGATCCGATGACCTGAGAGAGAGAGAGAGAGAGAGAGAGAGAGAGAGAGAGAGAGAGAGAGAGAGAGAGAGAGAGAGAGAGCAGACAGACAGACAGACAGAGACAGACAGAGACAGAGAGAGAGAGACAGACCATACCTCACGTTTCCTCTTTCTGCTTCGATCTGCCTGAAGCCATGCCCAAAGTGATGTGGCCACCATTACAGGTTTACAGGCAAGATGCCACTACAGTGATCAGTGATCAAAACTAATTAAAACCAAACTAGTAAGGAAAACTGATTTAAAAAAAAAAAAAAAATGTTTGTTTTTGAGACACAGTTGAACTTTGTAGACCTGCCTGACTGAAAGTCATTATGTAGACGAGGCTGGCCTCAAACTTCACGTTATCCGCCTGCCTCTGCCTCCCCGATGTGGAGATTACAAACTTGGGTCACCACACCCAGCTTTAGAACCCTTCATAGCAAGAAACATTATCCAGGTATAGTGGTACAAGCCCGCAAGCGCAGCAGCTGGGAGACAGAGGCAGGAGACTGGTGAATGAAAAATGAGGACATGATAACTCCTAGGTATGGTTGAGGAGACGGTTTTATTGTAGATACTAGAGAAAACAGGCAGAGGCATCCGGAGGAGTCCACACTTAACTGGGCCATGAAGTGGAGATGGGGGGGAGGCGCGAGAGCGGGGAGGGCAAGAGAACCAAGAGACGGAAGTTCAAAAAGGCTGAGTTTATATAAGCAAGAGAAACCGGGGGATGGGGGTATGGGGGTGGAGGGTGGGAGGTTGAGGGTGGGGAGTTGGGGGGGTGAGGGCGTGGGGGGGAAGCTGAAGCCCAGCCCCTGGGAGGGAGGGCTTTAGGGCAGGGGGCGGGGTGAGACGTGCAAGGAGGAGCCACAGGCACTGAGTGATACCTGTCCCGGGTTTCTTTGAGACTTAACATTTGGGAGTTCAAGATCATCCTCGTTCTACATAGCTTTTGAGTTTGAGGCCAGCTTCCAGTCCAAAAAAGGAAAAACAAAAGAGAAAAAGGAAGGGAGGGAGGGAAGGAGGGAAGGAGGGAGGGAGGGAGGGAGGGAGGGAGGGAGGGAGGGAGGAGGGAGGGAGGGAGAAAGGAAGGAGGGAGGGAGGGAAGGAAGGAGGGAAAAAAGGAGGGAGGGAGGGAAGGAGGGAGGGAGGGAAAGAAGGAAGGAGGGAAAGAAAGGAGAGAGGGAGGGAAGGAGGGAGGGAGGGAAAGAAGGAAGGAGGGAGGGAAGATAGGAGAGAGGGAGGGAAAGAAGGAGGGAGGGAAAGAAAGGAGGGAGGGAGGGAAGAAGGGAGGGAGGGAAAGAAGGAAGGAGGGAAAGAAAGGAGAGAGGGAGGGAAGGAGGGAGGGAGGGAAAGAAGGAAGGAGGGAGGGAAGGAGGAAGGGAGGGGGAAACCCATGGGGCTGGTGTGTGGCTCAGTTGGGGAGCACTTCCTGGCACGTGGGAAGTCCTAGTTTCACCCCAACAACAAGCAGTAACAACAAAACAAATTAAAGAAATTACAGGTAACATACGCTGGTTTTTAATAATGTGCAAATAGAGTTTCTATGGTGATGTATATCTGCTCATTCTCTCCCCCTAAGGATCATGTTAGAGCGGGAGGGGAATAGCTCAGATGGCTGAGCACTTGCCTGGCATTCAAGAAGCCCTTGGTTCAATTCCCACCACCACCTATACTGGCCATGGTGGCTCACATCTCCTGACACTCAGGGTGAAAGCAAGATCAAACATTCAAGGTCACCCTGTCTACAAAGGGAGTTCGAGACCAGCCTGGGCTACATGGGACTACATATAACATTATATTGTTAACTATAATTTTGCAAAGTTTATCTCCCTTTTGTTAGACGGTGTTCTATGCCTGCTCTTTGACAGCGTTTCCATAAGAATGTACAGGACTTATTTAACTGGTCCCTCGTTGCGACTGGGGTGTCTCCAGTTTCCCGTATTATAAACAGAACTTTGGTGTGGATTGTCATGCTATTGTCTCACTGCTTCCTCAGGGCGACTTCCAGAGAAGCAGAGGTGGAGGGCCAAAAGAAAGAACATCTTCCCAGTTTCTGATTCTTATTACCAAATCATCCAAACACAGCACTAGTCATGTTCCCGCCAGCGGTGGATTGTAACTCCCCAAAACACTGCAAACACAACAGGCCCTAGAAGTTGGTTGGTTCCTGTCTTGGGGTCTCCCACCCCCTAAAGCATACAAGAGAGAGTCTTGGGCTGGTTCAGTCCCTGCAGGGAGGTCTTGCTGGATCCTGGCTTAATCAGTAGCTCCCAGCAAACAGCCAGCAGGTCAGAGAGACATCCGCCACACACACTGTGGCTCGGTTGGCTGGGCACCCTGCCTGCAGGCCCACCTTCTAAGAGCCTGGCTGGCCCACCCAGCTCCCTGCCCCTCTTGAATGGCCTGCAGCTGTTGGTTCCACTGTCTTCTCCTGTCAGGAAGAAGCCCTGACAGCAGGCAGTGGTGCCTGTCACCTCACCTTGCCCCTCCCCTGTGCAGAGGTGGACCCAGCTTCTCCCCCAACTTGAGATTTCTAAAAGCCTAGGCTCATTAGTCATCGATATCACAAAACTCAGCACTTTCCCCCCAAATCTGAACGAAGTGAATAAGAATTCTTTACATGCCTTTAAGTGTGTGTGTGTGTGTGTGTGTGTGTGTGTGTGTGTGTGTGTGTGTGTGTTGCTATTGTTATCATAAGTCAAATCTGAAACAGAGAGGAAGGGAGGCCTCCGGGAAGCCTTTGACCTCTTATTTCTTTACTAAGTCAAGGTCCCCAGCTTGTGTGGCAGGGTTTTAATATTTCCATCGGAACTGCAGTCAAGGTGGCAAGGGTGGGGAAGGGTGTGTTTGTAGGGAAAACATTGTTTCTGGATAGTAGAGAGATAGAAAACACCTGTGGGTTTTAAAGCTGACCTCTCGTTCATTCACTTGGTCTGGGAGGGGTTGCCAAACACCATTTCCCATCACGGTTTCAGACCGGAGCACTCACCAGGACAGAGGGATGAGGTACCGAGCATTCACACAAGAGATTACCACAGCAAGGAAAGACCCAAACTGCCCTCGCCCCAAACATGGAAGTTGTTGCAAATACATCATTAGCTGAAAGAAGGCCGGCACACAAGATGGCCCTTTAAATGACACCGTTTATACAAGATGCAGGAGCGTGCAGACAAGATTGCAAAGCTTAATGAAAAGGGAATGAATTCCATACAGGAGTGGAAGGGGTCATGAGAGGGCTTCTGGGTGCTGTTGGCGAGCCTCTCTCCCATCTTCCCTCCTCTGTTTATGCAGCCCAGGCTGGCCTCAGACTTGCCGCAATCTTCCTGCTGCAGTGTCCAGAGTGTTGGGTGACATGTGACATCACACCAGCTGACTAGCTTTCTTTTTCTCTTTCTTCCCTCTTTCCCCCTCTTTCTTCTTCCTTCTCCTGCTCATCTCCCCCCTCCCCTTCCTCTCTTTATCTCCCTCTCTCTCTCCTAGGAAGGGTATTGTGAATTACTTGTTTTATTTCTGCGACACAGCATAACTTAAAGGAGGAAGTCCAGCCATGAGTGTGTATTGGGGACTCCTCGCCTTCCCACTTCTTTCTCAGACAGCCCTGCTCTTTTCCATACAGAAAAACATTTGTTTGGGATAACACATGAGCCATTTCTTGACTTGGGGATAAATCACATGGGATTTCTTTTTTCTTTTTCAAGGCAGGGTTTCTCTACGTAGCCCCGGCTGTCCTGGAACTCACTCTGTAAACCAGGCTGGCCTGGAACTCACAGAGATCCACCTGCCTCTGCCTCCTGAGTGCAGGGATTAAAAAGCGTGTGCCACCACTCCCTGGCTCACACAGGATTTTTTAATTCAAACACTTCTTCAGTCTTTTTTTCCCTTACATATTGTACAACATATATATGTGTGTGTGGTGACATATATGATGTCATAAATATACATATGATATTGTGATGTATATCACAGTTTAAAATTTGTGTATTTTTTACAGTAATATATATGTGATATATAATGGCATGTGTGTATGTGTGTGTGTAATTTTTTCTTTTTTTTTTAACCTCAGTCTCTTCACACTGCCCAGGCTGAACTTGAACTCATGGCGAGTCTCAGGATTCACAGTGATTCTCCTGCCTCAGCCTCCAGAGAAGTTAGGACTACATGTGGTTCTCACGGTGCTTAGCAGTCCATATTCTTTCGTCATCTGTGTCTACAAATGGTCAGTGTTTTCTGGGGCAGGCAAATCACACACTGACATATTGTCAGGCTGTGACATGATCAGTGGTCCTTCTGGGGCTCCCTTTGTTGGTTCACTGTGGCAGATGACTGTCTATCTGTGCCAAGTCCCAGAAGAAAGGTCAAAGAAAAAGAAAATGCCACTACAACCCAACACTGCTATTGGGCTCGGCCTTCTCAGGGCTAGGGGTGTGGGTCAGTGGTAGAATGCTTCCCCAGCATGTGTGAGGTCCTGGATTTGATTTCAAGCTCTGACAAAGGTAAAAACAAATAATAAAGAATAAATAAGCACAGGGTAGCAAAGAACATAGAGATTTCTTCCAGCTTGAAGAGCATAACCAGCTCTAGAGGCACAAACCTGTGCTCACAGCCACTGGGGAGGTTGAGATAGAATGATCATTTGACCTCAGAAAGCTAAGAGTTCAAGCCCAGCAGGGACTGTCAAAAACAACAACAAAGAGCGTGTCATGCATGGGTGAGGGCAGAGGATACTCTATTGAACAGAAATTCCCATGTGTTGGAGGCAAATAGCTGGGGCCAAGCCTGAGGATGCCAGAAGACTGAGCGTAGTAATTTTTCTTTCCAGGGCTGTGTCCTACTTCTTACAGCTCTACTGCTGCCTACCTGCCACCCTCTCCCAACAGTTCCATTGTGTTAAAAATCTACCAGAAAAGTGGATGGCACCAGCAGAACCATACCAAATTTTCCTCTGACCTCCACATGTTTGTGTACATGGGTGCACATTCATACACATGAACCCCACTAATAATTTAACTAATTATAAATTTAAATATAAATAGATATGAATTTAACTAATACTAAAAGTAACTTAGTTGTAAGTAATGTGTGTGTTCACATATGTGAGTTCAAGCACACACATGCCATAGAGCATATGTGGAGATCAGAGGACAGCTTTACGTATTCATCCCTACCTTCCCCCTGGTTGGAGACAGGTCCCTTGTTTGCTGCTGCATCTTCCAGGCTAGCTGGCCCTTGAGCTTTTGGGGAAATTCTGCCTTTACCACCGTATAGAAGTACTGCCGTTGCAGATAGTTTTGCTAGCACATCCAAGGTTACCTGGGTTCTGGCAATCTCTGTTCAGGTTCTCCTGCTTTTCTAATAATTGCTTTACACACTAAGACAGCTCCCCAATCCAATATTTTACAAATTAGCAATTAGCTGTAAGCATACCATTAATCATGTCAGCACTCCTGGAGGATGGGTCATTTCCTCTACTTCCATGCTGCAGATGAGAGAGGAGGAGCAACAAGGTGATGAGACTGTCTCAGTTAGGGTCTCTATTGCTGCCAAGAGACACTATGACCACGGCACTGTTACAAAGGGAAACATTTCATGGTGGTGGCTTACAGTTCAGAGGTTCAGTCCATCTTATCATGGTGCAACATGGTGGCTGTGCAGGCACACATGGTGCTGGAGAAGGAGCCGAGTGTTCTACATCTTGACCTGCAGGCAACAGGAAGTGGTCTGACACACTGGGCATGGCTTGAGCATATACGAGACCTCAAAGCTCACCCCCACAGTGACACACTTCCTCCAACGAGGTCATACCTACATCAACAAGGCCACACCTCCTAATAGTGCCACTCCCTAAGGTGGTCATTTTCTTTCAAACCAGAGACCAAGAACACAATAAGAAGTAGGATTTGGCCATGCAGTGGTGTCATAGGCCTTTAACCCCAGCTCTTGGGAGGCAGAGACAGCAGATCTCTGTGAGTTTAAAGCCAGCCTGGTCTACAGAGTGAGTTTCAGCACAGCCAGGGCTACACAAAGAAACTCTGTCTTGTAAAACAAAAACAAAAAAACAAAAAAACTTCTGATTCTTGAAGCCATGTGCTTTCCTTTTCCCACTGTTCTTCCCTCCAATCCCCTGGGTTACAAGATTATTTATCTTTTGGAAATGTAGCCTAGGATTTGTAAACTTTTAGGGCTTTTAAGATAGCTCAGTGGGTAAAGGTGCTTACTGCCAAGCCAAGTTCAAAATCCCTGGATGCCACATGCTGTAAAGAAAGAACCAATTCTGGAAAGATGCCCTCTGGCCTCCAAATATATGCCATAGCATGTGCAGCCCTCCAAATAATTAACTAAATAAATAAATGTAAAGACAAAGCAAAACTTTTATCTTTGAATGAAATGTATAGATCAGTAAGAACTTAAAATCCCAAAAGTAAACAACTTTATTTAGGTCTTAGGAACTTAAATTTGGGAGACATGGGTTCAAATAATGCTAAATAGTGTGCCAAGGAAGGGAGGGAAAGTCCATGTTGTGTTGTTATGTTGAGAAGGGCAGGGGCTTACATAGGTGGTAGAAGATAACAAGAAAGGTAAATAAACAGAATATAATTGTCTATATAGCAGGAGCCAATGGTGCAGGTGCACACATACGTGACTTACTGGGGTTGAAACAAGTCTCTTACTAGTTAAGCAAGTGCTCTACTAGTGAGTTGCATCTTTAGACCTTCTGCTATGAGACAAGGTCTCACTAAATTGCTCAGGCTGGTCTTGAACTTGCAATCCTCCTCCCTTCAGGTCCTGAGTAGCTGGGATTATAAATGTGCCACCACCCAGCTGAATAGCCTCTTCATATACATCTCAGGCCTCTGGCACAAAAGTAGTACATGACCCATTACTTAGCCTCTGCATGCCCATTCTCATTCTCTGCTATGATTTAATGAAGATTTTTCAAAGATCTAGAACACAAGTCAGCCACATTTATATATTCCAGAATTCTAAAATTATGAGCAAATTAATATCAGAACACATTTCAGAGAGACACAAGTGACCCAAGGTGTTGGTGACAAATATTCTATCTGCTGTATTTGTGAAAATGACAGGAAAATTCCAACAAATGCAACATTGGAACCTTCAAATTGGAGCTGGGAGACTTTTCTGGGGAAAGTGAATGATATCTGCTCTGTCCTCAGAGAGAAAATGATGTTTCAAAGGACAGAATTAGAGTTTGGGTTTACAGTCTTACTTGACTTTGTTTCTGAGTCCGGAATTGGGCAATCTTTCATTACATAAAAGCAATTAAGTACTCCCACAAGAACAGTAGAAAAAGTTGGATTTTTTTGTTTTGTTTTGTTTTTTGTTTTTTGTTTTTTGGTTTTTCTTATTTTAAAATACCTCAAGTTGTCCTCAAACTGTAGCCAAGGATAGCCTTAAAATTCCTATCCTCCTCTCTCTCTAGCTCCAAAGTACTGGGACCAGAGGCTGGACCATTCCATCAGTTCACGTAGTCTTGGGGTTTGAACCCTGAGCTTCTTTTGCACTAAGTGAGCCCTCTACCAACTGCTATTCCCCTAGCCTAGAGATGCATTTCGCAACATCAGAAGAGGCCAAAGAAGGCAGCAAGTAGATTGGCTGTGAGGAGGAACAATAGAAAAGTGACTGGTGGGTAGGCGTCGGTCGCAGGGTTACTTCAGGCTGCTTGTCTTGTGAAAGGATTAAGACAGAGGGAACTTCCTTGTCGTGACTCTTGAAACTGGTCTGTGGGGGAAATTTTGGCTCTGATCTCTCTAATCCTGATTTCTCAGAAGGTTGAATAAACTGGGTAGTTCCAGCTTGTTGGGCAGGAAGCAAAGCATGAGTGACTCCATTTTCAGTTTGCTCTGCTGGGGCCTAGTGTGGGAGTTTATTCCAAATCAAACAGCCCCAGGTAATTTTTGTTTAATGTCTGTGATGAAGGTGTGGTGGTCAAGAACGAGGGGCAGGGACAGTCACAGGCCTCAGAGAACAAAAGAGTTAACAAGCTGTAACCAACAGGCCTGATTCCTCCGAAATCAGGGTGCTGAAGATGAACATTGCACATAGAGATAGAAAGAAATAATGTTTAATAATCATAAGATCTGCCAAAAAGCCACTAAAATGCATGCCTAGGCAAAAAAAATTTACCAGTGCATGCCTGTAATCCTAACTTGAGGCAGGAAAATCTGGAGTTTGGAGTTAGCTTGGGCTATGTGGAGAGTTCAAGGCTTCTGGACTACAGAAGGTGGCAGCAGGCTGAGACATCCTTCCAGAGACTAAGAGAGAGAGAACGAATTTGGTTGGTGTGTTCAGGGTGTTCCCTGTCCTCCTCCTCTTCTTCTTCCTCTTCTTCTTCTTCTAACATCCTTCCTAAATTGCCTTCTTTGTGTCCCTCAGAAGTGGATGAATTATCTGGACCTTGTGGTCAGGGAGCCATGTGGCAGGTCCACCAATGCTGGCGAGAAGGGCCAGGGTGTCAGCCCCAGACATCACAGAACACATCATCACGGTGCTTCCTTTCTGGTCCCTACAAAACACGCCCCAGCTCATGGGGTTTATGATGCTGGGCAAGCTTTGGCATCACAGGAGATTAATTTGAAGTGAGGCTTTTTCACAAGCAGGGAAAAAAAAAATGTAATTGAAAAAAAAACTAAGGAAACAAGCTGAGAAAAAAAAACCAAACAAAGAACAATGGTTGGATGATTCATGAGGTGTGGTTCTCCTTTCTCACACACATACAATTATTATTCCAAGATTGCAATCTGCCCAAGGCTGTCTTATTCTTTAATGACCATATTCTCTTTCAGAATTTTAAGTGTAGGTTAAGCCTGGACCCAGGCAAGCGTAGAAATGAAAGGTCTTTGTTATAAGCAGGTTCTCTTAGGACTGCCTGCGGCCATGACCCCTTGGCCAGCCCTGCAGCTCAGCCAAAGTGGCCCCTGACTGGCCATGTGGTTCATTATGTGTTACTACCTTCAGGGACATCATGACGAAAGAGATTTTTAAAAATCTGCCTTGGTTTGCTCTGAGAGACTTAGGAGACTATGCAGTCGTAATACTCCAAGGCCCAGCAATGTTTAACTGATACAATGAGCCCTTTCGTTGTTTTAACCAATAGCCACTCGGGGCAGCCAGCTTGCTTCTCTTCAGACAGGAAGACCCCAGGAAGAGCAGTCAATCTGTACTGTTCACCACACACAATGGAGCCCGAAGCCTAGAAGTTCAACTCTGACCAGGTTCAGTGGAAAGGACTTCTCAGGGGAGGCCAGGAAATGGCTTGCTCTCAGAATGACAGTTTTCTATTCACCAAGTCAGAATTAAATCTTTCCATTAGGGCCTAGCAGGTAGGTGTTAGGGTGGACGGTGAAAAAAGCAGGCACAAGATTCCAGTCACACACGTGTTACTGGAAAATTGGGTGGGGACCAGCATGACCTGAAAGGAACCTAAGAGGGAATATTTTTCTTTCAGGGGCTAAGGGCATGGCTCAGTGATAGACATATTTGTAGAATGCATGAAGCCCTTAGTTTCATTCTCAGAACTGCTGGGACACAGGTGGAGGGGGAAATTTGTAAACAAATAAAAACTAAGGGATGATCTAGGAGTGGTGGCACATGCTGCTAATCCCAGCAGGTAGGAGACTGAAACTGAAGAATCACAAGTTCGAGGCCAGCTTGAGCTACATGAGATCCTGTCTCAAACAAATAAAAGTGATGATAACCCATAGCTAAATCTGAGTTTGGGGAATTGCCTAGTGAATGAAAAAAGAAATAAAAGGGAAATAACATGATTGTTCCCAGGTATGGTGGAGGAGAAAGTTTGTTGTGGATAAAGGGAGGGCATAGCCAGAGGCAGGGGGACCTGGGAGAGAGTAGACATGACCCTGAGGTATGTGAGGAGATGGGGACTGGGAAGAGGAAGGAGAACCAAGTGTTGCAGCTGGGAAGCCCCAAAGAGAGGACGGGTATCCAAAATGATGGCTTATATGAGGAAGGACATCTGGGGGAAGGGCAGCCCAGCCCCTGGGCTGCAGAGTTCAGAATAGGGGATGGGTGTGCGAGCCAGGAGGACCCAGTAGCAGCTAGAGAGGACTGATGGATGCGGGAAGAACCTGGTGGTGGCACGTGAAATAGACATGGGGCTTGAAACCTAACACCTACATCTTAGTTTGGGATCCCCCATGTATTTGTTACCCAGTTATCCCTAGTGCTCCTTAACTTGTACGTGGGGCTAGGGCTGTGTCACCGTTATAGGACCGGGGCTGGGGAGAGGTCAAATGGTCACCTCACAGACTCATGGAGGAGACTCTCAACAGATGTCAGCTATAGACTGTCAAGAATGACAGCATAGTAACTCCCCCAGAGCAGAAATCATCCAGACTTTCAGCTTTTAAGGATGCTCTGTGTGCTCTTAGGTCTAAATTTTCTCCTCTATAAAATGAGTGAGCTGGATCAGATAACATTCAGGCTGAGTTACACTGTGTGCATTTTTCCTATTAAAAATAATAAAGTAGGGTTGAACTGCAGCTGTCAATAAAGCACTTGCCTTGTAGGAACGGGAATTGGGTTTGACTCCTAGCTCTCACAGAAAATGTTGTGGTTTGCAAACCCAGTGCTAGGGAGAGAGAGGCAGGAAGATCACAGAGCAAGCTGGTAGCCAGTTGAGACAAGGCAATGAGATGTCTCAAAGGAGGGGAGTGACAGTTGAAATTATCCCCTGGCCTCCACAGGAACTCAAATGTTGTGAATGTTGTCTACTCGAATTAAAAAATAAATGACAAAACCAGGCCCTTAACCCCAGCATTGTGGAGGCAGAAGCAGGCAGATCTCTTGAGTTCAAGGTTAGCCTGGTCTACAGAGCCAGTTCCAGGATAGTCAAGGCTACACAAAGAAACCCTGTCTCAAAAAACCAAAGCCACACCAAAGCAAATTAATGAGATACAGGAAGCTAAAGACGCCTTGAATGAGTAAAGTCCTGAGTAAATGTGTACTGTTATCATGGGCACGACTATGGCAAGGACCCCAAACTCAGACAAAAGTAAAATGGCAAATCCTTCTTTTCTGGTCTACGGTGGCTATTGACAGTGTGTACAAAAAATATCCACCATAGCTTTCTTCCCTGGATATTTATGACTGAAGGATTGCTCCCTTACAGAGACTGGTCTTGTTGAGATTAGCTAGATCTGCTAATCCTATATTCTATATCACAACCCCAGCCTCCTTGTTTATCGGTTCTTAATAACCGTGCCACCTTATTCAGCTGGATGCAGTAACCCTGCTTGTCCGATCAACTCTATGTAATAAACACACCAAGCTTCCAGGATGCTGCGGCCTCTCCACCTGATCTCAGCTTCGCTTTGTCTATCTTTGCTTCATTCCTTCACCAACCCAGTCAGGTCCAAGTCTCTGGAGCCATGCATGGTCTCGGCAGAGATGAGCCTCGTGGCTTTAAGCCCTTCAGGCATTGTCTGCAGTCCCAGCTGTGACACTGTCACCGTCACTATGGCCCATTGCAAAGCTACCGTAGAAGAAAAGAAAACAAACAAAAACATGAACAAACCAAAGCTTGCTCAACTGAGCCAGCTCAGGAGAAATGTGATGGAAAATGGCGTTGTGTCACTTGAATGGCTTGTATAATGTATAATCTTTTCTGCAGATGATGTAGTTTTATCATGTTAAATTTGCCCGACTAGATAGACTTAGAAGTACCCATGCAAATCTCAATATAACTCTCTTTGAGTCTCAAAATAGGAGAATCCAATGGAGATCTCAAAGAAAAGCTGACTGACTTGTCAGCTTAAAAGACATTTTATTTATTTTTCATCACGAATGATGGTGATGTTATTGTATTAGCCTGGGAGGTTTAGCACAAAGTTTTTCCTTGGTTCAGGACATGAGCATAATTGACACACTCATTCTTTTTGTTTTGTTTTGTTTTTCAAGACAGGATTTTTCTGTGTAACAGATCTGGCTGTCCTGGAACTTGCTCTGTAGACCAGGCTGGCCTTGAACTCACAGAGATCCACTCTGCCTCCCAAATGCTGGGATTAAAGGCATTCGCCACCACTCATTCTTGACAGCGTGTGTGCCCTGTAGACAGCTGGAGAGATTGGTGATATACAATGCCTCTGCGTGGGTTCCCATGCATCTTCAGCTCCTTTATACAATGTACAATGCTTTTGTACATTGTGTGTAGCCGGTGTGAGCCTTACCTCCACACTTATCTGTCTCTGCACTCATGCTGGCCTGACTTTGCTGTGCTTTAGTGAGCCCTGGTTTCATACCAGTCTGTGTTTGCATAATGCTGCAACTTCCCTGATTGTAATCCCCATAGCTTCCAACAGGACCACACCCTTAATCTGCTGTATTACCTAAGGACAGAAGAGGGGTAATATAAAATTCCAGGCTCACAAATGAGCTAGGATGGGGAAGAGGATGAGCCGTATGTCACAGGTAATTAATTATATTATGTAATATGTAGGGCTCCCCCACCTCAAAAGCATTTTGGGGGTTTGAATTCATTTTATCTTCATTATCCTTGTGAAATAGGTAGGGTGAGTATGAGGGAAGGTTGGGTATTGAATTTTCAGACCAAAGATTGCCATTTATACAAATTTGTTGCTAACTATAGAACCCTGAACAGGTTTGTGGTTTTGAGATTCACTTTCCTATCTATACCGTGAGCACTGTTCTGCCAACCACACAGAGCTGTTGTAAAATCAGATGACAGATTGTATGTGGAAGATTTGTAAATGGTTAAAAAAAATTAAATTAAATTAAACCAAAGAAACAAAAAAGTAAGGCAGAGAAGTGGTAGCTGTCCTTGACACCTTGACACTTGCTAACCAGTGCCGACCAGCCTTGGTGGTAGATGATACCCTTTATGACGTTTCCCAGCAGCTGGTCTTGTGTGTGCTTCTTCAGTGTTATTATTTATTTGTGTGTGCATGCCCATGCCCATGTGTGGGTGTATGGGAGCCAGAAGTCAGCTTTGGGTCTTCCTCAGTTGACTCTCCGTCTTAGTTTTTGAGTCAGGCCATCTCATAGTTGGTAGAGAACGTCCCTAGTACACATGAAGCCACAGGTAGATCCCCAGCATGGAAACACTAGGCATGTTGGCACACACCTGTAATCCCAGCACTCAGGAGGTGGAGGCAGGATGAAGAGAAGTTCCAGGGCACCCAGCTGTGTAGTGAGATGGATACTTACAAGACTGTGTCAAAGATGGGAAAAGAGGTAGGGTAAGAAGTGGGCTGGGGAGGCCACTCACATGGTGAAGGGCTTGCAAACAAACGTGAAGACCTGAGTTGGCTCTTCAGCACTAAGGAAAAAACACTAGGTCTTGGTTTTTGTTTTGTTTTTTATTTATTTATTTATTTATTTTACCAAAAACCAGGCTGTAGTGGGTACATGCCTTTAATCCCAGCATTAGGGGGGCAGAGGCAAGCAGATCTCTGAGTTTGAAGCCAGCCTGGTCTACAGAGAGAGTTTCAGGACAGTCAGGAGTCAGGGCTACACAGAAAAACCCTGTCTCCAAAAAAAAAAAAAAAAAAAAAAACCAAACCCAACAAACAAAACAACAATAGTAATAGGTCTGGTGGCACGTGCTCATAATCCAGCACTAGCAGACAGACAGGCAGACCCCTGGGACTTGTTAGACACATAGCCTAGTCTAACTAGCAAGTCACAGTGAGAGACTGTCTCACAAGACAGGGAGGCTAGAGCCTGAGGGAAGACACCTGCAGTCAACCTCTGGCATACACGCTGACCAAGAATACAAACATAAATGCGTACGTACGTACACACACACACACACACACACACACACACACACTTAAAAAAGAGCCTTTAAGATGGTTTCTCAGCCTTTTGGCTAAGATCAAGTATAAAAAGAGCCTTTAAGAGAAATCAGATGGAGAGGCAGGCGGATCGAGGCCAGCCTGGTCTACAGAGTGAGTTCCAGGACAGGCTCCAAAGCAATACAGAGAAACCCTGTCTCCAAAAATAAAAGAAAAGTAACTGAATAGTGTTCAGAGTATGCAGAGAGTGGGCTTCTCTTGGCTTTGGTGGGTTCAGTGATGTCATCTGGAGTTTTGCTAGTCCATCATGCCTACCTGCATCCTTGCATGCTGCTCTTCTCTGTGGGTGCATAGCTTGTGATCTCAAAATGCCTTCAGGGCCAGGCATCACTGCCCTCTTAGATAGGATAGAGCCTTTAGAAGGAGGAAGAAGTGGCTTTCATGCACCTTTCTCCTAGATTAAGAAAAACAAAACAAAGCAAAAGCCATTCAGAAATCATCCCAACAGGCATTTGATGACTACTTTGCCATGGCTACATCGACCAATCACTAGCAAAGGAAACAGTGAGCTAGAAACACTCATTGTTACAAATAATCCCACAGTGGAGGCACAGATCCATCCCGCAGGCAAGGCCACACAGCCTCCCATAGTGTGTCCCCTGCATGCAGGATGAAGTGGCAGCTCTCATATAATCCCTTTTATCCTCTAAGGTCCTTCCTTCCCACCTGGAAAGTCCATGGCCTAGGCCAGGGTCAAGATCAAATTCAGGGTCAGGAAACAAGGGAAATGGTTTGTTCCGAGGTAGAACTTTTCTGTACAGAGTAACCAGAGAAATAGAAGCATAGCTGTGGAACACTAAATGGACAAACAGTAGACCCTCCTAAACGGAAGTGACTTCCAGCAAACCACCTGCCGAAGCCTGCTATGGTGGCTCACACCCGTAGTCCCAGCACTTGGAGGCCGAGGCAGGAGGATTACCATGAGTTCCAGGCCTGCCAAGTGAGGCATGTCTCAAACAAACGAACACCCAAAAAGCTTCATCTCATTTAGTGAATCCAGTCTACCAAGCAATTATACAACCTCTTGGGACGAAATAAAAGTTTCAAAAGATTTAACCAATTTTTAGATGTGTGTGTTTGTGTGAGGATATCACGGGTCAGTGGGTACCTGAGGAGGCCAGAACAGAGCATCAGATCCCCTGGGCTGGAGTCATAGGCAGCTGTGAACTCAGTGTGGATGCTGGGAAAGGGTCCTCTGGAAGAGCCAGAAGCACTCTTAACCACTGGCCTAGCTTCCCTGCACAATGTTTCTTTGAGGCAGAGTCTCACAGTGTGGCCAGGAATTCACTGTGTAGCCTAGGATGGCCTCCAGCTCTTGGTGGGCCACATCCCTACTTCAGCCCCTGCAATACTGAGGACTGACAGGGGCTTTCTGTCACACCTGGACGGTGTGGTGTGTTCCCATTTGTTGGTGTTGGTACCAACGTCTCCAGATGTGGCATAGGCTGGCTTCAAACCCATAACCTTTCAGCTTCCACCTCCTGAGTTACTTGGATTGCGGATGGACCATCACCATGGCTAGTTAGAACGCTTCTGCAGTAAGGCTACTGTTACTGTTCCTTCCCCTGCATTCTGGCTTGGGGGTTTCCCCCAAGGCTTTCATGTCTTTACTTTCTTCTGTTGCATATCGATCCCTTGCACTTCAATACCCAGGACATTTCCACCTTTCTGCCTGGGAGGGTTGGCTACGGTCAATGACTTGTGACTCTTTAGTTTCTCTCCTAGACCTGGTTCACCAGGGCTCTGCAGATAAAAATCAAAGCGCAGGGCAGAATCTGTCTGGCCCTGAACAGGGGCACAACTGATGAGCCAGTGTACATTTCCAGATTGGCTCTTGGGCTGGGATATAGAGGTCAGTAGGTAGAGTGGTTACCTAGCATTCAGGAAGCCCAAGGTTGGGTTACTAGCGTCCTGTACACTGGGTATGGTGGTGCACAGGGCAAGGTAGGAGAAAAGCAAGTTCAAGGTCACCCTTGCTGTACGGGAGTTTGACCTACTCTAGGGTAGTGCAACTCTGTCTGAAAAACAAATAAGGCCTTGGAGATGGCTCAATGTGTAAAGACACTTGCTGCCAAGTCAGATGACATGAGGCTGAGACTCACAGTGTGGAAAGAGAATCAACTCCACAAGGTTTTTCTCTGACCTTCACATGTCTGCTGTCACACACACACACACACACACACACACACACACACACACACACTCGCATACACACACGAGAAAAATTAAAATCAGAGCCAATCAAATAATCTACTTTTCCAGAAAAAGAAAAGCTGTTGTAGGATTTGCATGTCTCCAGTAGACATCTGCCCACTGTGTCTGTTTTAAACAATCCAGGCAAGGCCACTCTGCTCCAGAGGAAAAGGAGCGGCACCGAGGTCTCCGGGATCAGTGGCCAAGCATCAGACTGCTTCTTCCACACAGAGAAGAACTAGTTAAACATTCTGGAACCTTCACCGAAGGAAACTGTCTGCCCTCACATCTCCTCGTGGATTTAGAATTTGCTTTCTTTTGGTTGGCTTTATTGTTAGGTAGCTCAGGCAGATCTCAAAACTCTTAGGAAGCTGAAGAAGATCATGAACACATGATCGTCCCATGGCTACCTCCCAGGTATTCGTACAGAGATTATAGGTTCCTGCTGCCATGCAGGCTTGGATTGGGGGCTGCATTTTGGTTTCCACTCTTACCCCGTCTCCTGCCTCCTAGCCCCTCTGAGGTAACACTGGCCTCTTCACAAAGGGGTGCAGAAGGAACGCCCTCCCCCACCCCAAAAAGACCATCTGTACCTTCTGCATGTCCCCTGCATTTCGTATGTGAAGTCATCAACTTAGTGAAACACCTGTGGCTAATTATTTGCGCTGCTTAGTCTAGGACTATGCAGGGATGGGGGCTGTGGGTGAGTGAAAGGAGGTGAGCAGATCACGTTATTAACTGCTCAGAGAATCCCAGATTTCAGTAAATGCCTTTGATCTTTGTAAGTTCTTCCTTCAAAATCAAACCTATGTCTCCTCTCTGCCTCTCTCTTCTCTTCTCTCTTCTTTTCTGTCTCCCATCTCTCTTTCCTTTCTCTATCAGCCATACACACAGTGGATGAGCACTGTGACTAGACAAATGACCAATGTGTGTGTGTGGGGGGGGGAAGGTAAGGATAGGAAGGAAAGGGAACTGGGATTGACATCTAAAATAAGATTGTTTCTAAATTAAATATAAAAAAAAGAAGAAATATATATTGCATAAGGAAAGAATCTATTTTCAATAAAATAAAAGAAGGAAAAATGACCAATGGGCCATGCTGGTAGAGAAATGTGATGATAGGCAGGCCACATATCAGACTAGAGTGATAGCATTGGGAGAACATGGATGTTTCATGTTACTGATGAAGCCATGTACAGTTTAACAATGCTGAAAACCCACATGTTGGGACAACACCGTGTGCTGAGTCAGCCATGCCTTTATGGGCCTGGCACTAGGAGTAGGCAGAGAGGCCAGGCCTGGAGGGCGCACCGCCCCCCAGAAGTGAGGTGCAGACAAGGGCATGGCAACAGTGCTTGAGTTGATTTCACCATTGTCTGCCGCCTTACCGGTCATGACATGTATGGCATCAGCCTTCACCGCCTCATTCTTCTGGCATCCGTTAGAACAACGCTTGCCAGCCCCAGCCGGGTCCTGTCTTTCAGACCGGCTGTAACTTTCCAGTTTTGTGGGGGTGTTGTGAGGCTTTACAAGGCTGAATTTGACAAAGGTTCTATATCAGTAACCATGAGAACTTCTTCTAAAGAGGAAACTGGATTTGGTGTCCCCTGAAACATAAGCATTAGACTAAAATGACAGGAAGTGGCCTGAGAGATGGCCCGATGCACACAAGCCTGACAGGCTGAGTTTGATCCCCGGGAGAAAGAATCAACTCCCAAAAGTTGAGTTTGTGAGCATGTGTGCACACAAGCCTGCTCGAACACACACACATACTTACACAAAATAAGTAAAATGTAATAAAAAGGAAGAAAATGAAAGTTGCATGTGCGGGTGCAGCTCTTGCATCTCATTGAAGAAGCTTGGTTTGTGGTGGACGAAGATGACTACAGAGGTCCACAGCTGATCAAGAGGCACAGGATAAGCGTTCATAGGGAGCCCAGCCCAAGCTGAGACATCTACAACCCAAGCCCTGTGCTTAAACCTCAGGGAATGTCTCGGAGCAGGGAACAGGAGGACTGTAAGAGCCAGAGGACCAGGACATCTGTTGCAAGACAGCGTCTTCTGGACGTGGCAGGGAAACTGCACCATGAACTCTCAAGGACATGGTTGTTTACACAAGACCACACCCATTGATATGACAGTGGGTGGGGGAATCCTCACAAGGCCCCTCACTTAAAGAGCTACAGGCAACCAGTGCCTGCCGAGAGAGGGGGAGAATCAAGTTTTTCAAGTGATGAGCACCCTGAAGTTTTCCCTAGTCAGTCCTAAACACATGCATATGTGGGCAACAGTAATTTGATTCAGTGGAATATATAAATGTGTGTATGTATGTATATAAATGCATGTGTGCATATATATGTGTGTAATATATACATATATAAATAATTATAAATTATAAAGAGTCATGAGTCTGAGAGGGTACAGGAGGGACACAGAAGGAATTGGAGGAGAAAACAGAAGGGTGGAAATGATATAAATACAGTACTCATATGTAAAATTCTCAAATAATTAAAACTGAAAAAAGAAAGTGTAGGAAAATAAATGAATAAAGCTGGGTGTGGTGGTACATGCCTTTAATCCCAGCACTGCAGGAATGGAAGCTGAAGCGTGTTCCACCATGACCAATTTAGGCTGTACTGGGAATTGAACCCCGGGCCTGGTACATGACAGGAAGGCACCCTACAAACCGAGCTCCAACTCTCTTCCCTCCCGTGGGAGATATTTTAGGGAAGGTGTACAGACTAGTTCCTGCGTTAGGGTGCCAGGTCCTTCCAGACAGACTCAGGCAGGTAGCAAACTTCTGGGCCATTCCACTCTTCCTCTGTGAAATGCGGGCAGCAGAGCTTTGCAGGGTGGTGGTGAGCACGGAGGTGGTAGCCCCCAAAAGTTCCAAGTCCTTGCCTACTGTGAAGCATTTGCTCCTTGGGTGGATTCTTCATTGGTAGGAGCAGAGTCTGCAGCACCGGCCTCTCAGCTTCTCTGAGGAAAAGCATGGATTTGCCCCTGGGATAGGCAGAAGCTGGGGTGGCATGATGGCTCAGTAGAGAAAGGTACTTGCTGCCAAATTTGATGACCTGAGTTCAAGCTCCAGAGGTCACGTGGTAGAGGGAAAGCACCTACTCCCAAAGGATGTCCTCTGAGCTCTGCAGGTGCCCACCCACACGCACGAATGAATGAATGGATAAACACATATACAAAACTAAAACAAGCAAAATTCCACAACACTCAGAAGCTGCACACAAAGACAGATCTGGCAGGTTCGTGCCAGAATGATATTGGCGTCCCACAGGGCACATTACAGGCACTCAATTAACTTCCCCTGCATTTTCTTTGAGCCTGGCCATAGTCTCATTTTACTTGATGATCTATGTAGGGAGACTGTGGGTAATTTTTTATGGTAAGTGTAATCCACTCAACATTTCATACATACAGAAAAGCCTATCTCGTCGTCTCCTGGCTACTCAGATTTAACTGGCCAGCTAGCGTTTTCTACCTGGCAGTCCCGGGGAAGTTGATGCAGAGATCCAAGAGCCACACCTGCCTTGGGTGTGCCTGGAATGCAGTTACACCATGGCCCTGGGGCTCAGCACACTCTGCAACTCCTAGCAGATGAACTACTAACATAGTCCTTGTATTTTTGGCTCTTGGCTTTTCTCCCTTGCTTCCCTCATCCCCAACAGCTTTTCATGCTACATGCAGGAACTAGCTGCAGGAAAGGGCTAGACAGCTGGCAAGGCAGAGGGGCAAGCTGGTTTAAAAATATACAATAGTCAGCTGGCCACATGCCCCTCTCCCAAAGCCCCCTGGGAAATGCTGGCTATCTTGCAGAGTCAGCAACTCCCCCTACTTCTACCCCTCTGTTGAAGGGCTCTTCTTTCTGCTATGTGTTCATGAGAACAAAGGGGGAAAGCTAAGAACTTTGGCGTGTAGAATGACAATTTTAAAAATAAGCCTTGGGTCCTGTGACCTCATAGTGATTTTAGTCTGTGTGACTAGTGGTCCTCCAAATACAGATAAAATCATGACTGCCATAGAGTGAAGTGAACATATACTGAAGATTTGGTTTAACTCAATAATGAAGACACTGACAAGGTACTACAATAACTTCAAAGAAGTGAATGGAGAGAACTACAAATTCATGTAAATCACTGTTGAAATGGGTGAGCAAAATGACTCGAAACTGATTTACAGGGTGTTTTAAGGCTAAATTGTGTTTCTCAAAGTTCCATTGTTGAAGTTGCAATCCCTTCAGAAATGGCTGTATTTGAAGCTAGAATCTTAAAGAAGTATTTATGTTAAAACAAGGTCAGTAGCGTGAGGCCTAACCCAACGTGAGAGAGGAGATTAGGCTTCGTATAGCAGGAAATTCCCAAGATGACTGGGAGAAGACAGCTCCAAGCCAAGGAGCCAGGCCTCAGAGGCCAGCTAAGATCTCAGATGTCAAGCCTCTCAAGCCGGGGCTCATCCTAGGGCCTTGCAAAGGCTTGTACTCTGCCACTGAGCCACACCCGACCTCCTGAATTTCTGGACTTTGCTTTGTTTTAAGATTCATTTCGTGGTGTGTGTGTGTGTGTGTGTGTGTGTGTGTGTGTGTGTGTGTGTGTGTGTGTGTGTATTTGAGTGTGTACAAGTGCTCACTGAGGCCAAAGTATGTGCGGGGTCAAATCCCTTGGAGCTGGAGTTGTCGATGTTTTTAAACTTCTGAACTGGGTGCTGGGATCTGAACTCTGACCCTCTGGAGGAGCAGTAAGCACTCCTAACCGTTGAGCCATCTCTCTGCATTTTGTTTTTGAGCCAGGTCTCATGCAGCTCAGGCTGTTCTCCAACTCCCTATGGTAGTTGATGATGACCTGGAACTCCTCTGCTCTTTCTGCCTTCACCTCCCAGGAGCTGGGGTTAGAAACAGTCCTAGTTAGCTTTAACTGTCAAGGTGATGGAACCTAACATTGTCTGAGAAGAAAGCCAGCATGGAGGAACTGTCTTCATCAGTCGGCCTATGAGGGGTTGTGTTGTTAATTGTTGTAGGGGAGCACAGCCCACCGTGAGCAACGCTATTTCCCAGGCCTGTGTAAGAAAGCTAGCTGAACACAAGCCTGAGAAAGTCAGCAAGAAGCATCCCTCCAGGCTCCTGTCTGGATCTCCTGCTCTGACTTGCCTCAGGGACAGACTGTGGCCTGGGAAGGTAGATGAAAAACCCTTTCCTCTCTTAAGCTGCTTCTGGTCAGATTTTTTTTTTTTTCAGTCACAGCAACAGAATGGAACTAGGACACAGGCATGCACCACCATGCCTGCCTCCTCATTTCTGTTGTTTAAGCAACGCCATCAGAGTAGTCTGTTAGGAAAGCCCAAGCCGGTCAACACGGAGGCATGCTTGGGATGAGAATCATTTGTTTCCATTAGCTGTCTGCACTTTACAAAGCTGTAGAATGTCTCCCAAAAAATCAGATACTCCAGTCAGCTTAATAATGCCTTAGGTTTTCTCTGTCCCTCTCATCTTCTCTCCCTATCTCTCTCCTTCTTTCTTTCTTTGATCTGGGAATTGAACCCAGAGCCTCACATATGCTAGGCAATCTATCTGTTAGGAAACTAAAGAATTATCCCAATACAAGTTAATCTCTAGCTAGAATTAGTAAACTATTGTGTGGGCCAAATCCAGATACATTGCCTGGTTTTGTAAATAAAGTTTTATTGGAACACGGCCACCCTCAGTCTTTCACACATTGCTCATGGCCATTTTCACACTACAAAGATAGAGATTCAAATATTTATGCGCGCACGCCTGTGTGTGTGTGTGCGCGCACGCGCTCATATAAGTGGAGAGGAGAGGTTGACATCTACTATTTTCCTCTATCACTCTGCACCTTAGCATTTTTTGAGTCAGGGTCTCTCATTGAACATGGAGCTCACTGACAAGTGGGCTTCCCTGTCTTGGATCTTCCCATCTTCCCCAAGGCTGGATTATATGCATGCTACGATATCTGTCTTTTTATATGCATGCTCAGGATAAAACTCAAGGTAGGTCCTGCCAGGTAATGGTGGCGCACTCCTTTATTCCCATCATTGGAGAGGCAGAGGCAGGGGATCTCTGTGTGTTTGAGGCCAGCCTTATCTACAAAGAGAGGCCCAGGTCAGCCAGGGCTACACAGAGAAACCCTGTCTTGAAAAACAGCAATGACCAAAAAAATTCAAGACTTCATACCAGCACTCACTCTACCAAATAAGCCATCTCCCCAGCCTATGATCTGGCCTTTTATAGGAAAGTGTAGACGCTCCTATAAGACCATACATCATTTTCAGTTGAAGCACAAATGCTTCCCTACCATTGTAATGCAGTTCAAGGTCATTTGGCCTAAGGATTCCATTGTGAGATTACATGAGTCAGTACATTTTCAAAATAAAATCTTTTGAATGCTAGCCATACAGTCTCTAGCGTCCACTTGTATCAAATAGCAACTAGTTCATTAAAAGGAACATTTTAACTGCCCATAAAATGAAATATTCGAAAGCATGTGGAAGGCTGGCCACATTGTCCTCTCTTTTATTTCCTTCAGTTGTAGTAAAAAAAAACTTTACTTCTGACCTGATAGTTTATGGTCCAAATTGTGCAATCACTGCGTGGCCCAACCTTGGGTGCCAACTGCTAGCTGTGTCCAGGGAGACTGCTGGCCTGGATCTGGAGGCTTGGTCTTATGCCCAGAACCCAGACCCATGCCCTCTAGGGGATGGAGGGTGTCTGGGAGTGGGGACTGGTTGTGGCCACAGTCAGCCCAGGCATGTGCCTCACCCCACTCCAGTTATGATGGGTCCCTTCTTGCTTCAAATCACATTTTGTATATAAAGACATGTTCCATATAGAAATTTGCTAAAATGTGCAGATAATCGAACCCATGTCCATTCACAGAGTTTTATAGATTTGTTGCTCCATGTGGGAGGAGACAGTAAAAGATTTTCTAATCATATGGTTCCAAAGAGACACAACCCAGTATATGTCCCCAAACCAAAATGGAGGCAAACACATGACAGGAACACAGATTTATTCAAAGGATGATTAAATAGAAATATCCATAATTGTTTCCCTAGATAAACCAATAATTCAGCAATAATATCTGTGTTTTAAGATACTGAAAATCATTATAGTAAATCTTTTAATACTTCGGGTACATTTCCCCTTAAATTCCTGGTATCATGTTGCTAAGAAAAACTATTGAAGAAAAAGGGGCTATTTGTTTTTACTAATTTTTATCATCATATTGTACTGTCCAAGATTTTACAAGAATGAAGTTTTATTATTTATCTCACTCAATGGCAAGCAGTACAATGATGTTTATAAAGTGCCTGAGGAGAGCTGGGCGTTGGTGGCACACACCTTTGATACCAGTACTTAGGAGGCAGAGGCAGGTGGATCTCTGTGAGTCTGAGACCAGCGTAGTCAACAGAGCGAGTTCCAGGATAGGCTCCAAAACAATACAGAGAAATCCTGTCTCGGAAAAAAAAAAAGGCGGGGGGGGGGACGACTGAGGAGCTGGGCATGGTGGTACACATTTGTAATCCCAGTACTTGGGTGGTATAGGCAGGAAAATCAGGAATTCAGGGCCTGCCTACACCGCTTATTGACTTTGAGACAAGCCTAAGCTATGTGAGATCCTACCTCAAGAAAATGAATAAATAGTAATTTTAAATTGACTCAAACCTTGCAACATCCAAAATTAAGGGCTCATCACTTTTTTCTATGGAAATATTGTCTATGACTGTTATGGGTACGTTTTTCCTTGCTGGTCTGGTCCCACTCTTTGTTCCTCCCTGCCGGCCGCTCTGTCACTCCACCACATGAACCCCAATAACACGTGGAGACTCTGTATTTGATATAAGGCTGTTGGCCAGTTACTATTATTGTTTATGGGCTAGCTCTGTCTTAATGATTAACCCGTTTCTACTTATCTAAGTATTTCCACGTGGTCATCTTATCTGAGCGCGGCGGGCCGGCATCTTGCTTTCTCTGCGCTCTACATGCTGACTCCTCCTAACTACTTCCTCTTTCCTCCTTGTCTCCTAGCCCCGCCTGTCTTGCTTTTCCACTGGCAGACAGTGCTTTATTCATTAACCAGTATGAGAAACATATTTACAGAATAACATCTCCCATAATATGACTTCTGATCTGGAAACATATTCTCAGACCTTTCAAACAGTCCATCAAATCTGTCTACTTGTGGCTAGGCATATGAATCAGTAGTATAGAGTACTCAGCATGCTCTATGCCCTGGGTTTAAATCCCAGATCAAATACTCAAAATAATCCTGAAAAACTGGAAGAATAAAATTTACTTCTTCCCTGCTAATTAACTTGGGAGTAGGGAGCCTATTTAGCATGCATCTTAGGTTCAATCACTAGCAGCATTTGTGAGTGCACACACACATACATACATACATATGCACACACATACACACACATACATACACATACATACACACACACAAACACACACACATACATACACATACATACACACACACAAACACACACACATACACACACATACATACACACACATACACACACAAACACACACACATACACACACATACATACACACACATACACACACACAAACACACACACATACACACATACATACATACACACACATACACACACAAAACACACACACATACACATACACACACAAACACACACACATACACACATACATACATACACACACATACACACACACAAACACACACACATACACACATACATACATACACACACATACACACACAAACACACACACATACACACATACATACATACACACACATACACACACACAAACACACACACATACACACACATACATACACACACACACACACACACACACACATACATACACACACAAACACACACACATACACACAACATACATACACACACATACACACACACAAACACACACACATACACACACATACATACACACACACACAAACACACACACACATACATACACACACAAACACACACACATACACACATACACACATACATACACACACATACACACACAAACCAAACACATACATACACACACACACACACACACACACACACACACACACACACACACAAAGACGGAAGAGGATGGGACTGTGCATGGGACAAAGATGATTTAACCAAACTAAAAATGTATGAAAAAGGCTTATGGAAATCTACTGTTTTGTATGCTAATTTAAAAAAAATTAAAGGCGTTTGAAGAATGCTTCTCTCAGGAGACATGCATTATTTAATGAGAAATCTAAATGCCAGGTATGGGATGCCTCCTGCACGTTATTTGTCAGGAAGGCTTCAGAGACCCCAGCACAATGCAAGTTATTGCCATTGTTTCTCTTTTTTGTTTGTTTGTTTGTTTGTTTTTCGTTTTTGTTTTTGGGACAGGGTCTCACTATGTAGTGACAGAATTCACTCCATAGACCAGGTTGGACTCTAACTTACAAAGATCTGCCTGCCTCTGCCTCTAGAGTGCTGGGATAAAAGTCGAGCACCAGTATGCCCTGCTACTGCCATTGCTTCTGACTGGACACCATAACCAGATGGTAAGGTCTTATTGCTGAAGGCATCACCCATTTTTGTTGCAGAACACTGAGAAATCAAACAGGAACTGACCTGGAAACTTCCTCTCTGTTGCCTTTTATAGTTCTAGAAAGTGTAATGCAGGCTTATGGGAGAGTGGATATCCTTGCATGCTGCACTACTGACCTGCTAGGCAAGATGCATCCACCAGCACAATAGGGAGTAGCACAATAGTGACATGACTATTAGGGCAACCAACCACTTCTGACTGTATTTGAGCCGTTCTCCGCAAGAAGGAATTCAGGTCTAGCACTGTAGATTTGATCAAAAACCTGTGGCTGTGGCGGTCAGAGATCCTAGGAGAGACTTCCTGCTGTTGCTTTGCCAAATGGATGAGACTTCTAAATATTTATTATTTATTTATTATTCATAGGCCTGGGCAGATAGTGGTTAATGCACAGACCCATAGCTGTTCAAAAGTGTTGACAATAAATGACTGTTGACTGCTCAACCCTAAATGGGAATCCACATCAACCTCTACAAGGCCCGGGGAACATTTCATGAGAGTAGATAGGAAGAATGTGTAGAAACTGGGGAGGGTGTTGAAGCACTAATCTAGACATCACACGCTGTCCCACTCATGAACGCACTGCAGCTATGGTTGCCTATACAAAATCAAGCCAGTCAACATTCCAGTCTGGATAGGGGAGGGTTCATGAGATCCCACCCCTAGACTAGGCACTGTTGGCAGTTAATGGCTGCTGGGAGAGGAGGACTTGGTTTCCTTCCGGGTGTGTGTGTGTGTGTGTGTGTGTGTGTGTGTGTGTGTGTGTGTGTGTCTCAAGGTCTAGGGGATGGCTGGCTCTACTTCCACAAGCACACAGGCAACACCAACCAGACGGAGTAGCTTATTAAAAGAAGGGGGAAACGGAGGAGGAAAAGAAGATTTGAAGTCTGAATGGAAACGTGTTGGAGGAGTTTGAAGGTAGTGTGGTGTGGACATGATCATGCTACATTGTACACAAGACGGTGGTGGCAATCACCTTTATTCCCATCAGAGGCAGGCAGATCTCTGTGAGTCTGGTCTACAGAGTGAGCTGCAGGACAGCAAGAGCTACACAGAGAAATCCTCTCTTGAACCCACCGCCCAAAAAAGATGTAGAACTCTCAACTCCATGTAAACCTCCGAAACCGTAAGCCACCACCTCAGTTAAACGGTTTTCCTTTATAAGAGTTTCCGTGAATAGAAACCCTAAGACACTGGGCCTCTTCAAGAGAAGCCAAGGCAAGAACTCAAGGGAAGAACCTAGGGGTAAGAACCGAAGCAGAAGCTTGTTCCTGTAGCTTGCTTAGCCTGTCTTCTTATACAACCCCAGAACTACCAGCCCAGGGTTAGCACTGTCTACAGTGGACTGGGGCCTCCCGTATTAACCATTCATCAAGAAAACACCTATAGTAGTACCTATAGGCTAATCTGATGGAGGTAATTAATTCCTTAACTGTTGCAAGCACGTTCCTGCCAGCCTGGTCCCACAGCCGTGTCAGCCCCAAACAACACGCAGAGACGCTGTAGTAGTTTTGAAACTGTTGGCCTATTACTAGCGTTTTTTATTGGCCAGCTCTGTCTTAAATACGAACTCATTTATTTCTATCACTCTGTTTCCACGTGATCTTACCTTACCGGAGAGAGGGTCGGGACCTCTTGCGTCCTACATTTTGACTCCTCTCTACTATACCTTAACGGAGGTTTCTTCTTCCCAAGTGACTCTAGTTGTGTCAGGTTGACAAAAACCTAACCAGTCTGACTCCCCGTCAACATGGCACGGGGCTCAAAGCAAGCACTCCAGCAAACGTGCCTCATCCTTGGTCCTCTTTCATTCATTGTAAAAATTGGGCTACTTGTCTTTGGTTGTTTGTATTAATTTCTCTCTACCATCCAGCTTTATTAAGACATAATTGGGGCTGGGATGCTGGCTCACTGAGCAAAAGGCCTTGCTACAGAGGCATGAGGACCTGAGTTCAGATCCCCAACACTCATACAGAGACAAGGGATGGCTGTGGACGCCTGTAACTCAGGGCCGGGGGTAGAGAGAACAGTACTGCGGAATAATCCTTCTGTACACTGTGAATATCTGTTACTCTCATTGGTTAATACGAAACCGACAAGACAGTAGCCAGGCAGGAAGTTAGACAGCAAAGCTGAACTGAAAATGATGGGACCAGGAAGGGTGTAGTCAGGGAGACACCAGCCAGCCAGCCAGCCAGCCAATGAGAAAGCAGGATGTGTAGAAAATGAAGTAACGAGTCAGGAGCCACATGACAAAGCATAGATAAGAAAGATGGGTTAATGTAAGTGTAAAATTTATCTAGTAACAAGCCTGAGCTATTGGCTGAGCATTTATAATTAATATTAAGACTCATTGTGGTTATTTGAGAATAGGTTGGTAGGACAGAAACTTCCAATTACAGTGCAGAGGAAAGCAAAGACAGGATGATTCATGGGGCTTGCTGGGCAGCTGCCTAGCTGAAAAATAGTGAGCTCCAAGATCAGTGAGAGACCCTGTCTCCAGGGAACCCAGTGTGGCATGATAGAGCAGGGCATCTCTCGCCCTCCTCTGGCCTTTACATGTCCCCACTTACTGCCAAGTACAAATACACATAGGAATATCACACACACTGCAATAACAAAAGAAAAGAAGCGGACATAACTGACAAGGACAGACTTGGTGGTGAAGGTCCGTAATCCGAGAATTGCGGAGATGGAGTCAGGAGGATTAGAAGGTCAGGTCACCCTTGGCTATAGTTTGAAGCCAGTCTAGACTGAATGAGAGCCTATATCTAAAAAATATGTGAGTTTTAAATGTTTGAACACTGTGATAATAAATCACCCCTGAAGAAGGAAAAGAAACTGTTGGTCAAATTGAAAGATAGTCTGTAATCTGAAATAGTGCTAAAATACTATAATTCATCCCTTTTGTTGCTACAGAAATAGGAATTCCCTATTTTGGGTTCTCAGTCTCACAAATAAAAGGATTTGAGCTGTGATAAATTGGCAATTAAAACTAACGAGATCATCAAACTTCCTTCTGAGTCTGTTTCTGGAGTTCTCTGAAAGTCTCAGCAGAGAAAATTCTAGATCAGATTGGCCTGTGGGCATGTGTGTGGAGATGTCTTGAATATTTTATGCTATTCTATTGATTCTATTCTAGTTATTAAGTTTTTCGAGACAGTCTCTCTGTGTAGCCTTGGCTGCCCCAGGACTCGATCTGTGGACCAGACTGGCCCCGAACCCACACAGATAGCCTACCTCTGCAGGGATTAAAGGTTTGTCACCACTGCGGTCCAGCTAGAAGCCTGGTTGTTAATTGATGAGGGAGGGGCTAGCCTCGCTATGGGCGGTACCACCATTGAGATTGGTGGGCTTGGGAAAGCAGAAGCCTGAGAGCTAGTAGAGTTCCTCAATGGTGTCTGCTTGAGTGCCTGCTCTGATTTCCCTCAATGACAGACTGAGTATAAACACAACTCTTTCTTTCCCTAGTCACTTTTTTAATTAGATGTTTTCATTTATTTTACAACCCTACCGGGGTTTCCCCTCCCTCCTCTCTTCCCGTTCCCTGCCCTGTCCCTAGTTACTTTTAGAGTGTTTAGTACAGCAACAGAGAGCAAACTAGAATATTCGAGAACACTGTTTTAGCAGAGTTTGAAAGAAAAAAAACAACAGCAACAGGGCAGGCAAGCTGTGCATCTCAGCAGAAGGGAGATGGAGAAGGCGAAGAGAGAAAGCCACGCCCATTACAGTTTGGTCCCAGCAGCCAGATAGTGGGCAGGCTGCTGCGTGGCAGAAACGGTGGTAGGCGAAGATCTTCAGACAACAAGTGAGAAAGCGTTAGGGTCTGGGAAAACTTGCCCAGGCTTTGGCCAGCATCTGAAAGACAAAGGCGAGCTTCCTGGGAGGGGAAGTCCCACTAAGGATAATTATTCCTCTCAGTTCTGTAACTACACGATTCAGGGCAACCAGCTTTCCTGGAGCAGGGTGGGTAGGTGGTCCCCGGCCAGGTGATAGACAGGTGCAGCAGGATTTAACTCCCAAAATGAGAGGACAGTCCTGTGTCATGTTTTGGATAATTTAGAATGTCAGCTCTCTACCCAGGGACAAAGCTGGAGCTTACAGAGCTGAGTCTATTCTTTTGACTAAGTAGCTTTCTCAGCCAGGTGTGATGGCTAGCACCTCTGACCCCAGCAGTCGGAGGCAGAGCCAGATGGATCTCTGTGAGGCAGAGACAGGAGGGTGGGTCTCTCTGAGTTCGAGGCCGGCAAGATCTACAGAACGAGTTCCAGGACAGCCGGGGCTATGGAAACCCTGTCTCGAAAAACCAGAAAGACAGAGTAGTCACTTTCTCTCACTGAACCTCATCTTTCTTACTTCTTCCTTTATTAAGTCAGGGGTACACTGTTAGACCTGGCTAGCCTCAAATCCACAGAGATGCACTAAGGCTATCTCCTGAGAGGTGAGATGGGGGGTTAACACCAGCCCCACCCACCCCCACCTTTCCACTTATTATTTGGCAATTTGAATCCAAGGAGTGACGAAGCTGATTTGTCTGGCATTACCAGGGAACATGAGGTGGGATTTCAAGTAGACCATGAGGAGAGCTCATCCTCAATGCTTCCCTACTGGGGCTGTCAACCCCTGGAACACTTTTTAGGGCACAACATCTATTTCCAGCTTTAAATCCTGCTCCCACTCCAAAGAAGCAGACAATGCTGGAAGGCAAGGGGAAGAGGAATACAAACAAAGAGCACTAAAAGGAGTATTCGCTAAGAATTTGAAAGGTTCACTATCCAGGCATACCACAAAGCTCCCATTCTCTGCTCACTGAGCAGGGGTAGGGTGGGGGCTTTGCGTAACTCACAGGGACATGGTGATGGCAGACTCCTCCTTTCCGTTATCAAAATAAACCAGTCTTCCTTCTCGGGGCCCCAGTGAAAACCGTGACCTCACTGATTGCCATGGGGGAAAGAACATGTGTCCAGGCTGTGAGCTCACCTGCCTTTAAACTCTTGTGTGACAGGAATGTCCCTTGTGGTTATCCGTTCTCCCTGGGAAGGCTGTCGCTGGGGCCCTTCATCAGGCACCATGTCAGGTGAGACTCACTGCCCCTTTTGCCTGCTGCCAACCTGGCAGAGAACAATCTACAATAACAAACACCCCAGCTCAGTGGGTTCCTCTTCCCACAATCCTGTTGGCCTGTTGGGATCATTCGGTTCTGCAGAGGGACCATTTCCTCTTGCCCCATGGGGGAAGCACCTACTGCAAATCTTTGGAAGAACTTAGCTTGGTCACGGAACTCCGTCACCCAGACCTCTGGAGGGATCCTTGACTACATCAATATCATTTATGCCCAACATAAACCACTGAAGGATCTGACACAAACAGGGGCGTCCACCACACTGGCTTCCAGGCCAGGGAGACTGATAGTTTTGAAGACAGGGTGTTTGCTGGGCCCTCAGACTTTTCTCTGTCTGGGAGGGAATGGTAGTAGAGGCAGGCAGGAAGCATTAGCAAGAAGCATCCTAACAATACAAAGTATGCAAGTACGCCGCAGCCTTTCTCACATTCCAGTTCAGTTGAAAGGATGATTTAATGACAAAGAATCACTCTGAGGGCTGGAGAGATGGCTGAGTCATAAGAGCACATAGGCACTTCCAGAGCACCTAAATTTGATTCCTAGCCCCCACACTGGGTGGTTCCCAACCACCAGTGTCTTCAGCAAGCAGCAGGGGACCCAGCTTCTTCTTCTGATCTCTGCAAGTATGAGAAGTCACCTACATAGACTAACACAATTTAAAATAAATCTTGTTCTTGTTGAGACAAAGTATCACCATACCCTGGCGGGCCTAGAACTCACCATGTAGACCACGCTGACCTCAAACCCATGAAGACTCCTTGCCTCTGCCTCCCAAGTAGTAGGATTAAAGGAGTGTACCACCATGCCTGGCTAATTAATCTTTAAAAACAAAACAAAAAACCCTGTAGAATTTCTTGGAGAAATTGGGGGTGGCTCAGTTAATGCTCTTGCCTAGTATGCATGAGGCACTGTGCTTAGTCTCCAGAACCTATAACCAGAGACTGGTGAGGTGCACTGTAATCCTCGAACTGGAGAGGCAGGAGCTGAAGGATCAAAGTCATTTGGAGTTCCAGACCAGCCTGGATATGATGGTTTAAGTGAGCAATGCTCTCCCGTAGGCTCATGTAGTTACCGTTTGTCTCCAGGTGGTGGCGCTGTTTGGGGGGAAGGTTTTGGAACCTTTAGGAGACAAGGGCCTGGCTGCAGGAAGTATGTCAGTGAGGTCTGCTTTGAAGATTTCTAACCTTGGCACTTCCTGCAGATGAAATGTGATCCTTCTGCTTCTTGCTCTGCCTTCTCTGCCATGATGGGCTCTATGTCCCTGGAACCATAGTCAAAACAAACCTTTTCTTACTGTTGCTTTTGGTCATAGCATTTTATCACAACATCAAAAGGTAATCGAACTAACTGGGTAGTGTGAGACCTGCCTCAACCGCAACAATGAAGCAGTACAAAAATAACTCAGCTTGGTGGTGGTGACTCAGGCCTTTAATCCCAGCACTCAAACTCGGGAGGCAGAGGCAGGTGGATCTCTGTGAGTTTGAAGCCAGTGGGTCTACAGGACAGCCAGGTCTACACAGAGAAACCCTGTCATGAAAAACAGAAACAAACAAGCAAACAACAACAACAACAATAATAATAAACAACTCTGAGCGTACTGATTCAAAGCAGAATACTGGGCTTGCAGGCCTGCCTGCCGGTTTAGCCCAATCAGAGAAGGAAAGAAAAGAGAAAGCAAGCCAGAACACTTTGGTCCTACAAGATGAAATATTGACAAACTTCCTGGGGGAGGGGAAATGATATCTTGGGCCATCGCCAGCAGCGGCTTCACCCAGGAAAGCCCCCTCAGAAAGCATCTGTTGTTGTGACTGTTTCAAATAAAGCTGTGACACTGCAGGAAAAGCTTACAGGGAACAGCTGCTCTGTGAGAGAGAAAGCCTGCCAACACTCTCATTCCAACGCTGTGTTTTGTAAGAAATCATCTGAATGAGACGATGTTGGCTGTATGTAGTGGTGTCCACCTAAGCCAAGGCAGATGCCTGGACAGTGTTACCCGGAGCTGAGCTGAGCTGAGCCTTCTCTGCCTCCTGCCTGCGTCCAGAGGCTTCTGAGATGCATTCCTTCCTTTCTCTCTGCGTCTTTCCATCTTAAAATCCTTAAAGCTAAGAGTCAGAGGTCAGGCAGGACTGAAGCAAAACAGTGTTTTGTGGACATGACAAGGTCCCTGCACTCATGATCTCACAGTGGCTGCCTGCATAACACCTGCACAAGATCAAGCCACTCAACATTCTAGCGCTCAACTTCCGGAGCAGCTCTAACACTCTGCTGCTGAGGAGCTATGGACAGTTACGAGCTTCTTGGGTGGAGAGTTAGTTTTCTTTAAAGGTGTGGCCCCTGGAAGGTAGACTGTGTCCCAGTGCACAGCAGCCTGACACCCAGGAGTGTAGGGACAACACACTGAACTTGGTGGGTGTGGTAGCCTGAAAGAGAATGGCCCCCACAGGCTCATATATTTGAATGCTTAGTCACCAGGGAGTGAAACTTTGTAAGGATCAGAATGAGTAGGAGGTGTGGCCTTGTTAGAGAAAGTGTGTCACTGGGGGTGAGCTTTGACCCGGTGTCTCTCTGCCTGCTGTCTGTGGATCAGGACGTGTCTCCCAGCTACTTCTCTGGCATCGTGCCTCCCTGCCACCATGTTCTCCACCGAGATGACGACCGACTAACCTGCTGAAGTTTAAGCATTCCCCCAATTACATGCTTTCTATGAGTTGCCCTGGGTATGATGTCTCCTTACAGCAAAAAAAGCAAAAACAACTGGGTATTAGTGGTGCATACCTTTGATCCCAGCACTCAGGAGGCAGAGGCTGACAGATCTCTGTGAGTTCCAGGCCGGCCTGGTCTACAGATGGAGTCCCAGGACAGGCTCCAAAATAATACAGAGAAATCCCGTCTCGAAAAACAAAAAACAAATCCAAAATAATTACAACAAAAACCCCAGCAACTAAGACAGTGGGTTATTTAAAACAAACAAACAAAACAAAATAAAAAGAAAGAAAGAAAAAAAGATAAAAGATAAAAGCAAGTCAGGGGTGGCTGTTCACACCTTTAATCCCAGAATCCAGAAGGCAGAGACAGATGTCTCCAGTTCGAGGCCAGCCTGGTCTAGATATCAAGTTCCAGGCTAACCAGGACTACATAGTAAGATCTTGTCTCAAAAAAAAATAACCAATAGGACATAAAGGAGGGGACAAGGAGATACGATGTATTTGGAAGGAGTTAATGAGAACAGTGGGAGGTAAATATGACCATAATAGATTGCATGGAGTTCTCAACAAATCAGTAAAAATATTTCCCAGTAACTCTGAAAACTGAGTATGTAGCTTGCCTAGCATATATTAAGCCCATGCATGATTCCCAGCATCACATGAACTAGATACAGTGATGTACACACCACTCTTGAGAGGCAGAGGAGCAGTGGGTCTCTGTGAGTTTGGGGCCGGCCTGGTGCACACAGAGTTCCAGGCCAGCCAGGACTACATAGTGAGACCCTGTCTTATTAAAAAGAAAATTTAAAAATATCTGGCAATGACTGGGTCTAAAGGCAGGCATGAATCCGCATAAACATTGCTGTTGTCACCACAGCTAGCATATCATTTGGGTGACCATACAGTCCAGTTTGCCTGGGACAGATCCAGTTTACATTTGTCATCCTGGCATCCCGTCTGATTCTGCATTTGTCCAGACAAGAGGGTTCTGTGGGCGTCTCTGAGGCCCGGAATGGTCTCATTCCTCTTTGTATCCAAACCCAGACACTTAGCACAGAGTTTTCCTTGGTGCACATCCAACACAGTGATTGTAAAGTGAGCAACACCAAGTAGATATTTTCCAGGTCAGTGTGCAGCAAGCACTTATTAAGCCATCCTCTGCAATGAGTTCCCAGGATAGCAAGACATAGGAAGTTCACTCAGCCCTCGATAATTCAGACTGGTGGAGCCAGACAGGTCAAAAGGTCAATTCAGTACAGTAAATGGTAAAATGGGATGTACAGCAAAAATAAAGCGTGTGTGCGTGTGTGTGTGTGTGTGTGTGTGTGTGTGTGTGTGTGTGTGTGTGTGCGCGCGCGCATGCTTATGTGCATGTGGTGGATAATCCACAGAGATGTATCATGGTGAGAGAGTGGATCTGTCACACCTGAAAGGCCATCTAGGCAAATAGCATTGCAAGACATAAGATCAGGGGAAATGTGGAAAATATCCATGGACTTTTGAGGAATCTGTATTTCTGGAATGTAAAATCTGTGAGTCTGTGGCATGCTATAACGGATGTGGGGTCTGGAGTTATGCTGAAGGGCTTTCACTAGAGAAGACTGTTCCAACATGGGTTTAAATGAATAGAAAGTCTTCGTTAGCTGGCTGGTGACTGAGCCTTTCTCAGAGTGAACTTTGAAGCACACACACACACACACACACACACACACACACACACACACACACCACAATAAGAAAAGAAAAAAAAAGCATGTCCTGGGTTGTCATACTTCAGTTAGCAAGAACAGTTAGTCAGAAGTGGAGATACCGAATCCAGAAAGCAAAATTAGTACATTTAGAGACAGTCTCAGAACTATAGACTTTGATGGATTACATCTTTGTTTTAGCTTTGGCAGGTGGTGCTGTATACATGTTGAGTCTTATGGTGTGAATGGTACTACCCATCATGGAGTCAGTTGTGCTAAGGTCTGAAGGTGCTGTTACAGTTAGAGGTGTGGATGAGATTGAGAAATTCTGTGCCAGTGTAGCAAACTCCGTTCCTCATCTCCTTCTTTCCCGCCTCTACCTACCATAGAAGCCAGATATCTATGGATACCAGCTTTCCACATTTTTTGCACCTTTAAGTAGTAGTGAGAGGTATACCAAGTGGAAGATGCTAAGAGTTGGGAAAAGGGGAAGAGGCTTGATTGGAAATAGAACTGACATAGGATGGATTAAATGGATGGAAGATGGCTACACAAATAGACATGCGATAAACAAATGTAGTTGTCTATTAATGGCAGAAAATGGAATGTTAAATGGTTACACAAAGTATTAGTAATTACTATGACATTGATGGACCTTGAAAACCTTATGTTTAACAAAGGAAGCCAGTCACAAATGACTGTGTTTTACATAAGAATATTCATACCAAATGTCCAATATAGGCAATCCACAGAGACAGGAAGTAGACTGTCGGTTGCTTAGGAGGGGGAGGGAATGGAAATGACTCCTAAAGGCACATGGTTTCTTGGTGGTAGGGCAAAGAAAAGTCCTATGATTGATTTTGGTATCATTTGCACATCTCCATGATTGTCAGCTTGGAGCTGGAAAAGTAACTCGGCGATTAAGAACACTGGTTATTCTTCCAGAGGACCCAGGTTCAATCGCCAGTGCTCACAACGTGGCTCAAAACCCTCTAACCTTCCATTACTCCAATCCCAGGGGATGTCCTCTTCCTGCCTCCCTGGGTACCAAGCATGCATGTATATGCAGGCAAAATACCCATTCATGTACGGTTTTTAAAATTTTAAGTTAAAAACAACTTTCCATAGGCAGACTTTCTTTTATTTCAAATTACAGTTTAATAAAGTAACCAAATGTGTCGATGATAAATCTCTGGATAGTGGGTATTTCACAGGTCTTGGGTATGAAAGTATCTCAACTTTCTTGTGTATTTAGAAAATAGACTGTACCCTGGCTGCTGATTTATCAGACTTGAGAGACTCTTTGGAAAGGGGCACAAAGAGGGACTGCCCACAAGAGAGATGGGAGGGAGAACTTAAGTCCTTCTCACCTCCCAGTCATGCATTTCTCCCCAAAGCTAACCGGTCTGTATTTCCAGCGACAGCATTCAACCACTACACAGCATGTTTCATCCTGCTGAGAAAGGGAAGGCTCCTTGGCCTACATGAATTGTGACAGGGTTAACCCAAGGGACAGGGCTGTGTGGGGGCATTTGAGGCCTGTGGGGCAGTACCTGACAGGAACAAGTTTTCTCTCTAGTCCAGGACTGTGGTGTGGCTCTTGGCATCCTCGATGCTGGTTCTGAGTAGACTCTTCAAACCAGAAACCAGTTTCCTTGTATAATTTGGTTACTTCCTCTCTTCCATTTTTCCCTACTTCTTAAACTTTTAAACCTTTTGTTTTTTTGTTAATTAAGCCTAGTGAATATGATTTCATCATTTTCACCTTGTTGATGATCCCAAATTTATTGACAGCACTCAGGATGAGGACACTGACAGATCTCTTTGAGTCTGAGGCCAGCCTGGTCTAATAGTAAGATCTTATCTAGAAGACAAAGTCCCAAACGCATCTCTTTAACACCCATACTCCTATCTTCTAGTTTTTGTCCTTTTACTCTTTAAAGTGGGAGGGGAAATACCTCTACTTTTTTTTTTTTTTTTTTTTTTTTAATAATGGTGAATCCTAGGCTCAGGTCACCATGACACCATCTTGAGCTTTTTATTTTTATTTATAGGCTTTAAATTTATGTGCATTGGTGTTTTGTCTGCCTGCATATATGTCTGTGTGAGGGTGTCAGATCCCCTGGAACTGGAGTTACAGACAGTTGTGAGCTGCCATGCGGGTGCTGGGAATTGAACCTGGGTCTTCTGGAAGAACAGCCAGTGCTCTTAACCACTGAGCCATCTCTCCAGCCCTCCTTCAACTTTTTACACAACTCTTCTACTTAAAAAACGGACAAAAAGGGAATTTTATCATGGGAAACTTCAAACATTCCAGAAGGACCCTGTCTAAAATCGACTGTACCTTTTGCCTGGCTTTGACGAGGATCAAGCAGAGGCAATCCTGTTCCTTTAGGGCCTTCCTCTCCCCTACCCTGACATCATTGGTGCTTTGCAGTTGCCTGGGATGTAGCAGATCCCTGGTCTACCATGTACAAGGAATTGTGAAGCAAACTAAGGGAAAATGAAAACAATACTGGATACAATTAAGCACTTAATTGCTTGCTAAACAGTTTAAGTGCTCATATGAAACTCGTTTCTTATTCTTCAAAATGACCCCATGAGGCAGTCATTTCTCCTCAGTTTGCAGCTCAGTAAACAGAATCAAAATATATTAAATATTAACTGGGTGTGATGGTGCACGCCTTTAATCCCAGCACCCGGGAGGCAGATCTCTGTGAGTTCCAGGCCAGCCTTGTCTACAGAGCAAGTTCCAGAACAGACCCTGTCTTGAAAAACCAAAAACATAATCAAAATGAAAGGACATTAAATATTGAAAGTCACCCTCCTAAATTTTTAACATACGCCTATATTTTGTTTATTTGGTATTGTTTTGTTCTTTAACTTTTTTTAAATAAAGGGTCTTAATGAAGCCCAGGCTGACCTGGTCTTGAACTCCTGATTCTTTTGCCTCTCCTTCCCAAATGCCTATGCAGGCTACCACACCTGTCTGTTGTGCTATTATGGTTCTAAGACTCAAATTTAAGGCTGAGCACATGCTCTTAACACTGAGCTACACTCCATCCCAACAGATACCACGTATCATCACCATCATCAGCAGCAGCAACACTGGACTTTGAACCCAGGTCCTCAAGTTTGACTTTGGAGTTTTATCCCCAGCCCGAGCCTGCATGGTTAACCCCTCCATCACAACACTTCTGTGGATTCGGGTGAAGTAGCTTTTCCTCAGTCCCAAGTCCCATCCATTGTTATTGAAAGATGCTTTCCTACACTCTCCTCCACCTCCCCCAGACAGAGCTTCTCTGTGTAGCCCTGGCTGTCCTGGAACTCCCTCTGTAGACCAGGCTAGCTATGAACTCAGAGATCCACCTGCCTCTGCCTGTCAGTGCTGAGATTAAAGGTGCATGCCACCGCTGCCAGGTAAGCGTCCCTGCATTCTATTCTGCTTCTCCTGTCTTTGCTCACTAGGCAGGCTCTCCTGTTCCACCAAACAGGGTTCTAGGGACATGGAAACTAAACCCTGTGGTAGACTCTGTGTCAAACTTTCCCCCTCCTCAAGGAAATACATAAGCATTGTCCCCTCAGCTAACATGGTGATACACACCTGTTATCCCAGAATTTCAAGACCAGCCTTGTCTACATAGTGAGTTTGGGACCAGCCTGAGCTACATGAAACCTTACGTCAGAACACAAAAACTCAAACAAAAGAATTGTTCTGTCATCTGTGCAGTCTTTGGGCCCCTTGGTGTAGCAAAAGGAGCATTAAGATCACACTCTGGGTAGCCTTAGATTCATTCCAAATGATTTTCGGGACTAAATTACCTCTTGGTCCTGAAGAGAGTATGTGGAATCTGAAGGGCCCTCCGGGAGGTATTTCCCTGAGGGGAATGGAGGCAGAGGCAAAGGCGCATACCAGACACCCACATTCCATTACTGCCTCCAGCTGAAAAAATTAGTGGTCTGCCTTTTAAGCCATTTGTCTTTTGCATGTGAACTACCTCCTCAGAGTGGGGTGGGCGGAGAGAACGCCAGGCAGCTGGGAGCCCGGTCCAACCACGCGGTCTCTTGCAGCTCTCTTAACTCCTGTGGTGACGAATCGTCCTGCACCTTAGTCTCTGGCATCAAAACAGTCATTGTCCGGGGCTGTAGGGATCCGCTCGAATCAGCAGCCCCACAGACTTCAGTGGAAGCCTTCTGTGCTTTTGCTGTTGGCTTTACAGCTGCCATTTGGCATAGCCACACGTTCCACGCCTGCTCAGGCGAGACAAAGCATACCCAGCATTGCCATCGCACCTCAGCCTGCTTGGGACCAAGGTTTGGGACGCTGGCAAGGTCTACTCCCTCCTTCCCCAGTAGGAAGTTACTCTACTTCAGCAAACTAGGAGGATTGCTTAGACCCACCTGTTGCAGTTGACCTTGAAGGTGTCCTTCGCCTGTCCTCTATTACTATTGCCCTAACCCATGGGAAAAGGTGGCATGGTCTGGGAAGGGCAGCCAGCACCTTGTGTATTCCCAGGCGGCCCTTGCACAATAGTAGGTTGTGACTTTGGCAGAGACGACAGCGGGGCGGGGACTCTCGATAGAGCTGAGAGAGGCCAGGGTTCCCATCTAAACCGTTTTACATGTTCTGAGCTGCAGTTTCTTCAAAGCCAGGGCACGAGTAAACCTGCAGCAGTCACTCCATCACATTCCATCGTCAAAAGCGATGCCCTGCCTGATGCAGCTAGGCGTCTAGGCTAGGGACAGGCAGGACGGACAGTTCTGCCACCATCTAGCAAGGCGAGCCAGAAGCTGCCTGGGATGCCTCTCCCCCAGCTCATCACAAAGCAGAAGCTGCGCAATCCAAACACGGGAGGGAATCAGAACGTACATCTTTTGTTTGCCGTGGCAGGAGAACTGTTGAGCAGAGGAAAAAACAAGCTGAGCTTAGCGTTATCAGCTGCTTCCTGGGGCTCGCTCCTTCCTTCCTCCGAGGGGGGCCTGGCCGCTTTGTTCTCGTTCCCAGCTGCTCCTCTGCGCCTTTAAGCGGTGGCCTCTGCAGACCTGGGAGGAATGCAGCCCTCGGACCCCAGGGGATTTGGCTCAGGGCTCCACCCGACGACGGCCCCAGGCTCCCAACCCGGGTACTCCTGGCCTTGCTAGGTATCTTTCTGCTAGCCACTTCCTGGCTTGTGGGGATGGGGGGGGAGGGGGAATTGAGCCTCCCCAGGGGGGCTTCCTGTTTTCTTTGACAACCCTGGAAGGACACGGTTTCAGAGAGTCTCACGGGGTCCAAAGAGGGGTGCCCATAGTAATGCTTCATGACGTGATTGGTGGTGAAATCTGTTCGTCCTGGCATCCCTTTGCCCTGGTTCAGATCCTAGCTCTAGCGATTTCTGATTGGTCACACCCCAGCCAGCTGCTCACCCTCTCTGAGCCTCAATAGCCCCCTAAGGAAGATTAAAGCTAACAGAGATTTGGATGCATTCCCAAATCTTAGCCCATAGGGGCCCTCAACAGGTGTTAGCCAATTGTCACTATGCCTGGGTTTTTTGTTACTTCACAAAAAACCAAACAGAACCCTTTAAGACGCCATCATTTTGAAGGAGAGGGCGTGGCACAGTCAAGAGCTCAGCAGATGGCCTTTCGCTGGAACGTTCTTCGGTGTTTTCATAATCTGTGGCTCAACACTCCCCCCACAGACACACACACACACACACACAATACTCCCTCCCGCGGGATGTGGCAGATTTCCGACTGTGCCTCTAATTCGCCTGAATAAAACTGTAAGTGGGACCCCATGTGGTTGCATTTTCTGGCTGAGAGGAGGCAAGGCAACTGCAGGTGTTCGCCAAACCACAAAGGCTAGCTAGGCTAACTACATTTACCCAAAGGAGGCATCGAGGACCTGGAAGATCACGGCCCCTCCCAGGGATGCAGCTGCAGTGGCCACTGATAGACATCTGCAGTAGTGGGGACTGTGGCCAAGGGACTGGCATTGACGTCTTTGTTTTGAGACAGTGTTTGAGGTAGCCCCGACTTGCTTCAAATCCAAGATGTAACCAAGGATTTCCCCCTCTCTATTTCCTAAGTGCTGGGGTCACCGGTGTGCCCACCATACCAAGATCATTAAGTTCTCAGGATCGAACCTAAGGTTTTGTAGGACCTAGGCATTCACTCTTCCGATTGAGCAAAGATTCCTTCTCCTCCCTCTTGAAACAGGAGCTTCACTTAAGTAGCTCTGGCTGGCTTGAACCGCACAATTCCCCTATCTCGGCCTCTCAACTATTGGAATTATAGGCTTTTGCCACCTCCCTTGGGCCCCTCCCTTATGTCTTAACCATCTGGTCAGCCTGACTAGATAGACGGGCTTTATTGAGCAGGGTGTCTGAGCTGCCTGTTGCCACATGCAGGGCTGTGACCATCCTGTGTGGCATATCTATGCCAATAGGAAGACACTCTGATGGGTATGGTGTGTAGGGCACTGGCTGGATGCCAGCCCCTTTCCTGTCCCATAGCCTGGTACCCATCATGAGAAGTCCCTCTGCCCATCTGTGTGCAGGATTCTACCACTCGAGTAGCAGAATTTACCCTCCAACTTGCTCCAGGGTCACATTCCTCTCTGTGTGTGAGCAAAGTGAATGCTCTGAGCTTCTAACCTGTGTCTTCATCAAATTAGATGGCATCCCCTAGACCCTTCTCCTGTCATTTCCTGCAGGCCTCTCCATCCACACTCCCACAGCTTCCTGGGGTACTGCCTTGTACATCCAGATCACCAGGCCTCTGCTTCATTCCCTCCCGTTCACGCTCATCCCAGCTCCCTCTTCTGATTTTCCTTTGACGATGGTTTTGCTACCTCCCTGCTTTCCCTGTCCTCTGAACTTACTAGTTCAAAACTTCTTCCTGCAAAGAAAGTGACAGAAGCCACACGTGTGTGTGTGTGTGTGTGTGTGTGTGTGTGTGCCACATACACATATCATACACACACCACACACACACACACACTACACACACCACACACACTCACACATACACACACACACACACACACACACACACACACACACACACACACACACACACACACACACACACACACACACCACACACACACACACACACCACACACACACACACACACACATACACACACCACACGCACTTTCCCCCCCCCAGCTCTCAGATCTACCTTATCTGATGGTAGACTGGGCCCCATTCACAGAGGAAGGAACACTGGGAAGAATTTACATAGACAGGCCTCATCGGCTTCCCCACCTCATCTGTCAGCATGCGATCACACCCTTTGTTCAATTATATTTCCACCCATACCCATACTTAAGTAAAATTTCTATAAAGCCCCAAGGGCAGAGTTTAGAGCTTTCGGCTAACTGAATACATGGAGGCTCATGAGGGTGGCAGAGGACAGGACAGGACATGGAAGTTTCTCAATGTCCTTATTCCTCATTCCTTGCCCCAGGCAGCTCTCAGTCTATACCTTTTGTAATGTCTGTACTAATAAACCAGCAAGTGCGCTTCCCCAGGTTCTGTGAGCTACTTGAGCATATTAATCAACACCAAAGAGGGGTGATGGGAAACGAACTTTTAGGAGACAGGTCAGGACCACAGATACGACATCTAGATTGGATGGGGTAAATGGTTCAATGGGTAAGGTGCTCATTGTGCAAGCAAGAGGATCTGAGTTCAGATCCCCGCAACGTAGTAAGCTGGGTGTGGCCATGCATGCTTGTAACATGGGTGTTATGAAGGGCAGGGACAGGAGACTCCCGGGCTAGCTGCCAGCCCAGCTCCAGGGTTACTTGCCTCGAGGGAAAAAGTGGACAGAGTAGGATAGCTGCTATCCTTTGCTGGCCTCCATGTAGGGTATGCAAAAGCTGAGGCACACACACACACACACACACTCAGAACATACCAAAGGAAGTAACAGACGGAGGCTTAACTGACATCTGAAATGAGAGTAGGGAGGGGTAAAGTCCTGGGACTCCACCCCTCAGTCTGTGGGGCCTGATGCTGTCTCCAGGAACAGAGTAGGGATTGAGTTAGATGAGGGCCGGGTGTGGTTGTACATGCCTGTAATACCAGCACTGTGGAGGTAGAGGAAGGAGAACCGGAGTTCAAGGTCATTCTCAGTTATATATGTAATTTAAGGCCCAACTAAATCACATGAGAACCTGTCTCAACATGAACAGAAATAAATAAGTTGAAAAGAATTGAGTTGAATTGGGGGACCCAGCTGAGGTCCACTGTGGAGATGCTTGCTTGCTTGATTTACGATAAATACATTTGGGCCAGAGTGCCTGTGTTGTGAACACATAGCGGGGAAAACTTAGTCCTGAGTGTAAGCTTGGTGATTGCCTGTCTCCCCCATTTCATGGCATAGAAACCTTCATCGGCTCCTCAGCGTCCTTGGCATTGGGCTCAATGCCCTTTCCAGTGGCTTTAGCCGTTTGAGGCCTGGTATTCGCTAGGCTCTCTGATTGAATCTTTGTCATTTCCTTGTGACTCTATGTTCTAGGCAGGTGCAGAGCTTTGTCCTGTGGCTGGGCAGGAGGCCTCACCCTCAGTATTTCAGCTGCTCCTGCTGAATGGCCACTGTGAGATGGCTCATTTTGTTATCAGGGCTGGGCTGTTCTGCCTGGATTCAGTAGATGCTGATAGCACATTCCCAGCAGGGAAACCAAAGCTGTCTTCAGACATGCCACACGCCTTGTGAAGGTTTGGCCTTGCCGTGGCAGTGGCAGACCGTTCACCTATGCCCTCCTTTGCCTTGCTCACTCTTGCCTTTGGGTCTAGCTTGTGCTGTTTACATTTCTACGTGGTGGTCATTTCCTCCTGTAAGCCTTTCCAGATCCTGTGACCCCACGTCCCCATGGCGGGGTTGGGAGACTTTCCTATGTTCCCAATTCAGTCCTTTCTATCAGTAAGCAGAAACAGAATGGTCACTGCCCACTGGCTTGCTGGTTCTTCCCTGTCTGAAGCTTCATGAAAACTCAGACTGTTCCCTGGCTCTCTGTTGTCAGTGAGACAGCCAGACACACATCACAGACCACCCTGGACACCCCCTCTCCCTTGACCCCACAGCCACTCAGTTAATCCCCACTTGTACTCACTGTGTTCTGCCTACACCGTTACCTCTTGGTCCATGCCACCTCTCCTGTGGGTACCAAATGACCACGCTCCCTAAGTTCCTCTCATCAGTTCTCACTTCAGTTGGGAATAACTTTTTCTGAAGCAGAATGCTCAGCAGATTGTCCCCCCAGCCTAAATCTTTTTAAAGGTTTACAGGGCTCCAAGGCAATAACAACGGAAATCCTTTTCATGGCCTGCAGTGCCCGGCTCAGCATGGCCCCGCACTCACAGGCTTTGTTCTGTCCATGATGCTTTTTACTACACATGTTTCCTTATTTCCCCAGAGCAGAGACAGCTTCTCTGGCTGTTCCTGTCACACAAGATCCCCACTGTAGTGAATACTGAACCCACACCCTCGCTCTGGGTTCTCAGCCTCTTCTACCCAGTGGTTGGGCCCAGATCAGCTTCTGGTGATGGTGAATAGAGCCTTGCATTTAACCATGGTGAATAGAGCCCTGCATTTAACCACACCTCTCTCTACACTCAAGCTTCATGCTGTGTAGTGGCTGTTGGCATCTGTAATAATTTGTCTTTGATTTTATGTTTGTTTGTTGTTGTTTTCTCCAAGACAAGGGCTTCTCATTGTAGCCTTGGCTGTCCTGGAACTCACTCTGTAGACCAGGGTAGCCTTGAACGCAGAGATTTGCCTGCCTCTGCCTCCAGAGTGTGGGATTAAAGGTGTGTGCCACTACTGCCTGAATGTATGTTTCTTAACAGTGAGATATGAAGCAGAGGGCCCAGGACTTGCAGCCCCAGCACACACAGTACCACCTGCTAATGTAGCATCCGTGCTATGATCTGTTCCACCAATCGGGTTAAGGCCTAGAGACTGAAATAAAGAGACAAGACAGCGGTCATTCATTCAGTGTCAATGTCAGAATGCCGAATGCCGTTCATTGAGGTGATGGAAAGGGCTTAAATACTGACTTATAGCACAGTGGAAAATAACAAGATTTTTAGGCTTAGCTCCTCCCCACGAGGTGTGTGTTATCACGAGGTGTGTGTTGTGAAAACAGGAGGAATACCAATAACAGCTTTGGGGCAAGGAGTTCCAGCCAACAGCTTCAGGCTTGCTCAAGGTGCTTTGGGGGTCCATGCAGAGCCCTACATGCTAGCATATCCTCAGCTTCTAGGGATGAGTTCTTGGTTGTCTGGTTCCCCATCCCAATGACTTTTACTAGTTTTGGCCCTAAAGTCGTGTATAGCGGGATTGGGGGCAGGCATACAGAACCTGCGTGCCTGAGAGAGCGTCTTCCATCCATGTGGTTGGGCATTCCAGAATCTGAGGGAGTATAACATTAAATACCCCCTAATATCCATACCTCCTAATTGTTGGGAAATTTAAGTACTTGTCCCCTACAGTGCTCTTCTCCCCACCCAGCTGTAGAACTTCCCTGCAAACAAGGTTGTTTTCAAAACTTTCTGGTGCACAGTGCAGATGTGCCTGGACCCCAGGTGTGGGTGGTGCATGACTTCCTCCTATGCTTAGTGCATCCCCTGGCGTGGGTATATAAGCCCATTACTCTCTGTATAAACAGTGGTGGCAGCAGCTTCTTCTTAAGTTCTCGTGGTGGTCTGTTAAGTGTTTCAATTCCGACACCCTCCGCCAAACTCGGTACTCTGGCCGTGTAGGCGTGGCACTAATAGTGCCACTCCACGTGAGCTTATGGGGAGGGGGCAATTACATTCCAACTACCACACTCCACTCCCTGGCCCCCATAGCTTCTAACCATATCATAATACAAAAAGCATTTGGTCCAACTTCAAAAGTCCTCATAAGCTATCACAGTCTCAACAATTTTAAAGTCCAAACTTCAAAGTCTCTTCTAAGATTCATATAAACTCATGGTGAAGAAATACTGGACCAAAGCAACACTGAAATCCAGCTGAGTAAACTCCAGACTCTGTCTCCATGTCTGGTATCAGAGCACTCTTCAGATCTCCCACTCCTTTCGGCTTTGTTGACTGCACTACTTTCTCTTGGGCTGGCTCCACTCTCTGCTACTGCTCTCCTCAGCAGGTACCCCACGACTCTGGCATCATCAACATGTTGGGGTCTCCAAGGCATTCCAGGCTTCACCTTCACAGCTTCATGCAATGGCCTCTGCCTCCATTCAGACATTTCTGACAAATGCCTGGCCTCAGCTGTTTTCCTTAGTCACAGAGGAAGGTTCCATCACCCCTTTCTCTATCCTTGACTCTAAGCCCAGAACCATGTGGCCAAAGCTGCCAAGTTCTATTGCTTGCTGGGGCTGGAACACGGCCCCCTCATTCAAATACTTCTTCATCAGCTTTCTGTTTTCCATGGCTACCTTCACTGCCCAAGATTTTCTGTCCTGGAACTCGCTCTGTAGACCAGGCTGGCCTCTGTTGGGAGCCGACCTTGAGTGACATTCTCTTGCAGAATTGCTTACACCTTAGACCTCTTAATTGAGCCTTATCTTAGAATACAGGAACCTGCTTAACAGGTAGCCTCTTCCACTCATTCCAGGTACTGAGTGCCCGGAACTGAGATGGGCCTGGCCCAGGAACTAAGATAAGCAGACGTTTACTGTCTGATGTTTACTGTCTGGGATAATTACCAGGACCCCGGAGTTAGCAGAAGCTACCCCTCCCCATTTCCTCCCTACCTGCTACCCCTCCCCATTTCCTCCCTGCCTGCTACCCCTCCCCATTTCCTCCTTGCCTGCTACCCCTCCCCATTTCCTCCCAGCTTTGCCTTAAAAACCCATTTTACATCAATAAAGTTAGACCTTGACAAATGCACTGCTTGGTCTTCTTCCTTCTTTCTCTCCCATTATTTTCAGGTTCTAGCCCACCTCGACCCACGAATAACTAGGCCCCGCGGGTCGGGGCAGGCCTCAAACTCAGAGACATGCCCACCTCTGCCTCCAGAGGGCTGGGATTAAAGGTGTGCACCACCAACACACCCAACTCTGGACTGTTCTTTCATTCCTTTTCATAAATTGGAAGTTTAGCTGGGTGGGATCTTGCCCTGAGGTTACCACTTCCTTTATTTCATTTCTTAATTTATTTGTCAATTTGAACACAGGAATTAGCTCCATTTCACTTCTGTTGACTCTTTTCTCCTCAAATTGTACATTTTGTATTTTTCCTTTCTCAGCTTGTTTCTTTTCATTATAAAATTTGATTGAAGTTAACCCTAATAACCACACAACAGAGTCAATACTAGGCTGTTTTGAGATTTCCTCTGCCAACAGATTTAATCCAGAACTCTTCACTTTAGCATCAGGTCAACTTTTTGGGCAAGGGCAAAAGCAGCCACATTCTTCAACAAAACATCACAAGAATGATCTCTAAGCCACACAGTAACATCCTTCTCCTCTGAAAACTCTAGAGCCAGGACCCCACACACAGTTCATCATGTCACACTCAGCACCACTGTCTTCCATGCTCCTTCTAGAATGGCCTCTTAAAGCATCCCACTGTTTTCCTAACCCTCTAAAGTACCAAAGCCCAAAGTCCTCCAAAAAAAAAGCATGGTCAGTCCTATCACATCAATACTCCAGTCCCTGGAAGTCCATGGTGAAGGGACGCCATGACCACAGCAAGCCTTATAAAAGAAAACATTTAATTGGGCTAGCTTACAGTTTTAGAGGTTTAGTTCATTATCATCATGGTGGGACATGGCAGCATGCAGGCAGACACGATGCTAGAGAGGTAGCAGGCAATAGGACATGAACTGTGACAGTAGGTGTAGCTTGAGCATAAGAAAGCTTGAAGTCCATCCCCACAGTGACACACTTCCTCCAACAAGGCCATACCTACTCCAACAAGGCCACACCTCCTAATAATGCTATTCCCTCTGAGCTTATGGGGGCCAATTACATTCAAAATGACATACCAGACATGGGGATACAGATCTGTAATCCCAGCACTCAGAGAGGCTGATGCTGGAAGATTGAACTATATAAGTTTGAGACCCTGTCTTAAAAAAAAAAAAAAAATAGAGATATGTTGGGAGCCGACCTTGAGTTACATTCTCTTGCAGAATTGCTTACACCTTAGAACTCTAATTGAGCCTTATCTTGGTATACAGGAACTTGCTTAACAGGTGGTCTCTTCCACTCATTCCAGGTACTGAGTGCCCGGAACTGAGATGGGCCTGGCCCAGGAACTAAGATAAGCAGACGTTTACTGTCTGATGTTTACTGTCTGGGATAATTACCAGGACCCTGGAGTTAGCAGAAGCTACCCCTCCCCATTTCCTCCCTGCCTGCTACCCCTCCCCATTTCCTCCCAGCTTTGCTTTAAATACTCCTTTTACATTAATAAAGTTAGACCTTGACAAATGCACTGCTTGGTCTCCTTCCTTCTTTCTCTCCCATTATTTTCAGGTTCTAGCCCACCTCGACCCACGAATAACTAGGCCCCGCGGGTCGGGGCAGAGATAGACACTATGGCCAGGTGACAGCTAGAGCTTGGATATCTCCTTGATGTTCTCATAAGGAGTACCACATTTTCTTTTCATACTGTGCCCTGCAAATTATGTTGACAGTTCTGGTGAGGTCATGGCTAACATCTGCGCCCTTCTGTAGAAGGGAACTGTCTCCTGGGTTTCTGCCTCTTTCTTGAGACTGAGGCTTTCTTGAGACTGAGTCTTGTAGCGATCTGAAGGTCTGGACCCCATCTCAGTTTGAGGCAGCTCAGAACAGCCATCCAATTCAAGTTCCCCGGATTGTTGCCCTTTCTTTAGGGGTCACCTTCTCCCTCTGCCCAAGTCAGCCTTGGCTGCAACCCACAAGAATACTGCCCCCCCCCCCAAATCTGTGAATAATCTTTTTCAGAGTCTGATTTAGGCAACCCTATGGGAGACACAAACTCATCCACTGCACTGAGTGAAATCCCACGTGTTGCTGGGGTTGGCAGGCATACATCTCTGTAATTCCAACACTTGAGAGACTAGGCCCAAGGACCACAAATTCAAGGGCAGCCTGGCCCACATGGTAAGACCTCTCTTGCTGCGTGTGTTGGCATACACCTTAACACTAGCAGTAGGGGAGGGAGAGGGGCAGTGATAGGTGGTTCTCCATGAGTTTGAGTCCAGCCTGGTCAACATAGTGAGTTTCAAGACAGCCAGAGCTATGTAAAGAGACCCTGTCTCAGTCAAAAACAACAAAAAAAGACCCTCTCTCAAAACCTAGCCAACCAACAAAGAAAAACTGTCCTGTTGTGAGATATTTGATTGCAGTGTGAAACTCCAAGACCGTGTTAATAAAATTAACCTTAGATCAGGGGGCAGAGCTACCAACTAGTTGACAAGAATTAGCCATAGAGAATTCGGAGGACCTGGGAAGACTGTTAGGTGCATAAGAAGGAGAAGGGAGGGATTTAGAGATTCAAGGGCTCTGGTTTGTGACAGTTTGGGGGCAATGCTTTCTTGCTGGGTTTCCCACCGAAAAGGAAGGTCAGCTGGTTGCTTCTCTGATCTCTCAGGTTTTCACCCCAAAATCTGACTCCCAAATCTTTACTGGTAAATAGGACAACTTAGGTAAAAACATCACTGTCCATTCTGACCCTGACAGCAAGGATTTCTGTATGACTGACTTCTGATAACTATGCATCAAATCAACCAACCCCTCCTAAGAAAGCCAAGCTCTACAACTGTAGCTGGACTTTTTCAATGGGACCGTTGACTCCCCAATAATGACATAGAAACTTATTATTAATTATGAAAGCTTGACCTATAGCTTAGGCTTGTTTCTAACTAACTCTTATAACTTAAATTAGCCCATATCTATGAATGTAAGTTCCTTCATGTGGCTCGGTAACTTTTCCTTTGTAGTGCTCATGCTGCTTGCTCTGTGTCCCTGGTGTCCCCTTCCTTCTTAGAGTCCTCTGTGCCTGGAAATCGTGCCTAGCTGCTGGCTGTTCAGCTTTTTATTAAACCAATATTGGCTATTCAGTTTTTTATTAAAACAACTAGAGTGGCATCTTCACAGTATATAAAAAGATTATTCCACTCTTCATAAGACAAAACTAAACTCCCTTAATATAAGTGACAATAATGTGACCAGGACAGTATATGAAGCCACTGGCAGTGGGTCCAAGATCTAACTCCAACATACAAACTGACTTAGTGGAGCCCATTCTATATGGAGAGATATCTCGTCCAGCCTAGGCACAGGGGTGGGGGGGTGGAGAGGTACCTTGGTCCTGTCTCAATGAGATGATGGGACAGACTTAGTAGACTTCCTAGGGGAGGCTTATGTTCTCCATGGAGCAGATGGGAGGGGGAGCGGGAGGAGAGGAGGGAGGGGGAACTGGGAACTTTGTAACCAAGGCTAGCTTCTAAGTTGTTACAATCCTGCTGCCTCAGACACCATGGCCAGCCTTCTTGATGCCTTATTTAAAAAGTTCTGCCTCTTCTACTAGATGGAAGCAGCACAGGCATCAACAGGTTGGTGCTTCGTTCTAGCATCCTGATTAGTACCTAGCATGTTCTCGTCGGAGCAGGAGAAGCTACATCTTGGATGTGTGAGCAAATGAACCAATGGATGCTTCTTGAATGAAAGATCAAGACCAATCCTGAGGGCTGGAGTGTAGCTTGATGGTAGCATGCTTGTCTAGCAAGTGTGAGGCTGTGTTTGAGCTTCAGCAACTGCAACACAAGACCTCGCTATAGTGGCAAATTCCTCTTTGGTTTTTCTTGAACCAGATTCTCATGTAGCCTAGGCTACATACCTTCTATGTAACTAAGGATGGATGCCCTTTCATTCCCAATCCTTCACTCTTTACCTCCCAGGGTCTGAGATGTGAGTGGATGTTTCAAAGGAAGCATTCCAAGCCTCTTGCAAGGACTCATTCTCCAACGTCTTTGGCACTATCGGGTAAAACAGAGGCTTCAGAACAGGCAGAATGGCCCACCTCTCTCTGCTCCATGGTCCTTCAGTATATGAGAAGTCAGCTCCCTGCTCTAAGCCACAAAGAGGGAGCTCACAGGGAGCAAGCTGCTAAGCAACTTCACTCCCATTGCTGACAAAATATCAAGTTTTAATGACTCATGTTGCATAAAATCTGAAGGTCATTGTTCCCTAAATAGAATGCTGAGTTTGAAAACTCCCAGTGTCCCCTGCCCCACCCACTTTCCCAATTACATTTCTCCAGAGTCACTGAAAACTGGTATGTGTCCATTTCACTGTCAATGCTGGCCAGGCCCAGGCAGAGGTAACTCAAAGTCATTAAGAGCCAATGCCAGCTGGGCATGGTAGCTCATGCCTATCTTCAGAGCACTTAGGAAACTGAGATAGGAGAATTGTTTTCCAACCTGGGCTACAGAGTATGACACTGTCTCAAAACAACAAAAAAGGACAATGGCCAAGGCTGCATTTTATTGTGTCATGCCTGCGTGTGGGAGGCTGGCTCTGAGACATCAGCCACCATCATTCCCTGTGTGACCAGGGTATTCTTTTCCGAGGGCCTCCTCTGCTTGGAGGTTCAGTTAAACTTTGGGTTTACACCGGACCAGACTGGCACAATATTCTAATATCATCACATACTTCACTGAATTTTTTGGTTTGGTTTTGGTGTTTTCCAGACAGGGTCTCTCTGTGCTGCCCCGACTGTCCTGGAACTCCCTCTGTAGACTGGCCTCAAACTCACAGAGATCCCTCTGCCTCTGCTTGGGATTAAAGGTGTGCCCAGCAGCACTGTTTGTTCTTTGAGACAGTCTCCAGTAGCTGAGGCTTACCTTGAAGTCTTGACCAGTGCTAGGATGGTCAAGCATATGTCACCATATGTAACCTTCTTAGCTGAGGTTTGGCCTTTTTTAAAAAATTAAGTCTGTAGAAGCAGCCAAGGTAGAAGGGTCCCAAATTAAGACTTTTGAAGAAGGAGGGAGAGGGAGAAGGATGGATGGAGGGAAGGAGAGAGAGGAGGATGGATGGAGAGGAGAGGGAGAAGGATGGATAGAGGGAAGGAGAGAGAGGAGGATGGATGGAGAGGAGAGGGAGAAGGATGGATTGAGGGAAGGAGGGGGAAGGAGAGGGAGAGAGAGAAAAGCAGCTGATTTATAATACATGCCCTACATTCTCAGCCAACCAAGAACAGGAAGTGCAGAGACAGAGGAGCAGCTGGCAGTGTTTGGTGAGGGCACTGTGGGTCTCTGGGAGGTGCTCTCCTCTGTTAAGGTCAAGCAAGAGGCCAGCTCTAGACCTGCAGCTTGTTCTGGAGTTCCCTCCTCCTGGATTCCTGTCTCAGCCCCTCTGTGCTGTGGGCACAAACACAAGCCAGTGACTTGGACCTCTGCCTCCTCTCTCTCGGGCTTCGGCCTGTGTTCCTGCTTCTTCCACTTGGCTTTCATCCAGGCAGGGAGCGTTTGAGTCTGTCTTTGTGTGTGTGTGTGTGTGTGTGTGTGTGTGTGTGTGTGTGTGTGTGTGTGTGTAGGTGCCCATCAGAGTTCCATTTGAGGGAGTCATTCCTTTGACCAAGTAGGTTCTTGGAACTCAGGTTGTCTACTGGCACTATAGCCTTTACTCCCAGAATCTGAAAGCCAGATGCAGACAGATCTTTATGAGTTCAAGGCCAGCCTGGTCTACAAAGAGAGTTCAAGGACAGCCAGAACTACATAGAAGGACCCTATCTCGAAAAACCAAAAAGAATAAAAGAGGCATCATGGTTAGAGTCTTAGTCAGGGTCACTGTTGCTGTGACGAAACACCATGACCAAAGCAACTTGGGGAGAAAAGGGTTTATTTCACTCATGGTTCATTATGAAAAGCAGCTGAGGGCAAGGAACTCAAACAGGGCAGGAACCTGGAGGCAGGAACTGATGTAGAGACCTCGGAGGAGTGCTGCTTACTGGCTTGCTCCTCATGGCTCCTCAGCCAGCTTTCTTGCAGATCTCACCAGCTTCTGGTTCCAGGCCAGCCAGGGCTGTTACATAGAGAAACCCTGTCTTGAAAAATAAAACAAAACAGGAAGATTGCCCCACAGGCTTCACCTACAGCCCACTCTTGAGAGTTGCTCCTCTCAAAGACTTTAGCTTGTGTCAAGCTGATAAAAGGTATGCTGCACAGCGTGGAAGGTGGTAAGAGCAGCTCCTCTGTGTCCACAAGAGCATGAGGCAGCTGGCCATGCCCACAGCCGCGGAGCACGGAGAAAATCCAGGTTCTCAGCAGGACTCCTCCTCTTCCTTTTTATTCAGCCTTGAACCCCAGCTCATGGGAGGGATAGAGCCTCCTACATTCAGGGCAGAACTTTCCACCTTAGTCAAATCTTTCTAAAAATGTTATCACAGACACCACACACACACACACACACACACACACACACACACACACACACACGCAAGCAAAATACTCACACACATAGAAGAAAATAAATAAATGTAAAAAAATCAGAGAGCCGGTCAGTGGTGGTGCATGCCTCCAGCACTCGGGAGGGCAGTCAGGCAGATCAAGAGAGAGAGAGACTGAGACAGACAGAGAGAGAGAGAGAGAGACAGAGAGAGACAGAGAGAGAGAGAGAGAGAGAGAGAGAGAGAGAGAGAGAGAGAGAGAGCAAGCAGACAGCATACACACAAATAAATAAAAGCAAATGAAGAGAGTGCTCTTGCTGAGGATCCTGGGGTTCCCTACTTGTGGACCCCCCGCAGGACGTGGCCTCTGAGGTAGCCAGCACTGTCCACCACTCTCCTCTCTGGACTCTTTCCTGTGCTCTGGTTCCCTTCCCAGAGGCCATGTGCTGGCTAGTTTATGCCAATGTGAAATAAGCTAAAGTCTTCTGAGAGGAGGGAACCTCAATTAAGAAAATGCCTCCAAGCCGGTGTTGGTGGCACACGCCTTTAATCCCAGCACTCAGGAGGCAGAGGCAGGAGGATCTCTGGTTTACAAAGTGAGTTCCAGGACAGACAGAGCTGTTACACAGAGAAACTGTCTGGAACCTCCCTTCCCAATAAAGAAAATGCCTCCATAAGATCAGGTTGTAGACAAGCCTATAGGGCATTATTTAGTTATTGATGGGGGAGGGCCCGGCCCATTGTGGGTGGGGCCATCCCTGGCCTGGTGGTCCTGGGTTGTATCAGAAAGAAGGTAGAGCAAGCCATGGGGAGCAAACCACTAAGCAGCTCCCTCCATGGACTCCGCATCAGCTCCTGCCTCCCGGTCCCTGCCCTGCTTGAGCTCCTGTCCGTTCTTCGATGATAAACTGTTACAAGCACGTTCCCCCCTCGCCCCGCCCGCCACCGGTCTGGTCCCACTGTTTGTTCCTCCCTGCAGGCCGCCCCAATTACACGCAGAGACTCTGTATTTGATACAATCCTGTTGGCCAGTTCCTAATTCCTTATCGGCTAGCTCTGTCTTAATGATTAACCCATTTCTACTATTCTAAGTATTTCCACATGGCTCATCTTACCGGCCAGAGCGGCTGGCTACATCTGTTCTCTCCAGGCTCTACATGCTGACTCCTCCTAACCACTTCCTCTTTCCTCCTTGTCTCCTAGTCCTGCCTATCTTGCTTTCCCATTGGCCCAACCGTGCTTTATTCATTAACCAGTATGAGAAACATATTTACAGAATAACATCTCCCATCAATAAACAGCAATATGGAAGTATAAGCATGTTTTGGTCCTGGTGTTTTGTCTCAGTAACAGAAACCCAGAGACAGGTCATTAGTTGCTGTTCAATGCCAGCCTTGCTTGTCCCGCACTACCCATAGCCTTCCTCTGCTTCCCACAAACAGATGAAACCAGACCATGAAAAGTTTCCCGCAGGGCGGACCAATCAGAAGCAGGTCCAGCCAGTGAGAACTGATGGGGGCTGTGGATGGGCTTCGAAGAAAGCTCCCGAGTGAGGCACACTCAGCGGCTCTAGGTGTACCCATTTCCTCCTCCCTTTCTTTTTGACGAAAGGTCATGTAGCCCAGGCTAGCCTAAAATGCACATTTCTCTCTCCTTAGCCTTTCTACAGGAACATGCTTCTCCTCTTGGCAGATACCCTTTTGCTTTCTTATTTCTTCTGCCTGGAACGTGACCCTGATAGCTGGAGGCACAGTAGCATCTTGTAACACGCAGAAAAGGCCAAAATTAGACAAAAGTCGGTCTTGTCACCCTTTAACTGATGAACTAACTACTGGACCCATGGTCCAGGGCCTCACCTTGTCCCACAGGAATCTAAAGCCTGTCTTGTTACCCCATTGTCCCTTTGACACACAGCCCTGACCCAGCTCTCACGGCTTCTTGGCTGTCTTGTTCCTCCGCTGTTTCCTAGGTGATTCGAGAGCGCTGGAAGCTTCCCACGAAGACCCCAGATCTCTGTGTCTGGCCCTGGTCCTCCTTCACAGTACCAGAACTGCAGGTTTGGATGCCAGAGAGCTTCTCCTCCCACTTCCTCTCTGAGGGCCCCAGGGACAGAATAATCTGATGCTCGTGCGCTTTCCTGCGGCTCTCCTCTGAGAGCTACAAACCCTCTCACACAAAGCGAGTCCTCACACAAAGCGAGTCCCTGCGCCCCATAGGGTCTCTTCTCAAAGGCTGCAGCTTGCTGCCACTCCTTTAGTCCCACTGTCCGGTACAGGCTCTGTGGCCTCTTATCCGGGCCTGCGCTGTAACCTCCCAGTAGTTTCCCTGACTCCTACCCACCTTCCAAATTGTTCTGAGCTAGCTTCTTCCTCCTCTTTGTTTGGTTTTTGTTTTTTCATACAGGATTTCTCTATGTAGCTCTGGTTGTTCTAGAACTCACTCTGTAAACCATCCTGGACTCAAATTAAGAGATCTGCCTGCCTCTGCCTCCCAAGTGCTGGGATTAAAGACATGGACCACCACTCCCTTGCTGAGACCCTGTCTTAAGAAATAAAATAAATTTCACTTCCCCTCCATGAAAGGTGCTCCCTTATTTTATATTCAAGAGAAAGGTGGTATTTTCTTTTTAACATAGATGATAGCTAATCTTGGTGGTTAACTTGACTGCATCGGTAATCAACTAAAACCCAACCTATTGGGTACATGTGAAGAATTTCCTTGATTAGATCACTGGAAGAGGGAAAGACTACCCTAATCTGGGCCACACCTTCTGGTAGCACACATAAAAGAACTTGGGACAAGGAAGCTTTTGCCTTTTATCTGTTTTTGTTTGTTTGTTTGTTTTTTGAGACAAAGTCTTCTTATGCAGCCCTGGCTGTTCTAGAACTCTCTATGTAGATAGACTAGACCGGCCTTGAACTCACCTCTGCCTCCCAAGTGCTGGGATTAAAGGCACACACACACCACTAGGCCTGGCCCTGTCTTCATGTTGGTGGCAAGTGCATCTGTCCTGTCGCTGCTAGTTCTCTTCTTTGGGATGCCGGCATAGACTCCCTCCCCCATTCTCCCTTCCTCTTCCTCTCCCTCCTTCCCTCCCTCCCTTCCTTCTCTTTGTCCAGTCTCTCTCTCTCTCTGCCTCTCTCTGCTTCTCTCTGCCTCTCTCTCTCTGTCTCTCTGTCTCTCTCTGTCTCTGTCTCTCTCTCTCTCTCTCTCTCTCCCTTGTTTTTTGAGACAGGGTTTCTCTATGTAGCCCTGGCTGTCCTGGAACTCTCTCTCTGTAAACCAGGCTGTCCTTGAGCTCGCAGAGATCCACCTGCCTCTGCTCCTGAGTGCTGGGATCGAAGGTGAGTACCGCCACCACCCGGCTCCTTGTCGATTGTTTCTATGGGCATACATCTTACCAGTTATTGCTCACCTGAACCATAAAGACCTAAGAGAGAAAGAAACAGAGAGGAAGACATGAAAGTAGATGGCACAGGAGAGAGGAAGAAGAAAGTGTGTGGAAACCAGTCCAGGAGAACAAACGCTTGCTTGGCCACAATTAGACAAGGAAAGGGCTGGGGGGGTGGAGGGCTTGCCTTGATCTAGGTTGGGTGGCCAGCTCTTATCCCCAGGCACACAACTCAAAACAGAAAACACAAGTGTTGGCAAAGACATGAAGAAATGTTGGCGGGAATAGAAACATGGAAGAGAGTTCAGAGGTTCCTCAAAGGTTAAGAATCCCGATGTGTCTCAAAGTTCCCCAACACCCCTACCAAGTGTCAGAGAATGACACTTGAAACAATGCCAGCCCATGAATATTCATAGTGCTGATATACATACACACATCAGCCCAAAGGTTGTCACAACCCAGTGCCCACCAACAGGTAAATGGATACATGACACAGCATAGTCAGACAATAGAATGCAAAGAGCCACACATTGGAGGAAAATTCACATTCTGGTTTGGCTCTGAACTGTCTTCTGATGATGGCTCGGGTGGTAAGGGTGTGGTTGTTGCTGGTAGACTTTTGGAAAGTTATTGAATCATGAGGGCTCTGATGCAATCAGAAGTTAGTCCTTTGGTGGGTTTATAATTTAATGGCTTTATCAGGAATTGGTAGGACTAGGAATCGGGCCTGCATAAAGGAGTAGGGCAATGAAGACTGCGGTTAGTACCCAGCTGCTGCCCCTCCCCTCCCTCCTCCCTCCTCCCTCCTCCCTCCTCCCTCCTCCCCTTTCCCTTCTCTTCTTCCTCCCCATCCCATCCCTGAACTTCTCCCCCCTCTTCCTCCTCCCCATCATCCTCCCCCTTCTCTTCCTTCTTCCAACCATTCCCACACTTCCTGCCTTCTGTGAGCAGCTCTGGTCTTTTTTGTTTGTTTGTTTTTTTATGTGCAGTGGTGTTTTGCCTGAATGTATGTCTGTGTGAGGGTATCAGACCCTGTAACTGGAGTTGAAGACAGTTGTGAGCTGCCATGTGGGTGCTGGGAATTAAACCCAGGTCGCTGGGAAGAAGAGTCAGTGCCCTTAATCACTAAGCCATCTCTCCTGAGCCTGAGCAGCTCTGTCCTAATATATCCCCTGCAGGATGCTGCTCCGGCTTCTGGAGGCCAGTGACAATGGAGACAATTCAGCATAACTGAGGCCTTTGAAACTATGAACCAAAAGACACTTTCCCTCCTTTAAATTACTCACGTCAAGCATTTTGTCACAGCAGCATGAACACAGTCCCAAAGAGGCAAGTGTATATGACAGAAATCAGACTAGTAACAGCCAGGGGCTAAAAGAGGAGGGCGGGGAGCAGTTTTTAGTAAGTACAGAGTGACGAGGATGTCTTGAAATTTAGAGGCTCATAGTGTTATAAATGCTAAGTCTCATTGGACCAGGCACTTTAGAGCTGGCAGGGGTGGAGGGCGGGGACTATTTTACATCTTAAGGACTTCCCATCAGAGTGGCTCTCTACACTGATGAACTGGCCACAGCACTCTTCAAGATGTGTATTTTCTTTGCTAGACATCCTTCTCACACTACCACTGTGACAGCTAGCCAGAAAGGCGTTCAGTCCCATGCTATGTCATTTCCTTAGGTGTCAAGGACATGTGGCAAGAGTTTAGAAAATCCACATTTTGTTTGTCTCTTGTGCCATCTTTGAGACTAATATATAGATAAGTGGCTTTGGGGCTTGGAGGTTCCTCTTCCAGCCTGCTATCAGGGACATTTACCTGGCTGCAGCCACCTTTCCCCAGCACACAGAAATGGGTGAGGTACTAACTCAGATCACCTCTGCTTCCTCACCTTCCAGTCACATCAGCACCTGAAGCCACACCCAAAGGGGCGTGGCCACTAACACTAATTCACTGGCAAGCCGAGATGCCACTACACACCTCTCCAAGAGTTTCCACTGCAGACACTTGTCATAGAAGGGATTTAGCCAATCCACAGCCTTGTGTGGTACAGTTCTAGGCCCTACAGGTCAGTAGAGTAGGGAGCGTGTCCAGGTTCCCATGTCCACCATGGCTATGTACCAGCTGATTTGTGTGCCCCCGAGTTCAACTAGCATTCAGGGACTGACTGTGGGACAGCTGGTCTGCAACTGGGACCCACCAAGGCCAACAACGAGGTTATTACGTGAGCTTTCTGTTGTTGGACCCTAATTCCGGGGTCCTGATGGGCCGGTGGGAGAGCCCCGAGACACAAACACCAAAACCAGGAGATGCAACAGGCAAGAGGTGTTTATTGAACGAGTACACTCGGGTGACAGCAATCCCGGGGAAAGCTGCACACCCTCCAAAGGGTTCAGGCTCCTTTTTATAGAGACAAACCGCAAATCAGCATACATGCATGGGGTACAAGATGATTGATTACAAAGTATGATTTCATGTTTGAGAATCACCCAGGTATGACCTGTTCTTATTCAAAGGAAAAACCATAGAATGACTTGGAAAGACCCCAGATTGTCCATTGGCCAGGAGTGACCCAAACAGTGCTGTTCATCTGGGACTATTTGTTTCAGTGTTGGGGGCCTATTTCCTTGTTGGGGGACAAGACCTGGGAGAGACTTCAGTTATTTCACAAAAGATTGATGATTCAGTTACTAGCCCTATTTAACAGATTCAGCCTAGCATAACCACTAGCCCATCACCAGAGTAACTTTCTTGTTCTCATATCTGTACTTTTCTCCCATGTCAATGTCCATTCTTTATGATTTTTTATATTCTACTTCTAAGAATTATTTTCCTTATCCTTTCCTACATCCTTGCTCTGTAAAATAAAATCTTTCATTGTCCCGGCTGGTCCCATTGTCCTCAGCCCCAAATGAACACATGGATGCTATGTTATTTAGAAAACTGTTGGCCAGTGCCTTGGGTTTCTTATTGACTAGCTCTGTCTTAATTATTAACCCATAATTACTAATCTATGTATTTCTATATGGTCTTATCTTACCAGAGAATGCCTGATTGGTATCCTCTCTTCCCGGGCTCACATGTCGACTCCTATGCCAGAATTCTCCTTCCCAGAATTCTCCTCCTCTCCTAGCCCCACCTATCTTCCTGCCTGGCCAATCAGTGTTTTATTCATCAACCAATAAGAGAAATATATACAGAATAACATCCCCCATCAGGTTTCCAGTAAGAAGCCTGGTATTTCAATTAGGGTTCCTATTGCTGTGAAGAGATACCATGACCATGGTAACTCTCATAAAGGAAAAACATTTCATTGTGGTGGCTTACATTTTCAGAGGTGTAGCCTATTATCATTATGGTGCAACATGGTGGTATGCGGGTAGACATGGGGCTGGAGAAGTAGCCAAGTGTCCTACATCTTGCAGGCAACAGGAAGTGATCTGAGACGCTGGATGGTATCTTGAGCATATATGAGACCTCAACCTGCCTCCACAGTGACACATTTCCTCTAGTAAGACCACATCAACTTCAACATAGCCACATCTCCTAATAGTGCCACTCTCTTTGGGGTCCATTTTCTTTTAAACCATCTCACATGGCTACTATGAACATCGGGGCAGCGTTGTGACTCGACCATGCAAGATGCATCTGAGCAGCCTGCACATATCCTCCATCTAAAACTGGGTTGGGCCTGAGGATGCAGTGACCTGGAACACCTCCCATTAAAACGAAACAGAGAGGGTCATCCTGACCCTAAACATTAAGTGATATAAACAGAAAAGGCCAAATTCCTAAAACAAAGAGACAAGGGAATCAGCTTGGAGTGTGGACTCTGAATTAGGCCGGAATTTTCCATGACTCCAAAGACAGGAAGCGGGCCACCCTACAGAACGTGGTCTGGCTGTTCCAAGGTCACAGTCTAACAAATGGACTGTAGATGCCAAGGAGTCTGTGGGACACCAGATTGGTGACATTCCAGGGGGCTGGTCCACATCCCTGCATCCAGAAGCAAGGCTGGAGGACAAGGGAGGCTCTCACGGGGCCTGCGAGCTCACAAAGGGCAGAAATTGTTTTAGAAGATCAGGCTAAGCACCTCTGATCCAAAAATAACAACTGTGTCCTGAGGGGACGAATAGCCAGGCCTTTACACATCAAGGCTAAAGCAGCTTCAAAACAAAGTCATTCAGTATGAAGGCATAGTAGAGGAAGGGAAGGAGGGAGGGGGGAGAGAGGAAGGGAGGGAAGGAGGGAGGAAGAGAGAGAGAGAGAAAGAGAGAGAGAGAGAGAATTTTCCTAAACAAGCAACCTCTTTGACACTGTCAAAACACTGTTGTGACTGCCTGTCAGCCCCTGACTATTTCCCAGAGCAGATGCAGCTTGGAGAATTATGTAATGAACTTGAGGCAGCCCTTGGCTTTGCCCGCTGAGCTGCAATGACCTTTGTCACAGAGGTAGGTGATGGGCATCAGGGGCCACTGCTCAGCATCAAGCATCGGCTCTGACACCCGCAGGAGGGACCAAACTTTGTTTTCTTTCTTTTTTTATTATAGGGTCTTTAAAAAGTGTGTGTGTGTGTGCGCGCGCGTGTGTGTGTGCACGTGTACAGGTACCTACAAAGTCCAGGGCATTGGGTCCCCTGGACCTGGATTTACAGGGTGCTGGGAACTGTGCTTGGGTCCTCTGGATGAACAGCAAGTGTGTTCTTAACCACTGAGTAGTTCCCCAGCCCTCCTTTGTTGTTCTTAATCTGTTATCCCAGCTCCATGTTCCTGAGTAGTGAAAAATCAGGATGAGACTGTCTTCCACTGAGGAAATGCCCTTTCCCACGATTCTTAGGAAGGCAACAGCGACCCACAGGGCAGAAATTTGAGAAAAATTTCCTTACCCCCACTCAGACATCTGGTGAGATTACCAGTGGAAAAGTACCCCACTGACAATGGCATGTGCTGTGGGCTTCTGTGGGTCTTTTTTAAGCTGGTGAGTCATTTAACCTAGCACTGCCCTTTGATACCGAGGTTGTCAATTATTACGCAGCAGTTTCCTATGATTAAAACTTTCCATCTGGAGCGAAACTTAAGTCATAGGATGTGAAAGGGAAGTGAAACAGCAGGGTATTTTAGGACGGGATGTTTGCAAGGCGGTGAGACATTCCCATCCGGCAGGGAGGAAGTTCAGGAAGTAAATGACTCAGCTTCAGGAAGTCCCTGAGTCTAACCAGATTCACTAGTCCCCTCCCTCCCTAAGAGTGTAGCCACTGGAGGGAAAAAATGCCCTTGCCTCAGTTGCTGACACTATACTGTCCAAACTGGACTGGCAGGACACAAAAGAAAGCCACTGCCAAACTTTGCCAAGATAAGGTAGGATAGGCCTTCAAAATTCCCTGTTTCTTGGAAAAGTCTGTCAGAAATAGTAGGCCTGTAGGCCAAAGATGGATGTCCCAACATTACAGAAGAACGTTGGGTGCCTGTCAGGCAGCCAGATGCCTTCTGTTGTTAGGTAATATTACATCCTTCTGGGGTCTTTGATTGAGTTAAATACTGACTAGGTAGATTTATAGTTTTCTTTAATTATGATGAAAAGTAAATAGGTATAAAACTTTAGGCTCACAAAAATAGGTAATAGAGTATTTTCTCTAAATTTGTCAAATACAAATGGGCTGGATATTGTAACTGTAATTCTTACTAGAGAACTGTTTTTACTGTATATAATTTTACTATGTTAATGTTAAAACCTTCCTTTTTAATTAGACAAAAAGGGTAAAATGGTGTGGAATAATTCTTTTGTATTCTGTGAAGATGTTTTGCTGTCATTTATTTAATAAAGAGCCAAGTGGCCAGTAGCTAGGCAGAAAGAGTTTAGGCAGAAGATCCAAACTGAGAGGACACTGGAAAGGAAGGCAGAGGTCACGAGCCAGACACAGAGGAAGCAGGAGATGAGCCTGCTGTGCTGCCTCATGGTATGGCATAGATAAGAAACATGGGTTAATTTAAGTTGTAAGAGCTAGTTAGTAATAAGCCTAAGCTATCGGCTGAGCATTTATAATTAATAATAAGTCTGGTTTATTATCAGTGTGGATTGTGGGCTTGTGGGACATTTATATTTATGTTTATAACATGTCTCAATTCAAAGTAGACCCTAGCAATGCTCAATGGCCACTACCTAGGCTGAACTTTTTTTTCTTTTGGGTTTTTCAAGAGAGAGACTTTTTATATATCCCTGGCTGTCCTGGAACTCACTCTGAAGGCCAGGCTGGTCTCGAACTCAGAGATACACCTGTCTCTGCCTCCAAAGTGTTGGGATTAAAGGCTTTGCTCAGCAGACTGGACTTAAAAAAATATATATTTATTTACTTGTTTTGTGTGTATGTGTGTGCATGCGTCTGTGCGTGTGTGCATGCGTGCGTGTGTATGTGCCGATGCATCCGATTGTTTGTATACCTTTTGCGTGCAGTGCCTAAGGAGGACAGGAAAGGGCATTGGGTCCCTCAAAACTGGAGTTGCAAACATAAACCCAGGCATGGTGGCACAAGCCTGTAACTCCAGCACTAAGCAGTGGAGACAGGATCTGAGGTTCAAGATCATTACCCAACCACACAACAAGTTTGAAGCCACCTGGGCACATGAGACTATGTCTCAAGCATAAATAAACAGACAACAACAAAAATCTTACTTTTACTAATTAAAAATTACCTGACAAGGGCTGGAGAGGTGGCTCAACCATTAAGAGCACTTGTTGGTCTGCAGAGCAACCAGGCTTAGTTCCCAGCACCCTCCTGATGGCTCACAACCATCTGTAACTCATAGCAAGTGCCTTTGCCCACCCAGACATCCCACCTGCCCTGAAGTATAGTAAAATTAAAACGGTGTATATAGTGTGTGTGTGTGTATGTGTGTGTGTGTGTGTGTGTGTGTGTGTGTGTGTGTTTGTGTATGCGTCTTGATGAGTATGTGTATGTCCCTCCTATTTTGCTCCCCTCAAACCAGATGCAATAAAATCTTAATGGCAGGTACCAGTGAACGTGACCTCGCTTAGCAATAGGGAGTCTGTAGATGTAATAAAATTTGACTGACATCATTCTGGGGACCCTAAATCCAAGGAATGGCATGTTCATAAGACAAGCGGGAGAGCAGAAACACAGGAAACAGAAAGAAAGCAGCTTGAATGAGAGGCAGGGTTGAAGGTGATGCTTTGACAAGCCAGAGAACTTCAGAGTGGCTGGCAGCCATCAGCAGCTGGGGAGAGGCCATGGGAGTCAGCCCAACAGCTAGATTTTAGAGTGCTGATACCAAACTATGAGGGGAATCAGTTCTGGGGAGAGGTGGTCTGTGCCACTCAGCCTGTTCGAATCCATTCCAGAATCTACAGGGACGCAGAGACAATCGCAGGAGCAGAAATAGTGGAGGAGAGACCTCATCTACAAAGAAGGGTTAGAGACTCTAGACTCTATCTCCATTGGCAAATTCTGCTCAGCAGATAGAGAGGAGGGAGAGTTCAAGGTTGCATGAGGTAAGCCCTGGGCGTACACATCAGAGAAATACCTAGAGTCAATAGGAGCCTGGCCAGCACAGTTCCCATGCCATCATCCATGAGAGGTAGCCTTCTAAGGATTTCATCTGTCATCTGAGAAAGATTGGAGGCCGCTGGAGCTTAGCTCTGCAACATGGTTACATTTGTGTCTCAAATGACCCTAGTGTTGGGGGAAATGGGGATAAATATAATTGTGTGTGTGTGTGTGTGTGTGTGTGTGTGTGTGTGTGTGTGTGTGTGTGTGTCTCACACCCGTGCGTGCGTGTGTGCTCGAGAACTCTCAAACAAACAAAAACTCAAAAGACCCTGGCAAGTCCAGTTTAGCAGGGTTGCTGTGCCAGCACTCAAGAGTTCAAGACAGGAGAGTCTGAAGTTCAAGACCAACCTGTGCAAACAAGCAGTTACTCTGAAGTCAAAATGGACAGCATCTGTTGACACGGAGGGTAAGGACGATGACAATGAAGGAAGATTCCAGGGGTTCAGGCTTGGTGCTGTCATCCACTAAGACAGGAAAAAAATCCTGAGAAAAGGTTCAGTTTGTGTTCAGATTTGGGGTGTCTGCAAGGCATCCAGTTGGGGTGCTGAGTGGGGAATTGGAGGATCTGGAACCTCAAGGAGATCCTGGTGAGTCCAACAATATCCCAGTGGTTTGAGGCAAGCGCTGAGGATATTGAAAAATCCATCCAAGGAGAAACTACTGAGAGACACAAAGTGGGACAGGAGCTGAGCCTTGCGGGCCATCAGCACTTAAAAATCAGGGGGAGGGGGAGGCGGCGGCCTGGTAAAGGAATGGCCAGGAAATTACGGTACCACAAAAGCTAAGATGTAGCCGGGCAGTGGAGGTACAGACCTTTAATCTTAGCACTTGGGAGGCAGAGACAGGCAGACCTCTGTGAGTTTGAGGCCAGCCCGGTCTACTGAGTGAGTTCCAAGACCGCCTTCAAAGCTGCAGAGAAACCCTGCCTCAAAACAAAACAAAACTAAGGTGTATGGCTGACTCCTGGGATAGTAGACATCGGGAAAATGTCAGCAACAGTGTGGGGTCCTAGAATACAAGCCCCCCTTTTTTTCTTCTTTGAGACAAGTGTCTCACTGTATAGCTCTGACTGTCCCAGAACTCACTATGTAGACCAGACCAGCTTCAAAGTCATACCTCTGCCTTCAGAGAGCCTGGATCAAAAGTGGTCACTACTATGCCTGGCATGGTTTCAATGCTGGTTATAAGCTGATGGGGCAGGTAGGAAAGAAAACAGCTGGAGCTGTGGCAGGCCCTTGCTGGTGAAGAAGCAAGAAGAAACGTGGAGGGGAGATAAACAAGTGGCACTTTCTAATGCTTGCCAAAGCTGTTAACTGATAAGCCGAAAATGCTAAAAATCTAAGAGAAAAAAAAAAAATCACTCAAGCTTCCTGGGAAGTTGGCAGGGGGCCTTGGAAGCCCAGGAAGTCTCCTCTGTAGTCACAGGGAGGGAGTCTAGCTGTAAGGCTGGATGGCTGGGAACTCAATTATGTCAAAACCACAATACAGTGTGTTTAAAAGCTATTATGCAGGCAGGCACCAAGTGTAACGAGGGAGAGAGCAATTAATGCTCCAGTCTGCAGGGAATGCCAGTTTAAAACCAAGTAAGCGTTTTCAGCCAAAGTGGTGGTGGCGCATGCCTTTAATCTCAGTAGGCAGGCAGATAATCTAGGCCAGCCTAGTCTATACAGCAAATTCCAGGACAGCCGGGGCTACACAGAGAAATCCTGTCTCAAAAACAAACAAACAAACAAACAAAAAAAAAAAAAACCTAGAAAAACAAACCAACAACCCTCCCAAAGCACAACCAAACCCAAAACCCCATATACTTCCTGTTAACTGCAAGCTTTGTCTGCCAGTCACACACCTGCTTGTTAAATGCGGCAGCCCCAATGTGGGCGTGGGCTGCAGCCTTACCGCTGGTGACAAAAACTGAGACCAGAAAAAACATTAGCCTTAGACTTGGACTAGGAGCTCAGGGTGTCCCTTTCCAATCCGGGACACTCATTTCATGGTGTCCCCTCCCTGGCAGAGAGCAGCTTGAGATACACAGTCTGACACCAAGGTACGGGGTGCTGGCTCCCAGGTAATGCCAGAACTTTCATTGGAGGCCTCAGGGTACAATGGTAGAGAGCCAGCGGCTGAGTCCTCGACTCCTCCAGTCAACAGGTTCTGTGCATCTAAAGGAAACACCCTTTCCACAGGAAGCCAGACCCACTTCACAGTTCATACCAAAAACAGTGTAAGAGACTGTGCTCTGCGAAGCTCCTACACATAGAAACCTCACATGCTCTAAGAAGCAAGAACAACTCTAGCCCTGCTCCAAGTTTATTTCTACCACAAATTACATCTGTAACATAAACATTGACCTTTAGGATCTATAGTCTGAGATAACATGAACATTGCCCTTTGGGAATGAGACTTTAATTACTTAATGCCTACATGCCCAGAACAAGGAGTAGGCTTTTCAAAAAAATTATTATTACTGTGAGACAAGGTCTCTCTACATAGCCCTGGCTGTCCTCAAACTCACTATGGAGACCAGGCTGGTCTTGAACTCACAGAGATCCACCTGCTTTTGCCTCCTTAGTGCTGGGATTAAAGGTACAGGCTACAACAGCCAGCTAGGAGTGTGCAAACTAACAAAGAGCCACAGAGGCTGAGAGAAACTCTGTGTGGTGGCCCAGCACTTGGGAGGCAGAGGCAGGCAGAGCTCTGTGAGTTTGAGGCCAGTTATGGCTACATCAGGAGGCCCTGCTTAAGAATTGAAAGTAAAAATAAAAGCTTAGACAGTGATTATTATACTGGAAGGGAAGGGCACATACATCCTGAGAGTCAGCTTAGGAGTGAGTTATAATTAGGAAATCTAAGAAGGAAGAGATCAGAAAAAGCTAAACACGGCCATGTTAGCAAGCACAACACAGCCAATTTCACCAGACATTTATTTCATCTGTGGGGAAACCCATGGGAACTGTGTAGGAAAAAGCTTTGTGGTTATAAGAACGAAACACGGGCACCAGAGTTCAGCTTATTTTTAGTAGAATATGAAACACTTTGTCTTCTGGAATCAGGAGATGAAGGCTTTGTATAAATTTTAGCAAGTCAACTCTGTAAGTCTCCCTCCCCCATCCAGTGGAAAATTAAAATATTTGAGAATAGCAAGAATGAAGGTATTATTTAAAGAGAGAGAGGAAGAGAGAGAGAGTGAAAATTTTAAAGCAGTTAGACCACAAAGCTGGGGGAGGAGTTATGTTCAGAAACATATCAAAACCAAGCTTCATAAACAAGGTCTTTATGTCCCTAGGCAGTGGCCACGACAGAAGGCTGGACTCCTGGCATGAACTACCCCAACTCAGTGGCACTGTACCCTCACCCCTGACACTGCATCTCAAGAAATGCCTGAGACACATGAGAAGAAATTAGTAATGTGGGTGTCACTATGGTACGCCAACCAAAGCCCATGTGTTGCATTACTTTTCCTGGGGCACGTGAACAAACATCCAGTCACTACACAGGGCAGCATGACAAACAGAAGATGCCATCCAAGCCCAGCTTGGGACACCAGTGTGTTTATTGGGCTTTCTAAGAGTATGGGTAAAGGGGCTGCCTACAAGACTATGGGTGACACCGCAGACAGATGAATCATCAGAAGTCCTACCCCATCATGGCTGATCCCTCACATCGAATTTATCACGGAGTCCTACAGTTAATTTTGTGTGTTTTGTATGCTGTACTCACAAGACCCCTTCAGCTGGGAAGCAAGAGGGATGGAGGGTGAGATCTGCTTCCCCTAGGCTCCTCGTGGTCCCCCCAGATAGGGGGTATTAACAGTCCATCACCCCCACCACAGATCCAGCTATCACGGTGTCCTGCTTATTTCCTTGTTACCATTCCTGGGCCAAAGTTATCACTGGTCCAGACAACATCACCTTATCCCATATTAATCTCTCTCATTTATCTATTCAATCTTTACATTCTTTTCACAAAAAGTATATGTCTGCATAGATACAGATAATTTGCTTTGCCTGGGCAACTGTTTGCCTACTATGAACCATTTCTGGTTCCTGGTAGGCTAGTCATGGCTGTGTGCAGCCTGTGGGTGTGGGTCAGTAGCTCAGCTAGCTGACTCTTGTGGTCTCTCTTCCCAGGCATCCTAAAAGCATAATGGCTTCAGGGCTGCTTTCCAAAGGGACCAAGCTAGAGACTGAGTGTCCTGAGGTCTGGGCACTGGAGCAACACAGCTTCTCACTGGAGCAACACAACTTTGCCACAATCTTTTGGTCAGGACAAACCCATTAGATTGATAAAGAGTACTGCAGAATAATGTAGCCACACCACAGATGGTAAGTGCTGAGGAGGGAAAGAAAGCAAGGCAGGAAGATTCTGGGGCATGAATATATTTACTTATTTACCTGAGACAGTGTCTCACTGTGTGACTTAACAGTAAGGCATGGTGGATTTGGAAGGATGCCAGCACTCCTGGGCATTATCGGGATGACTGTATGTATTCATCATGATCTTAGATATGGATTCACAGAAATCTAGCACTACAGCCTTGGGGCCGGTAAGAGCTATTTTAAGTATAAGACATGGGGAGTGGGGGTGGGCAGTGTTATGGGCAATGTTCATTGCTAACATGACCAGATTTAGTTTCATCTAGGAGCTCACCTCTGGGAATGTCTGTGAAGGTGTTATTTAAAAAAGGTTTGAGGAGGGAAAACTTACCCTGACTGGGAGCGGCTCCTCCCCACAGATCACAGCCCCAGGCTGAATAAAAAAGAAAGAGAGAGAGGGCGGGAGACAGACAGACAGACAGACAGACAGACAGACAGACAGACAGACACACACACACACACACATACACACACACACACACACACACACACACTGAGAGAGAGAGACAGAGAGAGAGAGAGAGAGAGAGAGAGAGAGAGAGAGAGAGAGAGAGAGAGAGAGAGAGACTGAATTAAATGAGTAGCAACAGCAGACATTTCTCTGCTTCCTGTACTCTGAGGTGGAGTGATAGTAGGGTGGTGGTGGCGCACACCTTTAGTCCCAGCACTTGGGAGGCAGAGACAGGTGGATCTCTGTGAGTTTGAGGCCAGCCTGGTCTACAGAGTGAGTTCCAGGACAGCTAGAGCTACACAGAGGAACCCTGTGTTGAAAAACAAACAAACAAAAAAACAAACAAAGAAGTGGAATGACGTGATCGGCTGCTTCGTGCTCCCGCTGCTGTGACACCTGCCATGCCAGCCTGTACCTTCATGCTTGAGCCCAAATCAACTCACACAGAGAAGACCCAAGGGCATAGACTATTAGGTGTGTGGGAGAGAGCTCTGGTTAGACCCCCATGAGGCTCTGGTTAGACCCCAGCACTTTACTGGAGAGAGAGAGGGGAGGGGGTGCATGTTGGCTCACACCTGTAATCCCAGCATTAAGAGGCTGCCAAAGAGGCCAACCTGGGCTGCAGAGTGAGACTCTGTCCCCCCAAATAAAAAAGACTTAAAACCCAAAACGCCAAACATACTCCAAGCCTCTTGCTAGAGGGCAGAAGGCAGGGGAAAACTTCAGGCCACACCAACACGAGTCTCACTTAAGTCCCTGAGACACTCCCGAAGTCACATGGCGTGAATACAGTATTTTCCCCAAGAAACACCTCTTTCCACCTGGTATTTCTTGTCCATTTTGATAAGCCTCTGAAAGTGCAGCGCTTCTAACGAACTCTTGGAGCTTTCTCAGATTGCCTCCACAGGGGACCCGAGCAAGGACAGAAGCGCAATTATCTTGATTCAAGTGCTTTCTTGAAGAGTTGAGCAGTAAGACAAACGGAACACCATTAACAGGCTCCCGCACTTGCTGACGGGGCTCTTAAGCGAGCACGTCTACATTTAAAAGCACTATGGCTTACTTGCTTTTCCTGGCAAGAGGAATACAACCTACTTGCTTGCTAGACAAGTGCTCTGTCACTGAGCTACGCCCAGCTCAAGTCTGTTTCCTGTAGAGAAATGCACAGACCTGAAGCGTAGAGGGTGCTGGCTTTGGGCAGATGTGCATACTCAGGAAACTGTCACGGGAATGTAGAAGACGCTTGCATTATGCACCGCTTTCCTGCCATGTGGTCTGTCACCTTTGCTTTTAGCTCTTGGTTGCTCTTCCCTTCTCTGATTTACCTCTATCTTATACATTCTATTGTTTGACATTTGTGCTGTTTCTAGTTTGTTCTAGTTGACAGCCAAAGCTAACTAGGACAGGGCTATTATTATCAATATAAACATGAAGCTGCAGAGTCGAGTAATCCGTTAAAGTCCTTTTGCGGTTGTTAAGTATTCACTGCTTTTTGGCAAACACCCATGGAAAGAATTGCCGGGTCATAGCATATGTGTGTGCTGAACTTTTTTTCTTTCTTGCATTATGGCATGTGTGTAGATTCCTGCCACAGCACACATGTGAGATTAAAGGTCAGAAAATGGGAGTTGACGCTCTTCTCCCATTATGTGGGTCCGGGGGACCAAACTCAGCTTGTCAGTTTAGACAGCAAGTGCTCTTTCCTGCCGACCTGTCTCACTAATCCCTGTATCAGACTTTTCAAAATCGCTGCCTCACTCTTCTCAGAGCGGCTGTCCCACTTCCCCAGTGCTTCATCAAGGCCGTGTTGCCAGTCTTTTCAACATGAGCGCGCGTGCGTGCGCGCGAGTGTGTGTGGCTGGACCACTTTAAAGATCTGGCGGCAGGGGATGGGGTGGGGGGGAGGTTACTTGTTACTTATTTTTAAGTATTTGCCTGAAGGTATGTATATGTACCACATGCATGCAGTGCCCTTGGTGGTCAGAAGGTGGCACCAGTTCCCTTGGAAGAGGAGTTACAGGTGGTTATTACACACCATGTAGTTTCAAGGAACTGAACAGACTCCTCTTTGAGTAGTGCGTGCCTTAACCACATACTGCTGTAGTTTCCAGTTTGATCTTCTAATGAGCAATTAGGACATCTTTGTCTCCTGTTCTCCACCCCCCCTCCCTTTTTTTTTTTTTTTTTTTTTTTTTTTCCTTTGATAGGGTGACCCAGGGGAACTCACTGTGTAGACCAGGAGAGCCTTGAACTCATAGATATCCACCTGCCTCTGGGGTTAAAGGTGTTCAACTCTCCTGTCACATTCTTTTGTTGTTTCTGAGAGAAGGACCTGGGTACAGACTATCCTAGAACCAGCTTCACTAAATGTAGTTGAGGATGATCATGGATTTCTTTCTGATCTTCCTGCCTCCACTTCCTGAGTGCTGGGATTACAGGTATACCCACTAAGGCCAGTGTATTTCATGATAGGGATGGAACCTGGACCTTCTTCAGGCTCAGCAAACACTCTACCAACTGAGCTCCCTCTTTAGTCAATAGAAGACTAACTACATACAGAAGCTGAGGCAGCTATGGTAGGAAAGGTTAGCAGTGGGTTTGGAGCTTTCCAAATGGTTAGAATTTTCTTAGGACAATTATAAAAGTCATTGTTTTACTTATAAAAGGCACCATTAATAGGTTTTCTGCCCACCCCCCCATAATAGGTTTCTTCACCAACATAGTGAGTCTAATCACACCTAGTTGAAAAAATACAACAGGTTTATTTGAGCCGAGCACCTCCTGGGCAGGCTCTCCAGTACCAGTGATGGAGGCAGAGAAGCCGCATACCCTAACTAAAGCAGGGAGGCAGGGGGACTACATAGCTTGTAGGCGGGGGTGATGATGTGTCCACCACCTTGGGGGTGGTGCCCAAGTAAGGTCAAAAGCTGGAATGCTTAGATGGGGACTGAGGCTGCTGTCGGCAGTAAGGGAGGGAGTTGCAGTGGTCACCAAGAATGTGGCATCGGGCTCTTTAGCTCCTTGCCTTTGTTATAGATTCTCTAAAAGGGCAGAGTTTGGAGAGAGACAGACAGGAATGAGGCTTTCTAGATCATGCAGCAGTGAAGTGGAGGTTCCAACTGAACATCCATATATTAGTTCAGTTTGAAGCTTAAAAATGACTATATTTTGGGGGCTAGAGAGATGGCTCAGGAGCTAAGAGCATGGAGTGCTCTTACAGAGGACCTGGGTTCAATTCCCAGCACCTACATGACATTTTATAACTGTCTGTAACTCTAGTTCCAGGGATCTGATGCCCTCTTCTGGCCTCAAGGGAACAGGATGCACATGGTTCATAGACCATACATGCAAGAAAAACATGAAAAAATAAATGGAAGAATTTAAAAAACTATAGTTTTGAAACTCTGCATAAAATCAAGGTCTTAAAAAAAATGCAATGGTAGTTATCACAGCCTACATGGCATGTTTCTCTTCTTTATTTTTCTTTTTTTTCTTTCTTTTTCTGAGACAGTTTTTCTGCGTAATAATAGCCTTGGCTGTCCTGGAATTTAATCTGTAGACCAGGCTGGCCTCAAACTCACAGAGATCCACCTGCCTCTTCCTCCCATATGCTGGGATTAAAGGCCTGCACCACCACTGCCAGGCACATATTTTTTAATATAGAGTTATGTTTTCAGGCATGGCATCTTATTCAAGGGTTATCCAGGCTTGTATCGTAACAGACATGTCCTCAAGGTCTATTGCATTGCTTTTTCCTCAACATGCCAGTACATTCAAAACATGTTTCAGAGAAAAAAAGTAATCTCTAGATTCCTTCCAGATTCTCTGTCAATGAAAACAAAGTCCACACTGAAACATCAACAAAGTATTAGTGATTGTTGATTGGTTTTGTGTTTTGATTGTTGTCTGTGGTAACAGGGATCTCACTCAGGGCTTCAATATGCTAGGGAAGAATGCTCTACCATTAAGCCACACGTCCAGTCCATAACTTAATTGTCCAGTTGATTCATCCAGCATTCATTCCCAATTGCCTTCCCCTTTTATTCCCTCCACCCCCATGTTTTCCCCTATTTAGTTAAAAAACAAAACAAAAAAAACCCCCACAAAATAAAACCCAACAACAAAAACAAAATCCCCTGCATCTCTGGAGCCAGCTGCAGTTGTGCACATCTGTAATCCCAACACTTGGGAAGTAAAAGCAGGAGGATCAGGAATTCAGAGTCATCCTTGAGGACATAGTGAGTTCCAGGCCATCCTGGGCTACAAGAAACATTGTCTCAAACAACAAAACCCACCCAGCAACAAAAAACCAAAAGCACAAACCTAAGGGCTCCTAGGTAAAAGCAGTTTGCATGCAAACAAACCTTTAGATCCTAGTCCCATCCCAGAACCTAGATTAGGTGGACAGCATCTATAATCCTAGTACTCCTAAAGTAAGGTGGCAGGCAGGGACAGGAAGCTAGCCTGGAGCAGACAGCACGGCAGAAACAAAAGACCATGCCTTAAAAACGAGGTGGACGGTGAAAACCAGCTCCAGAAAAATGTCCGGGGACCTCCACATGCTGTGTCATAGTCATGCCCAATCGCATTCACATAAGTGTGTGTGTGTGTGTGTGTGTGTGTGTGTGTGTGTGTGTGTGTGTGTGTAGATACCTTGTGTATGATGAGTACATGTGCCTGCAGTGGCCAGAGGAATCAGATGCTCCCTAGAGCTGGAGTTACAGGTGGCTGTGAGCTACTTGATGTGCGAGCTGGGAAATGAACTCAGGTCCTCTGGAAGAGCAGTACATGCCCTTAACCACTGAGTCATCTCTCCAGCCAATAAAACATTGTGTAGTTTTATAAATAACAAATATATTAAATATAATAAAAATTCAAATATAATTTAAAAATTATTATTGTGTAGTTCTGGCTGGCCTAGAACTCTATGTAAACCAGGCTGGCCCTGAACTCACGAGATCGTTCTGCTTCTCCTGTCATGCGCTAGCATTAAAGGTGTAAGTCACCATACCTGGCTAAAAATTGATTTAAACAAAAGAGAACCTTCATTTCTGGTTTTCCTTTATGTTCCAAAGCAGCAGTGTGACAGTTCTGGGCAATCAATCAGGTAGACCCAAAGTATTAAGGAGGCATACCCACCCAGTCAAAAAGTCAAAGTCTGGGCAAAGAAACAGTCCTTTTGTCCTCCATTTGCTCGAGATAGAGAATGCAAGGTCTGTTCGGGAATGGTGTCACCTCAGAGCCCCGGAAAGAAGACCTGAGAATAAGGCCTCATGCTGACCATGGCCAGAGCAGGAGGCTGGGAGCCTGGCTCAGGGCAGCACTGTGGCCTGCTGGGCCAACCCTGGACTTCCCATCCGACTGACTCTTCATTGTGTGGGACAATAAAGACGCATCTGTGTCGGCGGAGTTGGGTTTCTGAGCTTTGTTGCCAAGCCCGTGTCAGCTGATTGCCTCGTGTTTGTAGGATGCCATGAAGTCAGCTGCTTGCATCACACACCAGCATCCTCTTTATTCAGCCTGCTTTGTCAAGAACACACTGGTTTTAAAGGAACCTTTGACACAATCACATTTTAGCTCTTCCGTGAATTATCTTGGGGACCAAATTGAAAATACTGATGCTGGATAACCTGCTTTAACTCTGTTTTAGCAGTTATAAAAAATGAACCAGATATTTTAACTAATTAGTTGTGAGACAGGGCTTTGCTACATAGCCCCGAGTGACCTGGAGCTTCATATATAGACCTGGTAGCCTTGGATTTCTGACAATCCTCCTGCTTCTTTCCTGGCCTCTTAGTTCCTAGGGTCATGCTACTAAGAAGTGTCATGGATCCTCGGGAGGTGGGGCCTTCTGCAAATTTCTTTGAGCAGTGGGGACCTGGTCCCTTTCTGTCATCTTTTAATTATCTCTGCCACTGCCATCTGGTGCCTTGATGAGAAATCCAAAGCTATGTGATTGCTTTCTCTTAGAACTGTGAGCTAAATAACTTTTTTCCCTCTGAAAATCTGTTATTAGAGCATGAATAGGCATTTGGAGATCAGAGGACAATCTGCTGAGTCAGCTCTTCCATTCTGTGGCGCTGGGTCGGGAGATGGTCAGGATAAAGGGGCTGAACTCGAGTCATCAGGCTGGGCAGTGGTGCCCTTACCCACTGGGCCATCCTGCTGGCCTGCACTCTTCTCCTTTAACTGTCTCCTAAACTTTATCATAACACAAAGCTGAGCAGTACAAATGGCAGAGAACACATGGAAACTGGCTAATGGCTGAAAAACATGATACAGAGCTCTAAAAACACACCTATAAGTGAAGAAATCTGTGCAGCTTTTTTGTCTTCCTATATACTCCAAGATGGTCCTGATCTCAAGTTCCTGCTGCCTCAGCTTCCCGAGTGCTGGCGTTCCAGACTCAGCTGAAACATGGAAAACATAGTCAGCCAGGTGATTCCGGAGGAAGGTGTTTAGAGAAGCCTTCCACGAGGCAATGCAGGCCAGTGGAAAAGAGCACATGTCCTAAGCCAGAAGACTGCCTACACCCACACTCGCCCTGCAGTCCAGGCTTTATGACCCCAGGTAAGGGGCCGGTTGCCTTGGCCTGCTATGGCAAATGCCCATGGGCTGGGCACTTCAACCGCTCATTTACCTTCTTCCTCACCATTCTGGAGCTGAAGTCTAAGGTGAGTGAGTGTGCAGGCAGATAGGTCTCTGGTGAAGTTCTGCTTTGTGGGTCCCAGCAGGCTGCTTCTCCGTGACTAGATGAGGCTGTCTGGGATGTGTACACAGGTTTGCCTCTTAAGACTCCCAGCTATCCTAGCTCTAAGCACCCTGGGTTAGAATTCAATCCGAGAGCTTCGTCCACGTAGCAAACTGTCAGGGCCTTTCGTTTTCACTTTTTAAAGAAATTTTATTTGTTGTGTGTGTGGAGACGTATGCATGTGCTGGCACATATATGGAGGTCAGGGCACACCTGTTGGTGTCACTTCTCTCCTTCCAGCATGTGCTTTCCAGGATCCAATGCAGACTGCCATCAGCAGACTGGGCAGCTGGGGCCTTTACCTGCTGAGCCATCTCTGTTTTTGTGGTTTCTTTTTACCCAGGGTCTCAACATTTAGCCCAGGCTGTTCCTAAACTTGTGGGGATCCTTGTGCTTCCCAAGTGCCGGCATCAGGGGCCAAGTCACCACACTTGGTCTCATTTCCTACATTTTTAAGATTTAAAAATAGGTGATTACAGAAAAGTGGTTAAGTGGCATGTGAGTACAAATGCATTCATGTGAAGGTCAGAGGTCAGCTCGGGCACCTTGGCTCTGCCTCTGTAGCTCTGAGGTAAGCGCAGACAACCAAATGGGTTAGTGATGTGGGTTCTGGGAATCAAACTCAGGAACTTATGCTTGCAAGGCAAACACTTTACCGACTGAGCCAAGCCCCAGTCCTAAAAGGGCTTAAAAGGATCAGGTGAGTTACTATGCAAAGCTCTCAGAAGAGAGCCTGACCGGAAAGATGCTGCATGGATTTGATACTTACTGATGGCATTTTAGCGAGTTTCCTTCTCCTTCCACTCCTCTTCATCCCCACCCCACCCCTTCCCTCCTCATCCTCTTTTATTTTCTGTTATTCTTTTATTTGTGTTTGTTTTTCCGAGCCAGAGTTTCTCTGTGTAGCCCTGGCTGTCCTGCAGCTCCCTCTGACCAGGCTGGCCTTGAACTCAGAGATCTGCCTGCCTTTGCTGGGATTAAAGGCACACACCACCACCTGGCTCTTGTTTTATTTTGTGTTTTCTTATTCTTCTTGAGACCGAGCTTTACTCTGGTGCTCTGGCTAGTCTGGAATTACTTAATCCAGCCTGGCCTTGAACTGATAGCAATTCTCCTGCCTCAGTCTCCTGAGTGATGGGATTACAGGTATTCACAATCACACCTGATGTAGGAACAGGTTTTCATAACACACACACACACACACACACACACACACACACACACACACACACACGATTTTTTTTTTTTAAAGATTTACTTATTTATTACCTATACAGTGTTCTGTCTGCATGAATTTCTACATGCCAGAAGAGGGTACCAGGTCTCATTATAGATGGTTGTGAACCACCATGTGTTTGCTGGGAATTGAACTCAGGACCTCTAGAAGAGCAGTCAGTGCTCTTAACTGCTGAGCCATCTCTCCAGCCCCACGAATGGTTGCTAATACTGTACTATAAGCAAATGTGGCACCTCAGCTCCCAGCTGAAGTCTCAGCAAAACTTACAACTGTGTTGGGAAGGCATACCCATGTGGCCTCTGAGACTGAGACTTTTTAGCAACATTCTATGTACAAAGCCTTGTACATAGTAGGCATGCAATAAATACACATGATGAGTATCTGTAATCAGAGAAAAGGCAGAGTTAGTGTTGGACCCTAATTCTGGGGTCCTGATGGGCCAGTGGGAGAGCCCCAAGGGACACAAACACCAAAACCAGGAGATGCAACAAGCAAGAGGTGTTTATTGAACGAGTGCACTCGGGTGACAGCAATCCCGGGGAAAGCTGCACACCCTCCAAAGGATACAGGCTCCTTTTTATAGAGACAAACCGCAAATCAGCATGCCTTTACAGTTGAATGTTCCACTGCATAAACAAATATAACACATCTTTCCACATTTAACATACTTTGCTGAACAAAACCTACTCATGAGAGAATGGGATACGAAGGTGGTATGATAGTTGTGTGATACAAGGCTTTGAGGCAGGAGGATCAAGACTTAGGGGCTGGTCTCGGCTATAGAACAAGTAAAAAGTGCTAAGAGTAACTTCATGCAAACATTAAACATTTTCAGTATTTTGGTATACCGTTAAAATGTTCAGTACAGGGGACTGGAGGGGTTAAGAGCACAGGCTGCTCCTCCAGTCCTAAATTCAATTCCCAGCAACATGGTGGCTCACAACCATCTATAATGAGATCTGGCGCCCTCTTCTGGCATCCAGGCATATATGCAGACACATTTTAAAACAAGAATCCAAGCATTTACATTTTAAGTGCTTTGTATTCTTTCCCACACTCAAGCCAGGGTTTTTATGTGTGTAGCTTTGGCTGTCCACAAACTCACAGAGATCTGCCTACCTCTGGGATTAAAGGTGTGTGCCATCACTGCCCAGTCCAGGCTACTTTCTTTATATTCAAATCTGTAACCTTTTCTTGGTTTAAGAATCTCTCTCAATAGCCCATGCTTCTGACCCTCTTGCTTCAGCTTCCCAGTTGCTGTGGCTATAAGTATGTGCCATCACACGCAATTTCCTTAAACATTTACACATGGTCTTACTAAACACAGGAGACTTGACATTTTCACTTCAGAACCATGGGATTATTTCTTCTTCAAAAATAATTTTTTTAAAAAATGACAAAGCTTGGGTGTTGGTGGCATACACCTTTCATTCCAGCTCTTGAGAGGCAGAGGCAGATGGATCTCTGCAAGTTAAAGACCAGCCTGGTCTACAGAGCGAGTACCTGGACAGCTAGGGCTGCACAGAGAAAACCATGTCTTGAAAACCAAACAAAAAAGACAAAGCATTTTTACTCCTTTTTCAAGTAAAAACTTTATTACTTAGGTCTAAAAGCCTGTCAAGGGAGTTTTACTAGCTCAGGGCTCAGCAGCTGGAGCTGTTCACTGTCTGGACTTCACAGAGAGCAACACTTGGCTCTTAAGAGGATGGCAGTCACTTGGGCAAAGGTAGAAGCAAGGTCTTGGATTCAATTCCCAGCACAAAGTGAACCTTTTAAAGAACCCTTTCATTCCTGTGCCGTTAGGGTGTCTCTGAGAGGCTGTGGCAGCAATATGCAAACAGCCCCACCTGCCAATCACCCAAGACTGCTGTTCCAAGCAATCTGTTCTGCCTCCAAAGACTTTTAGAACCTGAACTTTTTGAGATTGAACAAGTTGGGTGTGTGTGTGTGTGTGTGTGTTTCTCAGGGGCTTATGATGTTGATAGTACATGGGACACACAGGCCAACATCTCAGACTTTATATACTACCCTATGGTACACAGCTGTTTACAAAGAACCTAACAGCTGTTTCTATTTTTTTGTGGTTCTAAATGTTTACTAATATGCAATTAAACACATTAAATATCATTTAATCATTTGGAGAGAAAACGCTGCTTGGTTTTGGACTCAACAACTAAAATGCCTCCGCATGTTTTTTCTGATAGAACGGTATGTACGGGAGCTCTTGGCTGGCTGAGTAGGTGAGTGGTTAACAGGGCAGCCAGGGCCTAGGAGCTAACCTTTGTTTCAATCCCTCCTCCTCTCTACCCTCAGATGCTGATGTGTAGCACAAATAGAGCTTTGTTAGACAGTTTTGCTGGGTGAGCACTGAGTCATTACCACCACCCTCCAGATTTTACTTACAAACTGTTAAAAGTGATCTGAGTGGCCCTTCTTCACAATTCATGACTCCAAGCTTTAAAAAAAGTGTCAAGCCAGGCAGTGGTGGCACACACCTTTAATCCCAGCACTCAGAAGGCAGAGACAGGCAGGCAGATCTCTTGTGAGTTCAAAGCCAGCCTGGTCTACAGGGTGAGTTCCAGGACAGTTTGGGTCACACAGAAACTGTCTTGAAAAACAAAAAAGTCAAAAACCCTACCAATAGCTACTAATGACCAAAAATGTGTATAGCTCCCACTCCCTCACAGGGCTTCTCTGCATTGCTTTGGAGGCTGTCCTGAAACTCACTCTGTAGACCAGGCTGGCCTCGAACTCAGAGATCCAGATCCTGCCTCTGCCTCCCGAGTACTGGGATTAAAGGTGTGCGCCACCAAAGCCCAACATAAATGTGTATACTTGTAATACCTAGAGATTTTTTACACATGCTTTTTCAGGGGCCTACTGACAAAAGAAAAAAAATCTCAGCAAAACCAGGGCCAATAGCAAAAGAAAACATAACTCAAACAGGTATGGAGGTGCACACTTGTTACCCTCGTACTCGGGAGGCCATGTTTGCCACAGTCTGAGGCCAATTTCCACCCCCTTCCAGTCCAGCCAGGGCTCCAGTGAGACCCTATCTCAAACTGTCACCAACTGTGACACCCTCCATTAACGGCATTTTTATTAACACATTTGAAAACTTTTTAGAGCCTGAGTGCTTGCCTGCATGTATGTGTATCCGAATATTTTATGTACAATGTAGTGGCCAGAGACCAGACGAGGGTGTTGGGTTCCTTACGAGCTGCACCATGGGTGCTAGCACCTAAATCTGCTACTCTATGAGAGTAGCGAGTGCTCTTAACCACTAACCCTCGCTCAGCCTGACAATTTCCTTCCAAATTCCTATTTGTAACCGCCACTTCTAAACAAAAACTTAATGGACCACATAACCTTTTGAATGAGATTCTGTGTATACATGGTTGTATGTACAGTGTGTTCACAGGCCAGAGGCTGATGACCTGTCCAACTGTTCTCCGTCTTACTTTTTTAGACAGGGTCTCTTCACTGAACCTGGGATTCATCCGTTTTGCTGCTGGCTGGCTAGCAAGCCCCAAGGATGCACCGGTCTCCGCCTCCTGAGTAGCAGGGTTGCCACACCCAGCTTTTCACAAGAGTTCTAGGAACAGAGTATGGTTTCCAAGTTCACACAGCGAGCACTCTGCACACCTGAGACAGCTTCCCTGGATGAGTTTGGTAACATTTAAGTGTTGTGCATTTCCAAGTAATTAAGTATTAATGCCAAATAAAGATATATTAATGTTTTCAATTTATCAAATTAGTTTAAGGGTATAGATAAAATTTTAGTAGCTCAAAACAGAGTATTTCATTTATTAAAATATTGTATAATAAGCACCAGTGTTATACTGGTAAGTATTTTCCCTGCTAATATTTTGACTAAAATATACAACACAGCCATACAGAAAACACTTCTTTAAGTGACTGAACTGGGAGCACACCTGTAATCCCAGCACTCAGGAGGCAGAGCAGATGGAACCATGAGTCTGAGGCCAGCCTGGTCTACAGAACAAGTTCCAGGACAGCCAGAGCTGTAACACAGAGAAAGGTGGCCTCGGAGGAAAACAAACAAGAAACCCTAAGTGATTGAAAAGTGAGGCGATGAGTCAAAGGTAGAGAACTTAGGAGACAAAAGTCCCACTTATTGAAAGTTACATTTTATTTATAGTCTTCACTGATCTAAAATCAAAATCCTCATTTACAGCAAATAAAGATACCATGGGCTGTCCCTCTCCCAACAACAAAAAGTATTAGGACCAGAGGGTAGGAGTTGGGTTTTGAAAATGCATTTTATTTGTTACTGTAACAAAACCAATCAGGCATAAACTGAGAAACACTCTTCTGTAAAGTGAGTGCAGTGTTCTCTCTCTCATAGCTCTTCTAAGCACGTATGACACACACCACAGAGGTAGGAAAGGCCGTTTTTAATAAATTATCTTTCTTGTAGACAACTTCTCAAAATTAAACTGACAAAATGCTAAACCATGCCCTGGATGAGTCTCAGAGACTGCACCCTTTCCATCTGAAGACATCTGCTGGAGCGTTCTAACCTTTGTCCGGGAACTTGAGGGCAAGATCATCCAGGGTCAGGACCACAGCAGGAAAGCATCTACTGCCTCATTTGCCGATCCTCTGCACTACCCAGTCCTGCTGGCACAGAGGACAGCGATTGTTCTGCTTCACCCACAGGGACATGCAGCAGTTGTGAAAGGAATGGTTACATTCTCCCCAGACCACTGCAAGAGAAAGCAAAGCAGCTGAGCAGGAGGGTATGCACTGCATGCATGCAATCTGAGTACTGAGGCAGGAGTGCTGCCAGTTCTAGATCAGTGTCTCAAAAATACCAGCAATCAATCAATCCCCCAATCAACTGACACCACAGACTTCGATTTAAACAGTTAAGCTCAGGAGAACACGAAGGTGGGAGGGGAACATATGGAGGAATGAGTTCAGGGGAGGGATAAGCAGGGGGTGGACATAATCAACATATATTATGTGAGTGTATGAAATGAAAGCAAAATTTTAAAAAATTCTTCAAAATTAAATTACTAACTTCAAAATAATAATAATAAGCCCCCAAGAAAACAGTCATAGTATAATAATAATAGATGATGATGATGATGATGATAAGCCCCCCCCAAGAAAACAGTCATAGCTTGCCAGGCATTAGTGTCAGAGGCAGGTGGATCTCTGTGAGTTTGAGGCCAGCCTGGTCTATAGAGTGCCAGGCTCCAAAACAACACAGAAACCCTGTCTCGAAAAACCAAAAAGAAAAAAAGTCATGGTTCATAATCCTGAAAAAAATTGGTCAAGTGGTCAGGTATTTTTTTTTTTCTATCTACAAAAATATTTACAAGTAGAAGTTACATTTAAGAATAAATATGCCACTGAATGCAGGAGAGCTCACCCTGATGGCGAGAGCTGGCGGACTGACCAACCCTCCAACTACTGAGGCCCAGAACCAGGGTTATGTGTTGGTCTACCCTTAATATCCTAATATCCACCTCCATCTGTGATGAGAGAGAGAGGGAGAGAGGGAGAGGGAGAGAGAGGGGGGGAGAGAGAGAGAGAGAGAGGGAGAGGGAGAAAGGGAGGGAGGGAGGGAGAGAGGGGAGAGAGAGAGAGAATGAGAATGCAGGTCCTGTGGACCCAGGGCTGGAGAATCTCCATGACAAAGGGCAGCAAAGGGATGTCCAGGAAGAGTCCTAATGAGAGCCCAGTGTTGATGGTAGAGACCAGTGGCCTTAAATCAGACCAATTTATTCTTTGGGATAAATCCCTGCATGTAAAAATGTATGAACTATACCACACTGCATGACTCACTATACCACACTGCAGCTACCATGATGAGATTTTTTTGGGGGGTGGGGAAATGGGTGGGATCAGTAGAAATGATGAGAAAGACACAAATAAATGAGAGGGGAAGGAAGGAAGGAAGGAAGGAAGGAAGGAAGGAAGGAAGGAAGGAAGGAAGGAAGGAAGGTGGGTGGATGGATGCCACTGGCTGGGCGTGAGTTCGAGGTCAGCCTAGTTCTAGGACAGCCAGGGCTGTTACACACAGAAATCCTATCTCAAAACAAAACAAAAAAAAGACCACTGTGATTTGGGGGTGAAGTCACAACTCCTAGCCCCTAAGCAGCTCTATTTGGTGTCTTCTGAAGTTAGGAGATTAAAGGACTTGAGTCTGTTGTAGTTCCTAGACCTCTTCAGCCATGGACTGACCTTAGGGATCATTTGTGATTTCCTTTCTTTATAACATCCTCCTGGTTTTTATGTACCAAGATACAATGTTTCACAGGCTCTCAGCTTACAGGGGACTATTATAAACAGACAGTAGGCACCTAACACCATCAGCAATTGATGGTACATCTACTGAGCTGTTTTTCTGAGTGTGGTCACGAAGTCCCAGCACAGGTAAAGGATCACTGAAAGTCCAGCCTTGTCTATATAGCAAGTTGTCAAGTCAGAACCACAGGAGACCAAAACCCAAACCAGTCAACCAATCCCAAAGTTACCAGCCAGCAGACAGTGCAGCCACTCATCTGACAACTGCATTTTCAGAGTGGCTGGGGAGAAGCAACCCTCTGTGACCAGGTTCTTTGCTCAGATAGGTAGGGCCTTGCTACACAGCCCAAACTGGCCTGGAATTCACTATGCAGGCTATGGTAATTGCCCTGTCTCAGGCTTGCAAGGTGCTGGCATTACAGATGTAGGCCAACATGCTCCCTTGAAATCTGTCCCTCCTTTCTTCTTTCCTTCCCTTCTGTCCCACTGACTCTTGTTCTTTTGTTTTTGAGACGGCCTCACTCCATAGCCATGAATGGCCTGGAATTTGCTAAGATAAAACAGGCTGGTGTCCAACTTGCAGTGACCTTCCTGTGTCCACTGGAAATACAGGTTTGTGCCACCACTCCAGGCCCTGTGATTCTCTTAGCACGAAAATGTATTTCTTTCAGGTTAGCAAATTTATCTCATTAAAGTTTTTTGAGAATTAAAACATTTATTAGAAAGATGGGTGGATTCTTTCCCTTTTAGTTTTAATTCTGAAATTGTTTTTATTTCTAATTGTGTATAGGATAGGGCATGCAAGCCACAGCTTCACATGGAGGTCAGAGGACCTCTGTGGAGTCAGCTCTCTTCATCTTTAAGCGGGTTCTGGAGATCAAATTTACGTCATCAGGTCTGAGAGTCAAGCACCTTTACCGGCGAGTCATCTCACCAGCCCCTTAACTCTCGGAATGTGTGTATTAATAATTAATCACTACTTCATTTTCTTTCTTTCTTTCTTTCTTTCTTTCTTTCTTTCTTTCTCTCTCTCTCTCTCTCTCTCTCTCTCTCTCTCTTCTTTCTTTCTTTCTTTCTTTCTTTCTTTCTTTTAATCGTACTGACAAAGCCCTCTCTCTACCCCTCCCACCTCCTCCCCTCTCTGGAAAACAAGTCTTACTACATAGTGAAAGTTGGCCTCAGCCTTCCCAGTTCTGGGTTTCCAGGTCTGGGTAACAAAGGCCAGTTTAATAAAGTCACTTTTAATTGCAAATTCAAACATTCCCAAAGAGACATAAGAAACCCTGCAAGTGAAAAGGCAGGAGAACAATGACCACATACCAACACAGTCCTCTTGTTTGTTTTCTGCTTGACATCTGAGGCACGCATCTAAAAGCAAACAAAGCAAATCTCATCTGAGGTTCAGGAGGCAACACTGGAAACCCAGACCTTCAAAGTCAACCAAAGCCCGAGGGTCAGAGATGAAGATAGAGTCTCATATTACTAATTTCTCATCTAAAAATAACTACTTAAAGAGAAATAAAATACTTGGCATTCTACTAACTCACTTATGACCAATGTTTCTCAAGGGCTAATGATGGTTTTACAAGTTCATAAGACAAGATGGCTTGGCAGTGGTATTAGAGAAAGTCATTCAAAGATGCCAACTGCACCATAACAAATTATTGTAAGCCCACCAGCTTTCTCACTCACACAGACCAACCTTAGGGTTAGTTTACTTTTTAGACACAAATGTGACTATGTATTCACATTAGTTCATATACACATAAACATCTAGAATCCTCGAAGGAACCAAAACATTTTTGTTTTGAGACAGGGTCTTACATAGCCCCTGCTAGCCTCTAACCTAAACTGCCATATTACAGATGATGACCTTAAAATCCTGCCTCTGCGTCCTGACTCAAAGTTTTGGGATTACATGCATGTGCCCCTGGTCCTGCCCAACAATAAAATGTAGGATGGATCAGGAAGGAGTGTGTATGTGTGTGTGTGTGTGTGTGTGTGTGTATATCCCCTTAATATTTAAATCACGTGACCATATAACTTCTTTGAAAGTTAAAGGCTTTTTTCTAAAAAAAAAATTTTGTACGCAAAATTCCTTTCCTTTGAGACTGGGTTTCATATTGCTCAGGTTGGCCTCAAACTACATAGCCTAGGAAGGCCTGAACCCCCAATCCTCAATGCATTCACACAACAATGCCAAAGTACTTGAATAAATTACTTAGGAGTAAATACTACAAATAGAAACCTAAGAGAATGCTAAAAATTTTCTAAAATTCAATCAGTACAACACTTTAGGGACCAATGCAATTGGTTCACTCTTTAACTGTCTAAGCAGTCCAGGCTCTCACTGACAGAAAAGGCTTGTTTTTAATTATGTATGCGTGCCTAAATGTGGGTATGTACATGCAGGTGCCCTTGAGGGCCAGAGGTGCTGGACACTGCTGGAGCTGGAGTTACAAGCGGTTTGTGAGCTGCAGAACATTGGTGTTAAGAGCAGTAAGTGCTCTCCACCACTGAGCCATTTCTCTAGATCCAGAAGTAAAAGAAGCTGAGGAAGGAGGACCCTGTGAGTTCAGGACTAGAATTGTTACACAATGTGTTGCTAGTAACAACACATTGAGTAGAAGAACTCAAAAGGTTTAAAAAAAAAAAAAAAAAAAAAAAAAGCCTGGCTCCAGCTCTGGTGGTCACTGAGCTCTAATGCTAGAATTGGCTATCCACAGCCTCTTTTGTAAAGGAGGCAACCAAGACTCCAAAAAGCCAGTGTGAAAGGTCTAAGCTAACACAGTCAGGCACTGTACCCTGGCTTCCACAACCTGGCTGTATATACAGGTGACCCAGCCTCTTCCCTATGCCATCTGCTCCTTTCAGAAGGTGAGGTATGGATGGAACCCAAGGGAGAAAGCACTTACCTATACTGCAATGGAATGACAGCCAACCTTAGAGTAAGAAGGCGAATAAGTAACTTCAAGATTAGCAGGATTAGCAGAAGCCAGGGCTGGAAAGATGGCTCAGTGGTTAAGAGCTCTCAAACAGGATGAGTTTAGTTCCAGTGCCCACCTCAGGGAGCTCATAACTGCTGTAACTCCCATCTCCAGAGGGATCACAAGTACCTGTGCTACACATATCCTCCAGACATATATACGATTATAAATAAACTTAAAAACAAAATATGGGGGCTGGGGCTTGCCACATAAACCTGGCTGTCTTAGAGCTCACTATGTAGGCCAGACTGCCCTTAAAATCATAGATCCACCTGCTTCTGCCTCCCAAATGCTGGGATTAAAAACTGTGCCACCATGCCCAGCAGGAGACAAACAACTGTCCTAAGTTCCCACACCTGTGCACACACAATAAATAAATCTAATTTTATAAATAAAAATCCATTTCTTAAAAAAAATCTCCAAATAAAATGTTTTTAATCTTTGGTTTTATCTTGGCTGGCCTGGATTTTCTGGATAGACTAGGCTATCATTGAATTAATATGCTGAGATCTTCCTGCCTTTGTTTCTAATGCTGCAATCACAAACATCAGCAACACTTGGGTCAAACAATCAATTCTGTGAATGATGTTCCTAATGCCCAGAACAGAACACTTCTAAGGCATACAATAATAGCCTTTCAGAATAATGCCAGGGATCAGGGTTAGTTTTAAACTAAAAAAGGAACTAAAAGGAAGTTTCATTTCTATGGTGATATAGTTTATGCTATAACAAATAAAGCTAGCCACACTAGTTAGCCACAGAGGCCAGGCAGTGGTGCACACACCTGAATCTGTCCGAAAGAAACAGCTCACACTAAAGTGATTCCAACACTTGGGATCACATGCCTTCAATCCCAGCACTAGGGAGGTGGAGACAGGGAGATGGCTGGGTAGAGAGAAGAAAATAAGTCGGGGCACAGACAAGGGGGAGATACAGTCTGAGGGTTCTACTGAATTAAGCACTAGTGGCTGGCTATTTCACTTCTTTGATATTTCAGCATCCCCCTCCCCCAATATCTGATTGTGGGTTTTGTGGGTTTTTTTTTTTAATTATTTTTAATACCCATTAGAATTTGTGCTACACATTTCTTCTAAACTAAAGTAATTCAGGATTTATTTATTTATTATTCGTTTCTAAGCCAGGGTCTCACTGCATGGACCTGTCTGGCCTCTACCACACAGAGATCAGGCTCTGCCTCTCAAGTGCTGAGATTACAGGTGTGTACCGTCATACTTGGCCAGAATAAAATAAGCTTATCCTGCAAAAGAACATCAACAAAAGCAACCAGGGCATGATGCTACAGCCTCCCAAGTGCTGGTATTTCAGAACGGTGCCACCACACTCAACCCCAAACTGGAAAAAACTCTTGATTCTAGGTTTAAAGTCTCAATGCCAAGAAGTGAGCACATTTTCAAACCATAAAAATGTAGTCATTTCAACTACCCATAAAACAAACAAAAGACACTGTTTAAGACACTGTTTAAGACTCTCACAGCAATTCGCCCCCTCCCCCCACCCCGAAAAAAGTTTTCTGTGTTTAAAAGCCCTGGCTGTAGACCAGGCTGGCCTTGAACTCAGAAATCCGTCTGCCTTACCTCCCAAGTGCTAAAAAAAACCTGTGCACACCACCCAACTCCCTGCTAACAGTTTTTTGTTTTGTTTTGTTTGTTTATGTGTATGGATGTTCTGCCTGCCTGAGTATCTGTGCACCATGTTCATACAATGCCCACAGAGAAAGGCCTCAGGTCTCCAAGACTGGAATTACAGATGGTAGTGAGCCATCATGTGGGGTGCTGGGAACTGAACTCAGGTCCAATTCCAGGGAATTGGAAGATCAGTGCTCTTAACCACTGAGCCATGTCTCCAGCCCACAGAAATTCAATAAACTCTCACATAACTTGTGTTACTTGCATATGTTTATGTGCCAAATGTGTCTAGTGCCCTCTGAAGCCAGAATAGTGTTGGACAAATCGGAACTGAAACTATGGAAGGTTGTGAGCTGCCATGTGGGTGTAGGAAATCAAACTGAGGTGCTCTGTAAGTGCAGTCTTCACTCTCTGCAAACATCTCTCCAGCCTCTGGCCTGTTTGTTTGTTTTGCTCAAGGCTGGTCTCAAACTCTCCTGCTTCAGCCTCCAGAGTATTACAGATGTTTACCACCACCTTGGAAGACTATGTCAAGCTGGGGAATGCAGCTCAGTTGGCAGTTTGCCTAGCATGAAGGAATTCAATCCCCAGCATGCCACAGACATGGTGGCTCATTTCTGCAAATTCCAGCGCTTGGAAGCAGTATGATCAGGAGTTCAAGGCCACACTGGACTAGACGAGACTGAACTAGTCCAAAAGAAAAACAGCCTCGAGGGGTGGTGGCCCATGCCTTTAATAGCAGCACTAGAAAGGCAGAGGCCAGCCTGGTCTGCACAGAGAAACCCTGTCTCAACAACCACCAGTCCCCCAAGAGAAACTAACAGAGACGACAAAGACAGCTGGTTTGATGCGTTTCATCTGGTCCAATAGTTTCGTTTAAAATACTAAAAATGTTAGACTCCTAATGAAAGAAGAAGGTTCTTCGAAAGGACATAAAGTGGTGGGAAGGGGACATGATGAAGTTTCATGCTTCTGCATCAAGCAAAGGCTTTTCTATCCTTGGATCCCCATACATCTTAAATACTCTTGGCCCTCGCTTCAAGACATGCGAGCTCTATCTAACTCGTCAACGTAAAATTTAAAAGCCGGCCAAACAGCAGCTGCACCGACCCCCACACAAACGGCTGCGCATCACTTCGGTGGTGACTGAGCCATGAAACGAGATCCGCACGGTGGTGCAGGCTCGCAATTCCCAGAATTTGGGAGGTACAGGCAGGAACACCAGGGGTTCAAGGCCAACCTCGGCTAAACGGGCAAGTTCCAAGCCAGCCTGAGAAACATGAGGGCCTCCACAGAGATAATTAGTTAACTAATTAACTAACTGAACCCTTAGGTCCACGAGAGGGCTCCGCTGCGAAGTTTGCTGGCCGCTGGGCTACCAACACAAACCCGGAGGTTCCCCACGGCATCCGAGGGGTCACCCAGCTGTGTAGGGCCCAGTGCTCCCCGGCGCAGCTCGCCCGGCAGGCCGCGCCACAGTCCAGAGCCTTGCTTACCCATCACCTGGACCCTACAGATGGCGCAGGTGTCGCACTCAACGTCCCAGCTCCACATGGCTACCGCGTTCCACTTCTTGAGGGAGAACATCTTGTCGGCCCCCGACTTGGGGCCTGCAGTCGCCGAGTGTGAGGACAAGACGCAGGGTTCCTCGCCGTCCTCCACGTCGGCCATGGCGGCGGCGCAGAACAGCGACGCGGACGTTGGGCGTGGAGGCGGGAGGTATGGCGGCTCAGGAGGGCCCAAATGCACGCCATAGCGCCTCCCGCAGGTACGGCCGCGCAGCCGGCGGTAGGCGGCGCTGATTGGCTGACGCTGCCCGGTGACGTCACGGGGCGGAGCCTGCACCGGGAACCTCCGGGCACGCTGCTATTTATTTATCCCATAGTGGAACTTGGACATTTACTGCCTAGCCGGCAGAGATCAGTATGCGAGAGCTGCCCTGCGTCCTGCTTTATTGAACTTGGAGCTCTCAGAAATCACCTTGTTTCTGTCTTCATTTGTCCCCTCTCTCCCAAATGTGAACTTTCAGAGTAGGGAGAAAAGTCTCTCCATCACTGTAACCTCCATATCTTACAAAATGCCTGGACACAGGAGATGTGTGTGGCTTGTTAAATGAAGGCAAGACTTCAGAGATCCAGGAATCCGGTTCAGTGGGTCTCAATTTGGGGATGGGAGTCTTGGATTACTCTTTCTTTTTCTTTCTTTCTTCCTTTCTTCCGTCTTTCTCTACTTTTCTCCCCCTCCTCCCCCTCCTCCCCCTCCCCCCAATGTAGCCCCGGCTGTCCTGGAACTCTATGAAGACTAGGTTGGCCTTGAACTCCGATTCATTTGTTTCTGCTAGGATTAAGAGCACCTCGACACCCTGCATCTTGGATTTCTTTACACTTAAAATTTATTAGGACTTGAACTTTTTCGTCGTGGTTTTATTTGTTTGCTTGTTTTTGCCTTGTTTTGGTTTTTCCAGACAGTGTCTTGACTTTGTAGTCCTGGCTGTCCTGGAACTACCTCTGTAGACCAAGCTTGCCTTAAACTCACAGAGATCCCACAGCCTCTACCTCCCTAGTGCTGGGACTAAAGTTGTGCGCCACCACCCGAGCTTTTGTTTCTTGTTTTGAGACATGGTCTCACTATGTAGCCCCACCTGGCCTGGAACTCACTGTTTAAATCAGGCTGGCTTTGTACTCACAGAGGTCCATCTGCCTCTGCTTCGGCAGTGCTCAGATTAAGGGTGTGCACCACTAGCCCTGGGTACTGGGACATGCAAAGGCTTTTGTTTATGTAAAGATAGTTGGATTTGGTTTATTTACTAGCTTTGAGGCAGTTTCCTCTTTTAAACCGAGTTGGCCAGGGACTTGTTATGTAGCCCAGGCTGCCCTGGAACTCATAATTCCCCTACCTCAAAAACTTCAGTGATCCCACATGCTATATATTTTCTGGAAATTTCCACTGTGCACTGTTAAATAAGAGTGGAAAATGGGAATTGATACAAAATATTGTTAAACAAAGAAAAAGGATCCCAGAACCCCTATAGGAGGGCTCTTGGGGCTAGTTTAAGTTCTTTTTTTTTTTTTTTTTTTTTTTTTTTACATGTAATGGAATCCAGAAAGTGACATTATGATGATCATAGGACTATCATGTGAAGGTGCCAGTCTTGAAACCAGGTTTCTATAGGAAACCTAGGGTCACCTCCTGTTTTTCTAAGCAAAGTAGGTATCTCCCATAAAGATGGGAAGCTGAGTTGTGGAGAGTCTCAAGGGGTGTCTGAATCCACTACACCCTGTGGTCAAGTGTAGGGACTCAGAGCCTTGCTCCCATCACTGGCCTCTCACTATCTGCTTGTCCCCAAAACCCTTCCTGGTGCCTGGAGAGGGGTTAGAAGACAAGAATATGTAAAACACTGAGTGTGGATTCGGAGTCCTGTTTGGGTGGATGTGTGTGTGTAAGAGGTGAGGTTAGGAGTTGGGGAGACAGAAGGCAGAGTGGACAACTGGCCTATGTGTCTTAGTTGTTGACTAGAGCAGAGCAACAGTGGAGGGAGACGGGGATCTGCCCACACTTTATGAGCCAAACAACCGCTCTTGGACAAGCCTGAGTTAACTGCTAAAACATGTCTTCTGCTTATGCAACAAGACGACCCACAATCTGATGCTGATGGCTGTACGTGATAGATGGTGAATGAAGAGGGAAGGAAGCAGATGAAGATAAAACACACCCATGGTGGAGAAACCCAGCAGTCAGAGGGAAGGAAGGAAGCTTAGATATGGGTACTTGAAAGGAGGAAGGCTGAGGAAGCACGAGGGTGGACCATGCCTACGGCTGACCCTACAGAGGACTGTGAGATAAGGATAGGATGGAGAATGGGGGAAATTTGCAGCGTGGATATCTAGTTCTCAGGAAGGACTTTCAAATGATGGAGAACAGACATGCAGATGTGCAGCATCACATATAAGCAAATGTGTGCCGGGAAGATGGCAGAGCAGACACAGACAAAGAAGGCCCAGGCTATGGGGCTTATTCAAGCACCTAGAAGGAGGCCCTGTGATCTGCTTTTATGTCCCAACAGGCTTTGTCTTAGTTCAAAGGCAGCCAGAGGGCAAAGACTATGGGAGAGCTTGGATGAAAAAGCCGAACATACCTGCCTCATGTCCTGCTCAGCTCATGTTGACCGCCATTCCTCAGGTTACTCTTACCAACTGGAGAGTGTTGTGGACACTCCCATGCAAGCTCTGTAATACCCCTCTGGAGAAAGGTACAGAGAACCACTTTGATTAGGCAATTAAAAGCATGAGAGTCCTCAGTGAAGAGCATCGACTACACTTCTAGAGGACCCAGTTCGATTCCCAGCACCCACATGGCAGCTCACAGTTGTCTGTAATTCCAAGCTCTGACTCCCTCACACAGACATATGTGCAGGCGAAACACCAATGCATACAAAAAAGTATATGAGTCCTTCATTGGTCTATGACCAACATTGTGGGATATTCACAAGGGAAGACTGCTCAGATATGGGTTTAAGCCAATAGAAAGTCTTTATAAAGTCAGGCATGGTGGCTTATGTCTTTAATCCCAGCACTCAGTAGGCAGAGGCAGGAGGATCTCTGTGAGTATGAGACCAGCCTGGTCTATAGATCCCAGTGTAGCCCCAGCTGTGGTTGTTTTGTTGTTGTTGGTGGTGGCGGTGGTGGGTTTTTTTGTTTTTTGGTTTTTTTTGGTTTTGTTTTTTTTTTTTTTTTTTTAACTCTAGAGACCTGCCATTCAGCTCCAAATAAATACATGAAGATTTATTCTTACTTATGAATGCCCAGCCTTAGCTTGGTTTGTTTCTAGTAGCCTTTCTAACTTAAATTATCCCATTTATCTTTAACTACATTTTGCCTCTGGGCTTTTTGCCTTTTATTCTTCTCTATATATATTTTTCCCCTTTTTACTCCATGGCTGGCTGTGTGTCTGGGTGGCTGACTCCTGATGTCCTCCTCTCCATCTCCTTTTCTCCTTCCTCCCTCTTCCCATTCTTTTCTATCCTAGATTTCTCCTCTTATTTATTCTCTGCCTGCTACCTCACCTAGTTGTCTCTCCTGCCTAGCTACTGGCCATTCAGCTCTTTCTTAGACCAATCAGGTGTAACACCGATTTACAGAGTTTAACAAATGCAACATAAAAGAATGCAACACATCTTTGCATCATTAAACAAATGTTCCACAGCACAAACAGATGTAACACATCTTTAAACCACTGTTCCACAACACCCGAGCTTTTCTCATGGTGAGCTTTTAAGCACAAAAACCATATCCTGGGTTGACATACTTTAGTTAACAAGAAAAGTTAGCCAGAAGCAAACTATAGAAGGCTAGCACATTTGAAGACTTTGCCAGAACTATGGGCTTTCATGGATTAGGTCTTTGTTTTAGTTTTGGCCGGTGGTGCTGTCTATGTGCTGAGTTTTCCAGCCTGAATGATACTTCCATCATGGGGTCAGGTAGGCTAAGGTCTGGGGCCCAATTACAACTACCATTAACCTCATGCTTCAGAGTCTCTTGATGTGGAAGCTCAGGGAGGGGTATAGTGTTTTAAAATGCAAAAATCACACAGACCATAATTCACATGACGAAGTAACCTCAAAACATTCATTCCTGCCAGAACATCATGAGTACTTCTGACACAAGGCAAAAAATTATTTTTGACTTATACCTTCTCCAATCATTCTAGTTTATATCAGTAATTTTGGTTGATACATCTGGGTCATGGTCAAGGCCTTGGAAATTCAAATGTGTCAGCAGGGTAGATGTGGCCATTGTGGGAGTGGATTTGGGTAGAGGGCTGAGAGCTGTCTAAGCAAATACAGGGTCAGGACAAGATGGCATTACCATGATCACTTCTCCTCAGTGGGAGTCTGTTCCTTTGTCCCAAACGTCGAAGAGATGCTTGGGTTTGCTTCAGAGACTTGCTTCCTTTTAACGCAAACATGTTTAAGCCCTTCGGGGAAAAAAACCCTATTCCCATCACAAGTGGATGTTTCCACTGTTTATTTCTTTGGTTCTCATTTTCTCATTCCTTCATGCCATTCATCTTTATGAAAATAATCTTTCTGTGGTTAAAGAGGAAACGCTCTCCAGGCCCTCTTAACTTCAGTTCTTGGCGGCTTGTGAGTCACACAGACAAGAAGGCTAGCAGGAGAAAAAGCAGGTTTTTTATTTGTACAAGTAGAATTCACAGAAGAAAAGACAAAGGCAGCCTGGATTTAGAGTTCGTATTCCAGCTGAAAAAGGGAGAGGGAGGTCAAGAAAAGGGGGGTGGTGTCTTAGTTTGCTTTCTTTTTCTATGAAGACCATGAGCAAAAGCAACTTCAGGAGGCAGCAGTGTTTAGTTTATACGTCTAGATCACAGCTCATCACTGAGGGAAGCCAGGGCGGGAAAGAACTCAGGGTGGGAAGAAGCCTGGAGGTAGGAACTGAGGCAGGGACCACGAAGGAATGCTGCTTACTGGCATGTGCCCATGGCTTATTTAGCCTGATTTGTTATACAAGTTAGGACCACCTGTCCAGGGGCACCACCACCCACAGTGGTCTGGGCTCTCCCATATCAACAGTTAGTCAAGAAATTGCCTACAGATTAACGGAGGCATTTTCTCAATTGAGGTTCCCTCCTCCAAGATGACTCTTGTGTCAAGTTGACAAAAAACTAACCACTACAGGGTGCTATAGGAAATTTCTTTTAAGATAAATGGAACCGCATTGTTTGGTCTCAAGGAAACCTGGGACAAGTCTCCTCAGTACCTGTAGCGCTTCTCACTCTGCCCCTATCCTAAACCTCCCCCTCCCAGGGACTGGGCTTCCTTTCTCCTACCCAGGTGCCTACATAACTCAGCCATGTTAGCTACGCCAATCTCTTGGTCTGGTGGTCTCTTGGTCTCTTGGCTGGGACGCCTCTCTTGGTCTTTGGCTCCTCTCTTGGTCTTCCTTCCCCTCTCTCCTCTCATGGTCCAGTTTAGTCTGCTGGCCATGCTCAGTCTGGACTCTTCCCTCTGCCTTCTTTCTCCCTTAGCTACAATAAAAAAAATCTTCGTACGTTGGGAAATTTAAGTACTTGTCCCTTACAGCTCTATTCTGCCCACCCAGATGTAGAACTTCCATGCAAACAAGGTTGTTTTCAAAACTTTCTGGTGCGCAGTGCAGGTGTGCCTGGACCCCAGGTGTGGGTGGTGCATGGCTTCCTCCTATGCTTAGCGCATCCCCTGGCGTGGGTATATAAGCCCATTACTCTCTGTATAAACAGTGGTGGCAGCAGCTTCTTCATAACTTCTCGTGATGGTCAGTTAAGTGTTTCAATCCCGACACCCTCCGCCAATCTCGGTCCCAGGCCATTAGGAGTAGTCATGTTCTCCTCTTTTTATTTCATTTACTCATTCACCCATGAAAAGAGAATAGATGTGAGACACCAGAGTTTTGTGACAATGATTGTGCTGTCTTTTCTGGCAACTGGGTCAATATTCCCTAGTTTTTAAAATCCTAGGTAAAAGATTTATGACCATTTGTTAAACCTGAAAATTGTTGGAAGACCAAATCTATGGTTTTCTAATTAAAGCAAGCATACTGGCCAGGTAGATGGATTTCCAGAGAATGACGTTGAATTAGGTTAGCCAGGTGCTCATAAAGGCAAAACTCTCAAGGCTACACATATCCGGATTTAATGCAACTGGGGGCAAGCATACATCCTGATGTATTTCCTCTATACACACCTCCCACCTACATGTGATCAAGCATAGCCTGTGCAGTTGGAGCAATTAATCTTGTTTACTAGAGTGAACCACAGTCCCCAACATTCCAGAAAGTTCTCTCTCCTTGGACAAGTAGAGCTTACAGGTTAGAGGCATTTTTGTTTTATAGATCTCTTAAGCACAGTAATTTAAACTCAAAACATAACTTTAACCCTCACATTTTGAGATCTTTGCATAGATAAGACACACTGTGAGACAAAACAAAAAACTTTATTCATTGTTAGCAAGTGTCTACAGATCAAGACAGACCTTGTAGCAGGTGCACTGAGGACCTGTTACCTCATTAGGAAAACAAGACAGAACACCCAAATGTAATGCCGTTTGATTATTGAGCTGGTTGACGTCTCAACATGGTGGAGCAGGGACACTCTTCAAGGTGGTGTGGCTCAGTGGTAGAATGCTTGTGCAGCATGCCCAAGGCCCTGGAATCCTAGAACCAGAGGAAAAGTACACACGTAGAGAACATCTGAGCTCACAAACAATAGAAGGTTTCCTGGAGGCCAGAGCTCAATGTCAGCACAGAATGGGTCTGGGACTTCTCCCAGGAAAGCCCTTCTGAGCAACTTCACTTCCTCCTACACTTCCTTTTTTCAGCTAGGGTTTCTCCCTGTAATCCAGGCCAACCTTGAACTTCTGCTTTAGTCTCAGTCTGCCTCAGTCTGCCTGGATCACAAGCATGCATACCACACCCAACTTCACTTATAGGCTGTGTTATAACGATATCAAATACAGAAGGAAGAATTGCTGCCATTCCCAGAGGCTCTGGGTGTTTCTTGGTCTTCTGTTGGACGGAACCCTGAAGTTCATTAGTCTCTTGCTCTTAGATGGAGGTGCTGTGGCCAGAAATTCCCAATCCTGCCTCTAACACTCAATGAAAAGTACGTGCACATACCTGATTGCACGCATATGAACACACACACACACACACACACACACACACACACACACACACACAAAAGTATATCAGGCTTTTTGGAAAATTCCTTAAATCTTCTATGACAAGTAGTCTTGACAGGATTTAGACTAAACTAGGGTGCACAACCATTTGTGTGTCTTCAAGGATGTGTGTGTGTGTGTGTGTGTGTGTGTGAGATCCACCCTAAAAGTAGGCAGCCCAATCTCACAGGTGGTTCATATATAAAGAGTTCTGAGGGGGAAAGCAGGATGTATCCATCTGCTCTTCCTGATACTTGCTGATTATGCCTCAAACAAACAACAATCCGAACTTAAATCTCAAGACACCTCTTTTAGAGACCTAACAGTTTTCCTGAGAAAGATGCATTTTCCAGTATAATTGTCATTGGCTTTTGTGGCAGTTTAAATGTAATTGACCCCCATGCTCATGGGGTGTGGCACTATTAGGAGGTGTGCATTTATTGGAATAGAAATGGTCTTGTTGGAGGAAGTGTGTTACTGTGCCGATGGACTTTGAGGTCTCATATATGCTCAAATTATGCCCAGGGTATCAATTCACTTCCTGTTGCCTGAGAATCAAGATGTAGGACTCAGCTCCTTCTCCAGCACCATATTATTCTGCTGCTGCCATGTACCACCACGATGATGGACTAAACCTCTGAAAGTGTGAACCACCTCAGTAAATGTATCCTTAGTAAGAGATGCTGTAGTCATGGGTCTTTTCACATCAATAGAAACCCTGACTAATACAGAAGTTGGTGCCAGGGAGTGGGGTATTATTGCTGTGAAAGGCCTGGCCATGTTTTTTTTTTCTTTTTGAGGAATTTGGACTTTGTGAGTTTGAGTGGAATGCTTTAAGCACTGCTTAATGAGCCATACCAGCAGGATCATGGAAGACAGTGTTGCTAAGAGTGATTTGGACTGTGGGGGGTGGCTCAAGAAGTTTCAAAGGAGGAGGACTTTAGCATGTTGCCTAGAAATCATTTTTGTGATATGTTGGTGAAGAATGTGTCTACTTGTCCAAAAAGTTTGTCCGAGGCTAAAAGGAAGGGTTTTGGATTACTTCACTTGGCAGAGGAAATCTCAAAATATAGTGTAGTTTAGACTCTGTTGTGTGGTCAGTACTGTTAATTCCAATGAAGATATGTAATGAAAAGGAGTAAGCTGAGCAAGGAAAAACACTGGAGAAAAAAGAGCATCAGAAAGTGGAATGGAGCTATGTGCTATATTCGAGGAGATAAACAGATCAAGAAATGGAGCTGGGCGTTGCTGGCGCACCATTTTAACCCCAGCACTCGGGAGGCAGAGGCAGGCAGATCTCTGTGAGTTCGAGGCTAGCCTGGTCTACACAGCAAGTTCCAGGACAGGCTCCAAAGCTACACAGGGAAATCCTCTCTCAAAACCCACCCTCACCCCTGCAAAAAGAAAAAAAAAGAAAAGAAAAAAAGAAAGAGAAAAAAAAGTGGAATAAAGGAAGTGGTGACCTCAGGACAAGATCCCACCCAGCTAAGATTCCAATTTGTGAAAAGGAATTAAAAACTTAGAGGCTGCCCTTGGACCTGTGACCCTCTTGCCTCAGCCTCATTAGTAGATGTGCCACTGGTAGAGTGGCAAAGCTGTAAAAACAGGATTTCGGTGAGATTGGCCATTGTCATCAGCCCAGAAAGCAATGTTTGCAGAGATGGCTAGCCTCCAAGTCACTCGGTGTTGCTTGAAGTAGACAATTTTTTTTTGAGACAGGGTTTCTATTGTAATTCAAGCAAACCTGGCCTACCCTTGGGGACCTGGCAAAGAGTGCCACCTCTGTGCATGGCAAGCAGTATCCTGGCTTTGTACTCAGGTGCGGAGGTCCCTTTAAGAGGTGAATGCTGCCCACTCCCCCCCCCTCCTGTTTCTCTGAGGAGGCAGCTGTCTGTCTGTCATTGTCTCTGTCTCTCTTCCCTTGCCTTACTCCCTTACATTCTCCAATAACCTTTCCACAGAAGTTCTGTCTGTAGGTCTTTGTATCCAACTGCTGTATTCCTAACATTTTTTTCTGTGTAGCTTTGGAGTCTGTCCTGGCACTCACCCTGTAGACCAGGTTGGCCTTGAACTCAGAGATCCTACTGCTTCTACCTCCCCAACCCGGCTAACGTGGAGAATTTTAAAAGAGATTGCAGACCTGCATGTAGCCCCCAGGTGACAACAACAACCCTAATCTCCTCACCCAGCCCAATAAGGGGTCCCTAGCTGACCCTAAAGAAGAGAGGCTGCCCCTCGCTAAGTGTGTTAATAAACAGTCTCATCTGCTGAAGGTCTGACTCTGCTCGTTCGTCTCTTTATTCTGACTCAGAAATGTAGCAGCCACCAAGTGCAGTTATTTCTTATTTGTATTTTACAGAAGGGCAAACTGATTTGCAGCGAGCTTTATTGCTTGCACAGCTAAAACTCGGCAGGTTTTTTTGTTTTGTTTTGATTTTTGGTTTTTCGAGACTGGGTTTCTAGCTTTGGAACCTATCCTGGAACTAGCTCTGTAGACCAGGCTGGCCTCGAACTCCAGAGATCCACTTGCCTCTGCCCCAGGAGTGCTGGGATTAAAGGCTTGTGCCACCAAGCCAAGCCCAGCGAAGGTTTTCCATAGATAAATCTGGTACATAACCATCTTCTTGGCTGTACCATATTGTGACAACCTAGACAATTAATCTGATCCTAATTATCATGCATAAACCATCATGCATGCGTTTGGAACCACACGGTTCCAAATCCCAGCAAACTGACTATTAAGAATAACAATCATGCTGGGCGGTGGTGGCTCGGGAGGGAGGCAGAGGCAGGTGGATCTCAAGTGAGTTCCAGGCCAGGTTGGTGTGTTCCTGGGTGGTCTCGGTTTGTAGTGTTTCCTGGAACCAGGGGTTGCCTTAAACTGAAAACTCAGGCCGACTTGAGTCTTGGCGTGGCAGCTGTATATCAAAGCGGCAGGTGTGCACTAAGTTGCCCTAAGCCCTATACTGGGTGCTTAGATCCATAAATCTGCTACCTCATTTTCCAAAGAAAAATTGAAACAGAAACTGGTAAAGGGCAATGGGTTTATTTACAATTTGGCCACAGTGGGGAAAAGAACAACTGCTGGTTTTTCTCTGTTCATTCTGCAACAGCGCTGTAACTCTGAGCTTGATGAGGCACAGGTCAGGGAATGTGAAGAACGGCGACTTGGTGGGTCCCGTGGAGACTTCCTGTGCCACAGCTCAGTGGGTCCCGTGGAGACTTCCTGTGCCACAGCTCGGTGGGTCCCGTGGAGACTTCCTGTGCCACAGCTCGGTGGGTCCCGTGGAGACTTCCTGTGCCACAGCTCGGTGGGTCCCGTGGAGACTTCCTGTGCTTCAGCTTCCTTCACCGGCACCAGGCGATTCCATCACCCTCCCCAGCATGGGCGTCCTGGGCCAGTTTCATTCTGTTTTCTTTCTGTGGAGGCTTGCAGTTGCGATGAAGTCTTGGTGTGCAGCCCTGCCTGGCCTGGACTCCCTATAGATGAGGCTGGCTTTGGATTTGAAGCAATCCTCCTGCCTCTCCAGTGTTGGGATTACAGGAATGTGTTAGCATGTCCAGCTTTTTTTTTTTTTTTTTTTTGTTTTTGTTTTTCTAAACCAAACATTCCTTTGTCATCTATCTTGCTTTTGCTGTTAAGAGCAAAGCAGCTCAGCTTTCTTCCTTCCTTCCTTCTTCCTTCCTTCCTTCCTTCCTTCCTTCCTTCCTTCCTTCCTTTCTTTCTTTCTTTTCTTTCTTTCTTTCTTTTTTCTTTCTTTCTTTCTGACTTTCTGTCTTTTTTTTAATTATTTATTTTTTATTTCTATTTATTTTTTGTTGTTGTTGAGACAAGGTCTCATGTAGCCCAGGATGACCTTGAACTCCCTATATAGCTGGAGTTGGCTTTAAACTCCATCTCCCAATTGCTGGGGCTACAGGCCTGTACTACCATACTGAATTGGAAAAGCTTTAGGTCCTGTTTCAACAGTCCTTAGCCTACTACACTATGGTAACCAACCACTCTTTGCATTTTCCCATTCATCAATTTTGCAGATGCTTACTCCTCTGCTTCTTGGTGTTGTCAACCTTCAATCAAGTTGGTGCCCAGCACGAGGGGCCTCCACCAGCTTGACATGGATAGGCTCATCACAGTTGGATATTACTGAGAAAGATGGACATGGTAGCTTTTTCCCCATCCTAGGCCATTTCGGATAAGGCAGAATCCAGCAGCAATAACTTCCTTAGTCATGATGTTACCAGTGAAACCTTAGTTTCCTCCTGATGATTTAGTGGCAGCAGGAACAGAATGAAACCCATAATTTAGAAACTGATTTGTGTCATCCAGGTGGTGACCAATGCCTTTAATCTCAGCACTCGGGAGGCAGAGGCAGAGGCAGGTGGATCGTTGTGAGTTCAAGGCCATCCTGGTCTACAGAGTGAGTTCTAGAACAGCTAGGGTTACATAGAAAAACCTGTCTCAAAAAACCAAAAACCAAAAAGAAAAAAAAAAAAAAAAAAAAAAAAAAAAAAGCTGATTTGTGTGATGGGACAGGTGCTGATGAAATGATGGCAATGAAAAATGTTTTCACACAATGATCAGTATCTTTCTAGATACGTCTGTCTGTCCATGGAGATAGATGACATCCATTTGGAAATATGGCATCTGTATTCAGTTTTTAACCTATGAAATAACGGACAGGAAATCATGAGTTAAGAAAATAACAAAGGCTGGGCATGGTGGATCCCCCTTTAACTCTAGAACTATCATGGGCAGAGGCAGGCAATCTCTATGAGCTTGAGGTTAGCCTGATCTACAAAGTGAGTTCCAAGCCAGCTAGGGCTATATAGTGGGTCCCTGTCTTAAAATTAATCAGTTAGTTAATTAAAATAAATTTAAAAATAAAAGAGACATATTTTCTTCCACCTTGATAGGGTCTCATGTTGCCAGACTAGCCTCAAACTTGCTATAGCTGAGACTGGTTTTGAATTCCTGATTCTTCTGTCTCTATCGCCCAAAGGCTTTGATTACAGGTGTGCACAACACACCCACATAATACACCTCTGGCTGTATCTTTCCTTTCTGGTGTGTGGAGACTTCTATGGTATAGATTGCTATGCTAACTTGCTATTAAAAGTGACAGTATACGGGACAGGTGACAGTAATGACTGTAGAAAAATGCCTTGGTTTACTTTTGGGGTTTATGTCTTGGACTTCAATAATAGCCAATAGACCCTCTACCCCACTGAAAACACCGTATCATATCATAAAAGGGCAAAGACCTTTGAGAAATGATCAAGGTAGCACTTTTGCATATGCTGGTTTTATTCATTTACTTATCTCTGTGTGTACATATTCAAGTATGTCTAGGTATACATATGTGTACATATGTGAAGGCCTGAGACCAACCTAAGTTATAATCCCCAGAAGCCATCTACCTTGGTGTTTCTTTTTTAAGTTCTTTGTACATTTGGTCATATTCATTCCTTTCCTCAACTCCTTTCAGATCCACTCTCCTTTCCTACCCATTTATCAAATCCAATTTCTGCTGTTCAAATACTACTGGGTGTTGAACCATCCGTTGGAGCATGGTCCATCTACCAGGAGCCACACTCTTAAATAAGGCTGGCTTTCCCTCTCCTTGCAGCATCAATTGCCAATAGCTCTTCAGCTAGAGTTTTCTGCCCACTTCCTCTCTCCATGCTGGGATTTTGTGGGCTTGAGCTTGCAAAGCGTTGGGGATGATGTTACAACTGTTAAGAGTTAATATGTGCAGTTTCCCTGCTGTGCCTGGAAAACAGTTTCCTTGTAGTCATCTTTCTGCCCCTCTTCCACCGTGATCCCTGAGCCTTGGGAAGAGATAGTGTGACACAGATGTCCCCTTCAGGCCTGAGCATCCCATAGTCTTTCATTCTCTGCCCCTTGGCCAGGTGTGTTGTCTCTGTATTATTCACCGTCTACCAAATTAAGGAGCTTTTTTGATGAGGATTGAGAGATGCACTAATCTTTGAGTATAGCAAGTTATTGGGAGCTAGCTTCATACTAATTCGCTTGGCATAATAATAGAAGTAGGTCCCATCTACAGGCCTATGACCGACAGGTTCTTGGCCCCTTTGTTGAATGGGCCTTAAATCCAATCAGAAAGTAGTTAGTTACTCCCATGACATCTGTCACAACTGCACCAGTGGGTGTGTCTTGCCATTATTCCACCCGGAAGGTTCATAGTAAGATTGATGATTGCTTTGTCTTCCAATAGTATGCACAGCAAGCACCTTCCAGCATTTTAAAACCAGCCAATAGGGACAAAGCCACCTGGCTAGTATCAGTTTGATTTCTCTACATTCTAATGACTCAAATGTGCTGTGCCTTCAGCAATAGGGTCTTACAATCAAGTTCTGGGGGGCAACTAAGAGCGTTGTCAATAGTCTGTAATTCTGAGGGTCTGTGCAACTTCATGTGCAAGAAACTCCAAAAGAAGTGACCCACTTCTGGCACTAGGCTTTTTATTTATTGAAGTGTTGTCTAGTAAATGGGGTATTGTTGACCCATTATAGGATAACTCCATTTAAAGTCCTTGTATGTGTATATTTTAGGAAACTTCTAGTAGGTTTTTATATGACTTTTCCAAAAGGGCTTTAGTGTTAGATAGCCATCCTCATATTCTCTCCTTTCCTGTGTCCTCTCATACCCAACCCCATTTTTTTTTTTTTTTTTTTTTTTTGAGGCAAAGGATCTCATCGGGATTTGAAGTTTGCTAATTAGGCTAGGTTGGCTGGCCGGGGATCCACTGTCTGCACCTCCCCAGCTCTGAGATTATAAGTGACACCCGCCCAGCTTTCTACATAAATGCTGGAGATCGAACTCAGGAGATCCAACTCAGGTCTGACACTTACACAAGGGCTTTACCAACCATGCTGTCTCTGGTTTTGCAACAACGAGGCAGCCAGGTGTGGTGGCGAACACCTTTAGTTCCAGCACTAAGGAGGCAGAGGCAGGTGGATCTCTGTGAGTTAAAGGTCAGTCTGGTCTGTGAGTTCCAGGTCAGCCAGGGCTCTTCTTGGAAAAACCAAAACCCAAATAAGCACAAAACAAAACAGAAAAAAAAAAAAAAAAAAAAATCCAACTTCACAAAAACCAAACAAACCCCCAAACCAAAAACAAACCAGCCAATCAAGCAACAACAAAAAAACAACAATAAAACCCAAGAGCCTTTCTCTAACTTTGAGGCTGAATCCAGGCCTCACACTCGGATGAGTGTTTCACGATTTTGTTACTTGAATAATTCGATGGCAGTCTTAACCCTGCGAAAGGCAGGCAGAACTGAGACTTGAGTCTCCTGGGGAACATTCCATTCTCTAGTAACTCAGAGAAACCAATTAAGAAAGAGAGGTGTGGGAGTGAACCTCACTGTTAATCCCAGCACAAGGAGGCAGGGGCAGGTGGATTTCTGTGAGCTGAGGAAAAACAAAAAAGAGAGAAAGAGAGAGAAAGAAAGGAAGGAAGAGAGGAAAGAAGGAAGAGAAGAAAAGAGAAGAGGAGAGAAGAGAAGAGGTGATATTCATTTTAGTTGACTGCAGGGTGTTTTTGATGGGGGGGCACTTTTTACTGCAGACCACTTAGACGCCTATCGTCAGAGATCTAAAACCCTGTCATGAGACATTATGCAACATACATTCAACTAATTTTTTTTAATGAGGAATAATGACCTTTCCTAGATCCAGACCCATGAGACAAAATACATAAGCAGTGGCTCTCTAAAATGACCAGAGAAAACACAGCCGTAAGTTGTAAGATCGCCGTTTCCAGCTAGCTTCCTGTGAGGTATAGCTGCAAAACAGTTATACTCTGCAGCGATGCAGAACAAAAACTGGGAGCAAGTGCCAGCTGTTTGTTCAGGCGCAACAAATGTGACAGCTTAGAGAGGACATCAGTTGCAGAGAAAGTAGCAGTATGGGTGGCACATCCCACCCCAGGCGGGACCACTGACACCTGCCTACGCTGCTTTAGGCTTTCCGACCGACTGAAGGTTGGTGGTTGCCTTATTGGATTCCCACTCCTGGCATCTCGTGTCTCTCCAAGTCTCCCTCTCCTCCCCTTTTCTTTATGACTGTTGATTATTTTTGTTTTAGTTTTTGAGACAATCTCATCCTGTACAGCAGACTGGCCTGCAACTCACTAGATAACCCAGGTTGACCTTGAGCTTGTGACAATCGTCTTACCTCAATCTCTCCATGAACCACCGTGTACAACCTGTTTCAGTCAGAAATAGTTGGGTTTTCAAAACACGGAAAGAAGAAAACAAAACAACAACAACCACAAACAGGCACTGTTGTCATGCCAGTATTCTTTAGCACTTCTTGAAACGTTTTGTTTCAAACGTCTCGTCTACCTATTACTTAAAACCAGCTTGTTTCATAACATGTTTTTCCTGTGACATTAAATATTTGCTCCATTTAAATAAAATTCGATTTTACCCAGTGGAGAATGAAAGTGTGTAAATCATTATCGCCCAAAAGACAGCGCAGGTAACTAAGAGGCTCCTTGCAGATCTGCGACAGGCCTGAAGGAACACCCGTTTGGCAGGAAAGAGGGGTTGAAGCGCTGAGAGATGATGTTGTCTTGTAGCTCGCTTCTTGGTGGAGCCATTACCCATTTGACGATTTAGTTTAGGTGGAGTATGACCTAGAAGACCCATCTCCACTGAGGCGCACGCCTCATCCAGCGCCCCCTGGTGGCTGCTACTCAACCACACAGCCGGTAAAGAATTTACCTTTTTCTTTTTTTTTATGGGTCCTATTAGATTTCTTGCTATGCTTCCAAATAGACGTGAAGGTGTCCGAAGAGATCCTGGGAGTGACCGTAATTTTTAAGGGTGGTAGTTTACCTGAGCAAAGAGGGCATAAGCATACATGAGAATGGCTCACACACACTATGTAGGGGGTGCCCTCAGGCCTAAGATCCCGGCAGGAGTTATTTACATCATTAGAGTTGGCTCATGAACTCCCAGATAAAGCCTTGATGGTAACCTGGAACTCTAAATCCTAGGACTCTGGAAGCAAGAGGATCAGCCTCGACTACATAGCCAGCTCAAAGTCACCCTGAGCTACAGAGACCCTGTCTTAAAAAAAAATCGAAATGAGGGGTGGGGTGGGGGAGGAGGAGGAGGGGGGAGATAAAGGCAGAATGAACATAACTCCCTCTTTAGCAGGTAAGACAGTTAGTGTGATTTCATGAAAGGAGAATCAGAAATTCTCTTGTTGCCTTGCAAATGATTCGAACACAGAAGACACTAAAAGGACATCAGTTTTATAATCAGTGACGTTTCTAATGGTTTTAAGGTTTAAAATGATGCCTTCAGGGCTAAATGACAAGTGATTCACCCTGTGAAATCCAAGCAGCTAACCCTTTTTTGAGGACTCTTCACTGGTGTTCAAACTAACAACCTAATTAAAGCGCTCTGTCAGAAACAGCCCATAATGATTCCAGCTCATGAGATAAATGCATTAAGGCCATTCATGATGCACACTTAGACTAAATCTCAAAATCGCTGATTTCTTGAGCCACAGATTACTCTTTAGTGCTATTTAAATGGGTGGCACTCCTAATTAGCCTCTCACTTATGTAAATTGAGCCACTTACTAAGGAGTAAGACACTTTCCACTCCAGATAGGTACTCTGTGAAAATCATTTCCCATCAAGTCGTCGGAGGCTGTCTCTCATTACATTCTCTGCAGTAATGGTGGGGGGACTGCCTGCAGCCCCGTAATGGTTTCTGCCAGGTAGAGTGAGGGGTGGCTACGGCACCAGGAAAATCACAGCGCAGTCATGACCTGCCTTCTGCTTATTGCACTTAAAGTCGGGTTTAACAGAGTAATCCTGCTGACTTTCATCTCAGCTCTAATGGAACAAGAAGTGTGTGTTCTGTTTTTCTAAAAGAAAAGGATAATTGGAAAAAAACAAAACCCTTAGAATCATTTACTTAGCCATTAAACATTTAGTTTGGAACAGAGCAACACAGCAGACGACACAGTCCTATAATTCTCTTTAAAACACTGCCAGCAAAGGCAAGACAAAACCGGGGCCATTTAACTTCAGAAGTGATGAAGACAGGGAGGGTGCTGTTGCTCGTGAATCCCCCGACTCAGCCTGCCCCTCACTCTCCTCAACTCTGAATTCCATTTTAACATCGTCCATGTTTTATATGGAGCTACATTTAAAATGACATTTTTTTTTTTTCCCTTCTAGACTGGGTTTCTCTGTGTAGCTTTGGAGCTTGTCCTGGAACTCGCTATGTAGACCAGATTGGCTGCTAACTGACAGAGATCCCCTGCCTTTGCCTCCTGAGTGCTGGGATTAAAGGCGTGCACCACCACCGCTGGGCTAAAATGGCATTTCTTGCTCTCCCTCTAAGAGCAGAAGAACACACTACAGGAGAGGCCAGGGGTAGTCACCATTAATTGACCTTGGGTTACCGGGCCTCAAGTCACTCAGTGCTGCCTGCCACTTAGAGACAACCCCCTCTTAAATGATTAAGAAGTACACTGCCCCCCACTTCCCCTGTCTCCATGGTACCCTTATGTAGCCCAGGCTACCCTCAGACTGAAAGGTGCCTGGCTGGCTCAGCTGTGGTCTTGGGATGGTTGCTACTTCAGTTTTACAATCAATTTCTGTACGAATCACTTTAGGTTGGGCTGAGAGGAGACTAGAGAACAGGAGAAAACTCAAAGGGAAGGGCTGGAGAGATGGCTCAGAGATTAAGAGCATCAGCTGCTCTTCCAGAGGTCCTGAATTCCGTTCCCAGCAACCACATGGTGGCTCACAACCATCTGTAACGAGATCTGGTGCCCTCTTCTGGTGGGCAGGCAAACATGCAGGCAGAACACAGAATAAATTTAAAAAAAAAAGGGGGGGGTACAGAAAAAGCAAAAGCAATAGAGAAAAATTAATTTTAAAAATCCCAAAAAACAAAAACCCAAGACATGCTGTAAGCTCCATCTACTTCAGAGGCTGAAGGGAAGAAATTACCTAGAGACTAGCCTAGAAGTGTAGGGGAAAACCATTGCTGTAAAATCAAAAGCTGTAAAAGTCCTTGAGCTCTGTGCAAGTCTCTTGGCATATTGGCACAATGGTGGCTAGCCTTTGACAATGCTCCCCTCATTGCACAGCTCAGATTTGTCCTTTAAACACAAACAAACCAACAAAAACAAGGGAGCAAGTTCAGGGCCTGGGGAGAAGAGGATTCAGCTTTACCTGTCTTCCTGGCTCTCAGAGCTTCCAGGATGCCGACTGCAGCCGTTTCTCCCAGGACATTGTTTCCAAGGTCAATTTCCCTTAAGTGAGTAGAGTATTTGATCAGGCTGCATAGAGAAAACAACAACAACAACAACAACAATGGCTTTGTGCCTTTCTCACAGGCTCATGGTCCCTGTGAGAAAGTCTACCTGGAGTTCCAGAGAATGACCTTTCTTCTCAGGCTCCCTCCAGCCTCCCTGCCCCTTCCTAAGTTGATGCAATGACCTGACTTGAGATTGGAGAGGTGTTGAGCCTGGCTGGTTGAGCCTGGATGAGCCTCTCTACTCTGGAATATTCTGCTTCTCTTACAAAAGCCAATTCAAGCTTTTACTGCCATAAATCTTTCATTCGTTCATTTACTTTAAAAGGTTCCATGTAAGACTTCTTCGTCTTTTATATTTTATTTACCAGTTAAATGTCTAAACAACTGGAGAGATTGACAAGGGTTTTGATAACTTTTAGTAAGTCAAATAATAACTATTACTTGGTGACTTTTTATTTATTTTGGAGAGGGTCTCTCTATGTAGCACTGGCTGGCCTGGGACTTGCTATGTAGTTGCATCAAACTCATAGAGATCCACCTGCCTCTGCCTCCCAAGCACTGGGATGAAAGATGTGCCACCATGTTAGGCTTACCTGGCAACATTATAAACAAACAAATATTTTCACATCAAATTAAGGAAGGCAAACTGTTGTGGGATATTTGTACACTGTGTGAAGGTGTATTAATGTGACTGGTGTAATAAAAAGCTGAACGGCCGATAGGTAGGCAGGAGAGGTATAGGTGGGATTTCTGGGGAGGGAAAGGGGAGGAACAATCTAGGCATATGGGAGATTCCAGGAGACACGGAGAGGAAACAGCATGGGAGAGAAGTAACGGCATGTGATGGATAGAATGTAGATTAATCTAAATGGGTAAATTTAAGCTATAAGAGCTAGTTAGGGAAAGCCTAAGCTATAGACTGAGCTTTCATAATTGATAAGTCGCCTTGTTGTTATTTGTGAGCTGGTGGCCAAAAGAAAACTCCAACTACAGCAAGCGTTGGGGCTGGAATGATGTCCCATGGGGTAGGAGTACTTACTGCACTTCTAGGGGATCTGGATTCAATTCCAAGCACCCACATAGCAGCTCAGGCCCGTCTGACACCCACACCCAGACATACACGCATGCAAAATACCAATGAACATTAGATAAAATGAAATTGTTTAAAAAGGCAAGCCTCAGAATAAGGATTTTAAGATCAGGTGAACTTTGCTTTATACTTTTCTCTTACCTAAGGACTCTAGGCCCAACCCTGCTTAGTTTCTAAGAGCAGCAGAGACTAGGAATATTCAGGGTGGTGTGCCCATTGCATTTTCCTTATTTCTTGGTGTGCTATTAAACTTTCTCAGTCTGGCAGTGTTCTGTTGCCTGGTGCTTAGAAGTCTCTGGCATCCTGTGTGGAGGTGGCATTGAGGCAAAGACCTGGACTTCTGGTCAGCTCTACCCTTCTGTTGACCATGTGATCAAGGATAAGCCATGTGCCCTCATGGGTCTAACTTTCCATCTCTGCAAAACTAGCCTGAAGGGGCTTTGTGGCCTGTTTGATGAGGTTGCAGTGAGACAGAGGGATCATTTCCTGAGTACGCATTGGTGCTCAGTACAGCAGGGACTAAAGAAAAGTTAACTTCTGGTCTCTGCTCAGAAGTAAATTGTGGCCGGGCATTGGTGGCACATGTCTTTAATCCCAGCACTCATGATGCAGAAGCAGGAGGACCTCTGTGAGTTCAAGACCACCCTAGTCTACAGAGCGAGTTCCAGGACAAGCTCCAAAGCAATACAGAGAAACCCTGTCTTGAAAAGCCAAAACCAAAACCAAACCCAAAAAAAAACAAAAACAAAAACATTGTGATGTGGTTATCAAGAGGTCAGTCCTGCGCCGTTATCTCATATAAGGGCTTGCACTTTCCCTTAGGGTCAAGGCTGACTTTGACTCCTCCACTGCTGGACATACTCTCCACTGACTCAGCAGCCAGGACTGAAGCTGGGCCTACACAACCCTGCCAGACTCTTATCAAAGATCTTGCTCTCCAGGAAGTCATCTGCCTAGGGCGCGGGCAGTTTCACTTTCCAGATCTGTCCATGTTCTTCAGACAAGCTGGGTGCGAACAGGGTACCCGGGCTGGAGAGATGGCTCAGTGGTTAGCCCACTTGTTCTAACAGAGGACCTAGGTTCAGTTCCCAGCTCCCACAAGGCGGCTCACAAGTGTCTGTAACTAATATTCTAGGGACTCTAATCCCAATCTAGAAAGAATTAAAAGATAAAAGAAAGGGATGTTTCTAGGAGAGGAAGACCCACGGAAGGAAGGCAGGGAAGCTTCCTAGGGTAACTCAGTTCTGTATCTAGGTTGACCCTAGATACAGAGGTTTTGAGGGAGCTGGATCTCACTGGTGCGTTTGCTGTGCACTGGCTGCCCTGGGGCCACCCCCAGGACTGAAGGCTTCTGTCCTTCAAAAGTGCCTCCCAGGGACTGTGCGGGGCTGCGATCCAGTTCAGTTTCCTGCCCAGTGCTGACATAGAAGGAACTTCATTTTCTCCACTGGCTGGAGGTGGTGCCTCCTTCAGCGTCCCTCAGCTCTCCAGAGAGGCTCTTCTCCTAATTTGGACAAAGGATGAACTGATCCCTGAACACTGCTTAGCTCTTTGCATAAATGATTTGTTTAAGCCCCTGTGTTAGACTTTCCTGCGATGATCACTTCTCAAGAGGGAAGCGAAGCGGTGGAACCCATCGTAAGCAGACAAAGGGGGCAAAAAGGCAGAAAACGTAAGTGAACCTAAGAGCAGTAAGAGTAAAGAAAACTTAGTTGGGGGGTGGTGGCACATGCCTTTAATCCCAGCAGTGGGGAGGCAGAGGCAGAGGCAGAGGCAGGCGAATCTCTGTGAGATCAAGGCCAGCCTGGTCTACAGAGTGAGTTCTAAAGGTTCCAAAGCCACAGAGAAAGCCTGTCTCGAAAAACAAAACAAACAAACAAGCAAAAAGAAAAGCGAGAGCCGATTCTCTGAGATCAATGACACTGGTGAGTTTCTAACCAAACGTTTAGGAAGAAAGAGAAAACACAGTGACTGATATCAATAAAAGAGAAGACCTCTCCTCAGCTTCTAGTTTCTAAAAGGACAGTAAAGAAATATAAATAACTTTTTCCTAATAAATCTGACAATGTATACAAACAAATTCGTAGAAAGAAACAAATTAGAGTATGCCAGGCAAACCCCCGAAAAGCCAGAGATCCTTATACTTAATGTTTGTTTCTGTTTGTTTCAGTGAATGGGGCTGAACCCAGGGTCTTGTGTGTTTCAGGTAAACTCTAGCACCAGCCCAACATACAAAAATCTTCCTTGCTAAGTGTGATGGCACGTTCGTGTAACCCCTATGTTCAGGCTGAGGGAGGAAGGTCATGAATTTGAGGGCAGCATGGCCTGCTTAGTGAGACTTAGTATAAAAACATAAAATAAAACCCTGCTAAGAAAGCTCCAGGTGTCAAGGGCTTCACTGATGTATCTACCAAGGTAAATGACACCACCATCATAATACCACAGGAGTCGTCATCAAACAGAATGGGAGGGGACACTTCCTAAGTCATTCTACAAGGCCAGAAGAACTCTGGCCCAAGCAGGCAATGAGGTTACAAGGAAAAAGAAAATATGGCTGTGTAGCTCATGAATGTAAACACAAAAATCCTGAACATGTTTTTTAGCAGCTTACACCAGCAATATATTAAGTTCAACAAGATACTGCAATAGAAGTTATTGATGTCATTATCTGGGAAAGGGCAGCATCAATTGCTAGCTGGGAAGCCTTCTTGGACAAGGAAGAACAATAAAGAAGGAGCCTTTTACTGCTGAGATAAAAAATTGCTACCCATCATACCTTCAGGCCTCAGACCTCAGCTGTGCCCGGTGCTCTTGGCCGCCTGTGATGCGGTGGCTCTGGCCACGAGATAGTGCTGTCCATAGCCCCCCCCCTTTTACCCTGCAGTTCCTGCGTGGTTGTAAGCCCTGCTAATGGATTCTTCAGCTTGAGGTGTGGGTTCAGTAGAGATGGGTGGGGGAATGCCTGAGGTTGTCAAAATGAGCATGACAAGGAAACTTTTCTAGAGGCTTCTGAGAATCATACTTCTACCTTTCTGCTTTGGGAGTCCAGGTGGATAGTTTTTTGTTTTATTTTTCAAGATAGGGTTTCTCTGTGTAGCTTTGTACACCAGGCTGGCCTCGAACTTACAAGATCTGCCCACTTCTGCCTCCCGAGTGCTGGGATTAAAGGCGCACGCCACCACCACATACCTGAGGTTTTGAGTTATATCATGATCTTAGGAGTGGAGGGATGTTCTAATTCCTGCCTCCTATATTGCCTCAGCTTCCGGTGAGGTTTCTGGAGACCCTAGTGCCCCCATCTGAGGTGAGAAGCCACACAAGAATTGCTAAAGAGCTGTGATCAGCATTGAGGTTTAACTTGGCATTTCAGTTTAGAGTGGATGAATTCAAAGCTTGTACTGTCCCCCACCGTGTTAAAGTTCGAGTGAGTTCCAGCAATTGCTCTCCCTCTTTTCCCGTCCCGTCTATGCTGTTATCGGCCAAATGCAGCGTCACTACCCAAGGGCCGGCTTCCATCAAGCGTTTAGCTTTTTTCCCGATTCCTGCAAGAAAAATCAGAATGCAGATATTATTTTTAGATGACAGCTCTCCTGTTTATTACCAACTAAATGATTTTTAAATAAAGTTTGCATATACTGGACTTGTGGATAGATTTATTTTGCAACATGACCAACGAATAGGATATATGTGATTTTGGAAGTCCTGGTTTTGCATTGGGTTTCCACCTCATTCTTTTCAAACAGAGGCCCCAGATTGCATGACAGACAATACCGTCTCAGAGTCAGATAGTCACTGATAATCTAACTGAAGAGTAGTATTGAAAGGGGGTTTGGCCCATTGTAGAGGTCTGCAAGCGGTCCCAGTTTCTGAGCATCGGAAGGAGAAAGGGACCACCTGTCTCAGTGAGTCATGATTGCATCAGTGAGGGCAGGAGTTCTGCGCCTGGGTCACCCTCTGCTGAGATTTCTCCAGAGGTCATTGTCAGAGCCACAAAGTGGCACAGCCACACACATTTAACTCGCCCGAGTTCAGTTCTAGGAGTTTGGGAAGAAAGAAAACATGAAGAGGGCAGAGGAAGAGAAACCAGCTGCCAGCATAAGTGAGGCTCATTCACTCAAGCCAGGTGAGGTGGGAAATCTGAATCACTGGCCCCAAGCCATTAAGCTCCCGGAGGCCTCCCCATGTTCACTGTTATTATATGTATGTGGCACATGACAGATACCTGAATGTTCATGAATGAATGAATAAGTGAATGCCTACCAGACCATCAAGTAAAATCAAGTCATTGAAACATTTACCATTCACTGCTGTTTTTGAGTATAATGCTTTGATTCCACTCATGAAAGTGAATGGAATATGATTTTGCATTTATACATTTTTTTTTTTCACAAATCTAAATGCCTTTGGGGGTTGAGTCTCTGCCCTGCTGATGTGAATGAACACTGATTACACCAGCTCTCCTTTCTTTCTCCCAGTTTCCATACACCAGAAAGTAGCAATGGATACAGCCTAAACCAACAGGCTAGGGATGAGGGCTGAAGGCCAAATTCCCGTACAGATGCTCAGCTTCGCAAGGAAAGCCAGGCATGCAGCACCCTGACCTATCTGCTTGGTGTAAATGTGTGCCCGTGGAGAGAGCCTGCTCGATCTGTGACTGACTGGGCATTCCCACGGGAAAACTATCTCACTTGCTCCCAAACTGGCATCGAGGAGTAACGAAAACATTATCTTTGCCTACAACAAGTGGACCGGATTGGAATGTGGGTCCCTCATGAGCTTCAGGAACTCTCAAAGCAGGCAGGAAGTCAGCTGCTGCTCAGGGATTTTAACCAAAGCGACACCAAGGTCTGGATGGAAAACAAATTCCTTGGAACACATATGAGGACACACTCAGCCCCTGGTCATACTTGATCTGCCCCAGCTGTATTCACTCTAATCCATTTTTATTCAACCTTATTTTTATGACTGGCGAAGAAGATGGCTCAGCAGTTAAGATTGTTATCTGTCCTTCCAGAGGACTGGGTTCCATCTTCATCACAAATATCTATAATTCCAATTCCAGGGGACCCAACACTCGTTTGTTTTCTGGCCTCTGTGGATAATACCAGACATGCACATAGAGCACAGACAAAATACCACCCCCCAAAGCCCAAATAAACAAGTTTTCTAACAATAATTGTCCAAATGTGCTTCTCCGTCACCGAGAACCTGACTCTGGTGTAGCCATGCCCTGTAGTGCTCCAGAGGTCATATGGTACAAGGAAATGCACAGAATACCCAGGTTTCAACCCTCTTTTGAAAATGTCCTGTGGCTCCTACAAAGTACCTAAAAATCTCTGAACCTCATTGTAAAAAAGAGGCCACGATCCCATCTCCCAGCATCATTATGAGGGGCAGCTGGGGAGCACTTTCAGTGACCAGATGTCAAGGACCATAGTACATAGCAAATAGTGTCGCCTTGCTTCCCAGTGTCATTTCTGGGTTCCCCGGCTCCCCAAACAGTGATGTTTACTAACCTGATAGTTTATTAACAAGCTGTCCACCTAGCAAAGGGTCAGACATATATTTCTGACGTTGGCACACCTAGCCTTGAAGCCGCTCTGCAGACTTATCCAGGTCTACCAGATGAATGAGTTCCCATCTTCCAGGTGGTCCATTCTCTGTGTCTTGAATCACTCTGTTACTCACTGTCCCATTTTGAAACATAATCACGGCATTCAGGAATGGGAGGCGGGAGGATCAGGAGTTCGAGATCGTCCTCAGTTACTAATGAGTTCAAGGCTCTCCTGGGATACTTAAGACACCGTCTCAAAAACCAAACACCAATCAAATGAACAAATAAACAACTAAGCAAGCAAACAACAACAAACAATAAAGAATCAAATAATAATAAGACAAAATCCAAATGATAAAAACAAAATCCCCAAAGCTACAAACAAACAGCAAACAAGCAAATACTCAAAACCATCATGGCTCCAGTCAGTGGATGGGAAATGCTCACAGGCGCGTGTGTTTAAGCAAGCGACTTCCAGCTGGAGGCGCTGTTTTGGGAAGTTGTGATGAAGAGCCTCTCCGTAAATCTGATGTCACTAGAAGCCGGCTTTGAGTGCCATTCCCACTCTGGTTCTGGCTCGCGGTCTCTGCTCCCTGACTGGCTGCCGTGTGTGAAGCTCGGCCACACACTCCTGCCGCTGTGAACTTCCCGCCTTGATGGACTGTGAGCCCTCTGAAACCTGAGTCAGAATAAGCCCTTCCTGCGCTGACTTGCTTCTGTCGGGTGTTTTGCTATAGCGTGAGACTGCGGCAGCTCGGTGTTCATCACTTCTGGTTAGGGTCCACTGGCCTCTTCAGTCATATCTGCAGCAGCTCTCCCATCCATACTCTCCAGTGTTGACCTCCATGGCCTCCTCGTCCTCTGCGCTTTTTCTCACTGGTGTGGGGGTGGGGGTGAGGATGGGGGTGGAGGTGGCGCTCTGCTTAGAATGGCTTCTTTCCAGCTGTAACACTGATTGCTCTCTGTGGGCCACATCCCCAAGGTCAAGCGTAAATGTTCCTCCAAGGCAGCTTCACCCTGTCCCTCACCTTCTGGTCTCCGCTGGGTTGAGCAGGACAAGGGGCACCAGAGGCTGCAGTGCTTATCTATAGATACGGGGCCTGGTGAGAGTTCTTCCTTGTGGCAGAATTCTTTTAAAGTTGTTTAACTATAACATCTTCCCACTGACAATGGACATGAGCGATTTCCCATGTACTATCAGTTTTATGAGCGTGAACTGAAACGTCATCAGTTTGATGATGGGACTCTAGAAAGCAAATGTGATGGGTACTGGCGGATTGCCACTGAGGGGCCTGGCACCTTTCTGTAGAGGTTTCCATTCTACGGTCAGCTGTCACCCTGGGATGACATCATGAATACAATGACTGCAGGATTCTAAGTGGTAACTTCCTGGTTTTGAGCTAATACAGCTTTTGAAGATTACATCTTGACTCTTGAACCGGGCCCTCGCATTCCTTACTGCCACGGGTATTTCTGTGGCTATGATATAAGCAATAGGGCCTTATTTGGAGAACTAAACATGGCACTTGGATAGCTTGCCACTGTAGTCAAGCTTTGCTCTCACTCAGGATCCTGGAAGGACCATTTTAGGATTGGACAGTGCTCCTATTCATACCTAAATCACATACTGACCTTTCTCTTCCTAAATCCTCCAGAATCAACACAGCCCTGGGGATGGCTACCCTGTAGCTTCAGCTGGGAAAAGAGTAGGTCCAGATAAGGCACTCCTTGCTCCCCACTGAAATGGCTCAGGAGAACCATGTTATTCTCAGGTGGCTACTCCTAGTGACCATTTGGTGACCCCTAGCCTTTACCATCTACTGCTGAATAGTTTGTGACGAGGCTGTGGAAAAGCTGAATGCCACCTGCTTGAAGGCTGACCAACATCTAAACTCTTGTACCCTTGTGTACACAGAGCCTGGGTCTCAGGGCTGGATCCATGGAGGGCTGGATGAACTGAGTAGTCCAGCAGGATGGGCCTGGCCTGTTTGTTCTGAGGTTGCCAGGACACAGAAGAGGCATCCAGGAGCCCCACTCTGTTCTCTCATCCTCTTCACTGAGCAAAATAAACCAAGGGAGGCAGTCAGTGTTTTCAAGTCTACAGAAGTGGTTCTCAGTGACTTCTGGACCAATAGCCTCATCCTCATCCTCAGCCTCAGTGAGGATTGAAGGAGGGTGCCCAAGCTCTCAGAAGGCCCCCGAGGGACAGAGCCCATGAGATGGCTCCCACAAGATGGTGCCCATCTCTCGGAGGCCTTTGGTGACTGGCAGGTCACACAGCACTGGTTTAATGATTCTGTGTGTTCACCAGTGTAGTACACCAGTGAGGAATGGCTGGGACAGGCGTGTGTACAACTGCAGGCAGCCGCACAGATTGAGATGCTCCGCAGTCAAACTACAGTTGGCCCCCCAATGCCAGTTTGTCTGGCTTTTGTGATCATCACTGTAAATGTTCTTGGGACTCTAGCTGAGAGGAGAAAGGCTAAGCTTCTGAGTGGTACCGTGGGGATGGTTTTCCAAGCATCAGGCCGAAAACCTGTCCACCAAGGGGTGCACATGAAAAAAATTTGGCTGTTTCCAATTAGGACCAAATGCAAACCATCGGGCCTCCTCACCCAGAGTGTGGCACAATCAGCTCATCTCTGCCCCTTCTTTTGAAACAGGCAGAGTCCTACCAAAGACCAGATACCCACCCCAACCCCTATGACTGTTAAGCAGTGTCCAATGTAGCCACCATGTAGCCCTGGCTAGCCTACAACTCTCTATGCAGATCAGGCTGGGCTTGAATTCTCATGGCTCCACCCCTCTCTGGCTCATGAGGCATGGTATTACTGAAACATATATATATATATACAATAGATGAAAACTGCTCCGTTGAGTTCAGGCTACGGAGACAAATGGCTTCAATTGCCTCCTGGGTCAAATCCAAGCCTTTGTTTTGGCTTGTAGGTCCCTTAATGTGTTCCATTCCCTCAGGTTGGCCAGCCCCATGCATCCCCTTGTCTTGGCCAAACTTGTAGGCTCCTGGATGGCATTGGAAGGTCTTTCCTCCGTAAGTCCCTCCTCATCCAAGTTCTCTCTTGGTCTCCCACCCTAGGTCAGTTTATCCACAAAGCTTTGTCTCCAATCCCAGCTCTGGAGCAGAATGCTCTTGTGCTGGCCCAGAGAACACACCAAAGGCCATTTCTCTAGACTTGGACACATTGACTGCCTTCTCTGTTAGCACTACCTAATGGAAAACTGCATCCGCGGCGGGCAGCACAGCAGGGCGGGATATGTTTTCTTGCTTTGTAGTCTCCTCTCTTTCTGCCCCTCCCCCTTTCTCCTTCTCTCCCCCAGGGTCCCATGTAGTCCAGGTTTGCCTCAAACTCTGCTCTGTAGCTGAGGATAACCCTGAACTCCTTACCATCCTCCCTTTGTCCTCCAATCAGTGAGGGGCAAGCATACACCCTGCTTTACATTTTCATGTGGCTTTTGGACCACAAGCCTTTGTAATTTTCTAATGTAGCAGTATTCCCAGAGTAGATTCAAAGATAATCAAGTGCAGAAAAAGAGACCACACAAGAACAGATTCAAACCGAAGAAGAAATAGCCCAAGGGGATTAGGTTCCACTCAAACAGCTGCGTGTCTCCCCCACAAATGCAAACTACAAGCCACCAGATGCTGGTTGCACCTCCAGGAGCTTCCCAGAAGCCCCTTCATACCCAGCAGCACTCCTGCGCTGTGGCCTCAGAATGTGAGTGTATTAGTGCCTGTACAGGAGCCTGTGGTGCCAAGTCTGCCCTTCGCAAGGTGGGATGCTGAGAGCCAGGCAGGGTAGCAATGCTAGGAGTGGGGTCTGGGCATGCAGAGACACTGTGAACTTGGGTGCCTGGAAGGCTCCTGGGGTAGTAAACCCTACTCAGAATTCAGTGTTTCTCTCTCTCTTTCTGTCTCCATCCCCCTTCCCCCTTCTCCCATTCTCCTCCCTGTTTCTCTGTTTCACCCCTCCCCATCTCTGTCAAAGCCCTTCACCCTGGGGGGGGGGGGGTTCTAACTCTGAGTAACCTGACTTCTGAGGCCTTGCTGGCAGCTCCTGGAAGAATTGTCTCAAACCACGCTCGCGCTTCTGGAATGTTGACTGTGCCCATAATGAATTTCTCTGGCAGGCGTGGCGAAACTGTGCATGGGTGGTTCGTGTGCGGTCACAAGACACTGGATCTTCTTTTTCTCCATCTGGCTTTCAGTCTTTGTTTGGGATAATTATGCACGAGGGACACACAGGGAGTGAGCTAGAACGTGAAGGGAGTGGAAGGAATTTTGTTGAAAGGACAACAAAAATACCTCTTTTCCCCCTTTTCCTCTGTGAGGTCCTTCTCATTGTTACAGCTTCAGAAGATCTTGAAATGTGGCTCAAGGTTGAGCTTCCTCCAGAGCACACTGGTTTAAAAAAAAAAAAGGTGCAGGGTCAGAGTCAAGGAAGCAGTTTTCGGCATACTTGGTGATTGATTGCTTTCATTTTATGGATACTATGTGCAAAGGCGTTTCTCTTGGGGGAGAATTAGCTGAACACCCTCAGAATGGCTCCAGTTCCCTGCCACAAGGCCAGAGGGTAACACGCAGTTCGGCAGAACCAAGTAGGGTTCCCAGAGTCATCCTGCAGTCAAGACTCCCTCATGCCACAGCTGCTTTTTATAACCTTGGCTCCATCTTCCTGGGATTACCATGAACACTTAGGGAGGAACACACTTTGTTGGCATGCTTTAGGAACTGTGTGGGAGCGGGGCAGTGGTGGTGCATACCTTTATAGCCTGTACCTGGGAGGCAGAGGCAGGCGAATCACTGAGTTCAAGGCTAGCCTGGTCTACAGAGTGAGTTTCAGGACAGCCAGTGCTACACAGAGAAACCCTGTCTCAAAAAACAGAACAAAACAACAACAAACAAAACAACCCCCCCCCCCAAAAAAAAAACCCTGTGTAAGTATGGTATCTGTTGTTGTTTTGCAGCTGCTATGGCCTAAGAAACACAAACACGAGATTGAGCGCCCACGTGGAGTTTATTGAGAGAGGGGAGAGGAAAGAGGGGGGTAGCTGGTGGCCAACCGAAAGCGGGGAGAGAGAGAGGGAGTGGGGTGTGGGGCGCTTGCTTTTAAGGGGGCTTGCGCATGCGTATCCCAGTCTCTGCGGCCAGGTAGCTTGGGTAGGGGGGCTGCGTAACCCAGTCTCCGCCCAGCCAGGTAAGGCCTGACGTAGTGATTACATGTCCCGCCCATCAGAGGCGGGGCCCACAGACTGCCAAGGCTCAACATTCCCACCTCTTATTACTATTAAAAAGGTGGGGGTTGGGCATGGCCCAACAGGGTGAGACTGCAGGTTTCTAACAGTATCTATCAGTGTTGAGGCTAGGGATGTAGCTCAGTCTTTGGAGTGCTTGCCTCAGCATCATACACACACACACACACACAACACACACACACACACACAGTAGCGCTGTAGACTGTGCCAGGTCCTTCTTCCCTAGTCCCTGCACCCCAGATGCAATTGGAATGGTGCAGTGCAGTAGCTGACCCCTGCTGCCTCCCTGCTCTAACGCTAGCCTCACTTGGGAGGTAGCTCTTGCTTAGGACAGCAGGTTCCCAGCATGCCTCTCCAGCATGTCTGTGTGCCACTCAGATGGCAGACTCTTTGTGCTACTCATCCCTGTTCTGTCTCCTTCTGCCCCTGTGATGTGTACAGGGCCCGATGATCCTGGCACTAAGACCCTAAGGCTTAGGTGTTCCTTCGGGCTCCTTCATTATCTTTAAGCCCCTGTCTTCCAGGGTGTAAGGCAGAGAATGACAGAGGAAGACATCTGGATGTCCTGCTCTAGCCACTGCATGATCAGACACAAGCATGTATAAACATGCACTCACAGACATGCAACACACACACACACACACACACACACACACACTCACCCTTATACTCAAAGAGGGCCAGCAAGCACTTGATTTTCTATTTATAGTCCTATTCTATTCTCCTTCCTTCTCAGACTCTACACCCACAAACCACACCCCTTTTCTTGTTTCCACATTATTAATTTAAAAAATTCTGTCTGCCCCTTTCTCTCTCATTCTCTCTTTCTGTCCCTCCCCCTCCCTCCCTTTCTCCCCCCTCCCCCTCCCTTTCTCCCTCCCTCTCCCCCTCCCTCCCTCCCTCCCTCCCTCCCTCCCTCCCTGCCTCCTTCCCTTCCTCATGTGTGCATGTATGGAAGCAGAAGTTGGCATTAGCTATCTCTGTCACTCTACCGTATATTTTGAGATGGGGTTTCTCACTGAACATGTGCCTTACTGTTCCAGCTAGACTGGCTGGCCAGAAAGCCCCTGGGATCCAAATAGAACCCCACAACTGTGGGGTTCTAGTGTGCCTAGCTTCTACGTGAATGTTAAGGATCCAAACTCAGGTCCTTATACTTGCTTGCAGAGAAAGTACTTTACTCACTGAGCCGTCTTCCCAGCCCCCAATTGTCCCTGTCTATCAAAATATAGGATGTATATATTTATTTCAGGGTTTCATCTTTTAAACATTGACGTCATCTAGAAGCATGCACACCCATGCACAAGCATCCAGTCTCCCCAGACTCCCCTGGCCCCTAATACTTTCAATGTTAAGTTGAGATTTCCCCCTAGGAGAAACTACTCAAGACAGCTGGAGTCAGGATCCCCACATCTCCACCTTACGTTCTGGGCGTTCTTTTTCCCTCTCCACCTCTCATTCCTGTCCATCTGCCACATGCCAAACCCTCAAGACATTGCTTTTACACTTACAATAGTTAAAAGACAAATACCCACACAGATCACTTAGCTCCTTAGAGCCCACAGCTACAGTACTGAGTAGACTGTGGCTTTTTACAAGCGTGTGAAAGCAGTGCATGAGAAGTATAGAAGAGTGTTTCCCAGTTTCTTTGGTGCACCAAAAGGCTTGAACAAGTGAGCTGGGTGATTCTGATCCCATGAAAATCCCTAAGGAGGCGACAGCCATTGTCAGTTACAGATTCTTAGCATTCTTTTCTCCCAGAGCCACCTTTTCTCAGCCCCCCATCCCCAGAACAGAGCACCAGAGTCTCTTCTGCTAGGAAGCCGTTAGCCTGCTGTAATGGTGAAGGTGACCGATGTCTCTCAAGTACTTGCCACTCAGTCCTTCCCAAACACGGAAGGTAATTATAATGTTCATTCTGCAGCTGAATTATGCTCGGAGTCACACACAGGCATACCCATCTGTGTTACTAGCCATTCGATACAACCAATTATTTCAAAGTAGTCCACTTTCAAATGTACCATAAATATGCATTCTTAGAATTCACTTAAATGAAAAGCCATTTCCAGGGGAGTAAATGGAGGTGGTTTATCTGTCCTGCATCTGTCTGCCAGCTGTCTGGGTGAGGACATGTTCTCTTTAGGAATCACATAACCCTGGCAGAGTACTCTGCCTCCTCACAAGGTAGGCTTGTGTGAGTCCTGTCAATCACAGCTTATCATGACCAGGGCTGTAGATTTTGGACCAAGATGTAGGCATGGGAACCGAAGAGGACCAGGGATGCAAACTCAAGGGCGTGCTGCCATGCATTAGTCCCTGAATCTAGCCATCGCTACAGTTACACCCCGTGTGTGTCCTGGTATGTGTGTCATGCATAAATATTCTTATTATATTGGTTGTGAGCCTAGCCTTGAACAGCTGACCCATCTCTCCAGCTCCATAAATATTCTTTAATCCTGTTTGAACTGCTTTTACTAACATGATGAGTCTGATTAATAGTGTGTTAGTCTCCAGTGACTGATTTGATAAATGACCATAAATTGAATGGCTTAACAGAACACAAGCTTAAAACCTGGAAGTGATGGCTCATGCCTGTAATCTCAACACTCACAAGGCAGAGTAAGGAAGACCAGCACACATTCAAGACCAGCCTGAGCTACATGGTGAGTTCCAGCATAGTCCAGGACTGTATAGCAAGACTTTGTCTCACAAAACAGAAGGAAGTAGATGTGGTGGGTAGGGCGGGATGGGAGGTGGGGGGAGGGGGACAGGGTTTCTCTGTAGCTTTGGAACCTGTCTTGGAATTGGTTCTGTAGACCAGGCTGGCCTTGAACTCACAGAGATCTGCCTGCCTCTTTCTCCCGAGTGCTGGGATTAAAGGCGTGCGCCACCACCTGGCTGAGATAAGAGCTTTATACCTTACTGTTCTGGAAGCTGAAAGTCTGAAGTGGACCTGTCAGAGCATCTTCAGGCTAGGGCCTTTGAGGGTTCTGGGGAAATGTTTCTTTGCTTTTTCCAGAGATCAGAGACCACCTGCACTCCAGCTCAGAGCACTGGTGCCTCAGTTTCCACTGTCACATCTTCTCCCTCCCGCCTGCCTCTTTGAAAGGTGGTTGTGATTATAATCAACCCCCAGGCTAGTCCAGGGGAACATCTCCACCTCAGGCTCCTGACCTGACATCTGTCATGTGAACATATTCAGTTTCTGAAGGTCAGGACAGAGACACCTTGGGTGGCATTGTTCTGCCTCCCACACACTCCAGAAGGTCTCCAATGAGCACAAGAAGGCCACCTGCTTACAAAGCAGAGTCTCCCTTCAGCCTAGAAGTGGTGCCCAGTGCTCACCTTGGGGAAGCAGAGGGGGATTCCCAGCATGTGGTGATGCTGAGGTGGGCTGGTCCTTCCCTTGCATCTCTGCATATTCTGCTAAGGGTCTGAGGAGGGCCAGAGTCCCAGAACACTGCAAATGATTTCCATCCACATGCAGCTCGCTGGGGAAGAGGGCACAAAGCATTGCTCATTGACTATCAGGCCCATTCAACTTAGAATTCAAGATCTTTACCTAACACAATGTAGTCATAAATGACACGACATAACATAGGCAATGGATCAGTACAGTAACATGTACTATGCCATGTTACAAAAATTTGGCTATGCCAGCAGCACAAACCATGTCCTTGGTAGATACCCTTGGTTCTCAAAGTTCAGCAAAGGCTTTTTCTCCTAAGAGTAAGAAAAAAAAAAGGTGTGTGTGTGTGTGTGTGTGTGTGTGTGTGTGTGTGTGTGTGTGTGTACATCTGGGGAAATACCTTAGTAAGTGAAGTGCTTGCTAAGCTAGCATGAGGACCTAAATCTCTAGAACCCATAGAAAAAACACTGAGCATTGGGCTGTGGGGATGGCTGAGTGGGTAAGGTACTTGCTATGAAAACAAGAGGACCTGAGTTCAAATCCCTAACACCCATGTAAAAGGAGGCAGGTATACCCACAAATACTTGTGGTCCTGGCATAGAGACAGTTGGGTCCCTGGAACTTGACTGGCCAGTCTAGCTGAAATGGTAAGTATCCTGTTCAGAGGGAGACCATGTCTCAAAAAATAGAGAGTAAGAGAGAAATACGTTTGACATACTCCTCCGAACTCCAAATGTGCATGTGTACACATACACCATACAAATAAATAAAAAGAGATACATTTCTAATGGAATCAGAAGACAACAACAGTACAGGGCATGCAGTATGCTTGTGATCCTAGAGAGAGAGGGGGCATCCCTGGAGCTCTCTGCCATGGTGACCTTCAAGCCAGTGAGAGACCTGATTCAAGAACAAGGTGAGAACATTTGAGGAATGACAGCTGACAAAGTCAGCCTCCGGCCTCCTCATGCATGTGTGCACATGTACATGAGCATACACACTCACCAGAGAGAGAGAGAGAGAGAGAGAGAGAGAGAGAGAGAGAGAGAGAGAGAGAGAGAAGCAGGGGGAGAGAGAGGGAGTGAGAGAGACAGAGAAAGACAGAGACAGAGATGGATACAGGGGGGAGAGAGAGAGAGAGAGAGAGAGAGAGAGAGAGAGAGAGAGAGAGAGAGAGAGAGGGAGGGAGGGAGGGAGGGAGGGAGGAAGGAAGGAAGGAAGGAAGGAAGGAAGGAAGGAAGGAAGGGACAAGTAACAAAGGGGAGAAAAAGCAAAACTAGCCACCAGGATGCATGTGTATCAAACCAGAGGCAGGTGAGCAAGGGGATGGGGGCAGCTCACCAAATGGCGCTCTGGCTGGTGACAGAGCCCAGCTTCGGCCCACTCTGAGGCCCCAGGCCACAGTAACGCAGACTGAGGCCTTGGAGCCTTTGGTTGTTCTCCAGGCCCGAGAAGATACTCTCAAATTCTTTGTTTCCAAACCTGAAAATAAACGACAGAAAAAACCACATGGTTTTAAAAAATATGTCACAAGCCAAGGGGAACCCTGTAGCTGGTCACAGCAGGGAAATAAACCACGAAGAGGTATGAAAGAAAACTGGGTTTAGGGGTGGGTGGTTTTGGTGCATGCCTTTAATCCCAGCTCTTGGAAGGCAGAGCCAGGTGGATCTCTGAGTTTGAGGCCAGCCTAGTCTACAGAGTGAGTTCTAGGACAGCCAGGACTACACAGAGAAACCCTATCTCAAATGGAAAAGAAAAATGAAAAAGAAAGAGAGAGAGAGAGAAAAGGAAGAAAGAAAGAGAAAGAAAAAGGGAAGAAAACTTGGTTCAGATTGACTTCGTTAACCTGGATCAAGATTTTGGGGAGCCTGATGCTAGGTAGTTTATTCCCAGGACATTTAAACACTGTATAATTGGGGGGGGGGAGGGAATCCTGATGTAATACAATTCCTGGTGCACAAGGAAGCATAATTACATCGAAACTCAACTGAGAGTACATGTATGTCATTTTTTTCCGAGAAGATGGGATCTAGAAATAGGCTACCTGTACCAGCTTAAGGGCCTAAGGAAGGGTCTGGTCAGTCTTGGTCATACAGTGGCTTAGAGGTCATTTAAGCTATTAGCCACCTCTGGTCCTGGTGTGGGAGCTTAGGGAGCCTCTGGCTATACAGATAATGTAAGGGTCATATAGACAGTAGGTATCTCTGGTCCTTGTTGTGGGAGGTTGGAGAGTCCCTGCTTGTAAGGGTCACTCAGAGTGCTAGTCACCTATGGTCCTGGTTGTAAGAACTTGATATGGCTGGCCCAACTGATAACAGTGCATCCCCAGGCTGTTAATCACATCCAATTAGCAGTTTTCGGGATGGAAGAACAGGTTTTCCATCTTTCCCACTGGAAAGACAATCCTGGCTGCTTAACATCCCTGATTTCTCTGGAGATCTGTGCTCCCAACATTGGGTCACATGGCTAACTTCGAAGTTCCTCCAGGCCAGCTAGAAGTGTTTGTACTGATACTAGTTTGAGTTGCTAGGGCCCGGGCTGGCTGAGGGATAGTGCAGGATTGACCTGGCGAGAAGCGGATCTCGTACGGAGGGAAGGGGACCTGAATTTAGATTCCAGAGCAAAGAGCAAAGGATGGTTAACCTGAAGCATCCTTTCGAGAGGGAGCATGGAGAACAGGCTCCAAATGCTGAGGTAGAACAGAGATGGACATGGTGACTCAGACGTGATGATGCCGCTGGCAGTGGTGGGCGGAGTCTAGGAAGCCCCAGCAGCAGTGGGACTCTGTAAGCAAGGAAGTCCAGCCTCTTATTCCTCCTGTTATAACTGGGCTCCCTCATTGCACAATATTTAGCTGGCAAAGTGACTCACAAGTGTATTCCACAGCCTCTGGATAGGACTGGTGACACGTAGTCAGGGAACTGAAGCCAGAGAGCTGATGTAGTATCTGTTAGGAATTTGGAATGTCAAGGTTTGAATATTAAGATGTTGGAATAGGTTGACATTGTTATTGTTTTGGGACTGAGTCTTGCTATTTTGCCAGGCTGGGTTTTAGAGGAGCTCTTCCTGGTTCTGCCTTCCACACGCCACTTCACACTGGCCTAGAACTAACTCAAAATTCTTATTTAATCATTAACAAGTAATTGTTAGGCTGGGGCTGGAAATAAGAGTTATGCTGGCTAGTTTTTTTTTTTTTTTTTTTTTTTTTTGGTATGGTGAGTTGGTTGGTTTGCTTGTTTGTTATTTTGGATTTTTGTTTTTTGTTTTGTCAGCACAACACAAACTAGAGTCTTCTGGGAAGACGGAATGCCAACTGAGAAAATGCCTCCATTAGCCTGGCCTATACACAAGTGTATGGGGGTATTTTCTTGATTCAGGTTTGATTTGGGAGGGTCTATCCACTGCAGGTGGTGTTATCCCTGAGCAGGTAGTTCTAAGTTGTATAAAAAGCAAGCTAAGCTGGGAGGGAGGGTGTATTCCTTTTATCCCAGCACACTCAGGAGGTTGATCTCTGAGTTTTCGTGCAGTCTGGTTTAACTTTCCAAGTTCTAGGTCAGCCAAGGCTATTCAAAGAGACCCTGTCCCAAACAACAATATTAACAACGAGAAGCAAGCCAGGCAAGTCTGGAGAGCAAGCCAATCAGCAGCATTCCTTCAGTTCCTGAGCTCGGGTTCCTGCCCTGACTTCTCTCAGTGACAGACTGTGATCTGGGAATTGCTTTTGATTTTAGTTTTTATCACAGAAACAGAAAGCAAATCAGGACAACCGTGCACTCTGTAATCCCATCATGTAGGGAGTTAGGAAGGAAGAATTGGAAGTTCAAGACCAGTGTGGGCTACATTGTGAGACCCTGTTTCAAAAATCAAAGCAAATAAGAAAACTGATTAGTGAGTGCTGACACCTGAGGTAGGCATGGGACAAAGTAATGACAGAAGGGATCTGGTCTAGGGCATCCACAGCCCACAGAGAAGACAAAAATCTCGTTCTTAAAGAGGACTGTGTCTCTGCAGGTCCACCCTCAGCAGCACAAATCATGTCTCACCTCTGAGTATAAGCCCCCACAAAACCTGACCGCATAAGCAGAGTCCTAGACTCATTCCTCCCAAGCCAAGATCGTCTCATTACAGATCAGGAAGGTTCCCCAACTTCCTCCCATTCATATAAGCAGCCTGAAGTTGCCTGTGGATAGTAACTGGGGGGACCCAGTTAGCATCAGGGATCTGATTAGACAGTCAGGGCTCACATGCAGAGCTGAGTGCCCTTCACTCATCTTCCCTTGTGATCAGAGTGCAGGCGTGGGGACCTGTCTCATGACGCTACGGGAGAATAAATGAGTGGTGTACTTTGCATATAGTAAGGGCTTGAAAACTGCTGGTAGAGAGGCTGAGACCTCTCATTCCACCTCACCCTTAGGAAAGTGGAAGAATGCTGAGAGAGAGGGAGGGAGGGAGGGAGGGGGGGAGGGAGAGAGAGAGAGAGAGAGAGAGAGAGGGAGGGAGGGAGGGAGGGAGGGAGAGAGAGAGGGAGAGAGAGAGAGGAGGGAGAGAGAGAGAGAGAGAGAGAGAGAGAGAAGAGAGAGAGAGAGAGATCCTTTTGCAAGTGTTATTATTCTCACCCGACTGTCCCCTGGTCTGCTTGAGCCCCAGTTCTCAGAAGCAGTTGCCTTGTGGTTCAGGGAAGACTATCCTGTCACCCAAGGAACCATGCTTTCCATTGTTTGGACATGGAGCACGCATGGGGCATCTTTCTGCACTGTGTATAGTGAAGAGCCCGTCTGCTCCACCACTCTGAAAACTCCTGTGGGTACCAGCATCACCTTGCATCTTCCACCTCCTCCTCCTCCTCCTCCTCCTCCTCATTTATTCTTCTCTCGTATATTACATCCTGACTGTAGTTTGCCATCCTTCCTCTCCTCCCAGTCCTTCCACACACCACATCCTCTCTACCCCAGATCCACTCCTCCTGCTTTCTCTTCAGAGAAGGGCAGGCCTCCCAGGGACAGCAATCAAACACGGCATATCACGTTATAATAAAACTGGGACTTTACCCTCATATTAAGGCTGGAAGAGACAATCCAATAGGAGGAGAAGGGTCCCCAAAGTAGGCAAAAGTCAGAGACAGCCCCTGCTTCCACAATTAGGAGCCCCACAGGAACCCCAGGCTACACAACCATAACGTATAAGCAGAGGACGTAGGTCAGACCCGAACAGGCTCCCTGATTGTAGGTTCAGTCTCTCTGAGCCCCTGTGAGCTCTGGTTAGTTGATTCTGTGGGTTCTGTGGGCCAAGCTGGTATCTTCCTTATTTATATCTTTTTGTTGGTTTGTTTGTTTGTTTGGTGTCTGTCTTAGGGTTTCTTCTATTGCTGAGATAAAATACCATGTCCAAAGAAAGCAACCTGGGGAGAAAATGATTCATTTCATCTTAACAGCCTATAGTCCATCATCTTTGAGTGCCCATAAAGATAGCTGCACTCCATCTTGGCACAAGGACAGAGAGTTCAAAACTGTCCTCAGCAAGTCATAAGACCTAAAGGTCAAAGATGTGGCTACAGTAGGATTGTCTGTCTGTCTGTCTAATTCTAAACAACAACAGACCTGAGTCTGAGATGTGGCTACTCCTGATCCTCAAGGCTAGGAAACAAGAAGTTGGAGTTAAGGTGTGTTACTGAGCCCTTAGAATAAGTCGGTTTGTCCCATATACATGATACTGAGTTGCCCTTTATGGATAAGGTATATAAGAATGAAAAACAAATATTTCAGTATTGACTGGTCTGCCCTCCTGACTTTGATTCTGTGTCTGTCTTTCTTTATCGTCTATATCGCCTTTCCCTCATCCACATCCCCCCACTCAGGTACAAACTTGGGCCTGCTTGGCTGGTTCTGATTGCAGCCTCACAAAGACAGCTTCCCACAACCATTCAGGGAAGTTAGGGTAGGAACTAATCCAGAGGCGATGGGGGAACACTGCTTACTGGTTAGTTACTCATGGCTTGCTTGCTCAACCTGCTTTCTTAAGCACCCTTGACCACTTGCCCAGGGGTGGTGTCAAACAGGATGGGCTGGGCCTTCTCACATCAACCATTGACCAAGAAAGAGCCCTGTAGACTTGCCTACAGGCCAATCCTAAGGAGACATTTTCTCAGTTAAGATTCTTTCGTCCCAACTGACCCTATCTTGTGCCAAGTTGACAAAACGTAGATCGTTATTTATTTATATCTTCCTTAGCACCCAGTTCTGTGTTATGCATAAGCTCACCTTCAACAAACGTTTGTTGAAGGAATAAGTGGGAACACTGACACTTACTTGGGCACAGGAGGAGGGCTTGAGGGCTCTCTTCCTGGTCTCAATGAGGCCCAAGAACCTGGGTGTGTGGCCCCCCTCCCCCTACTTCCTCCAGCTGTCACCATCTAGGGCCCAGCCTGCCAGACCTCCACTTTCAGCCTTACTTGCAGTAGTCCAGGACCAGGAAGTGTAAACTGCTGAACTGCAAAGCTTTCCCGAGTCGCCCCAGAGACCACAGATCCATTTTGCAATTAATGATCTCCAAGGTGGTAATTGGGCAAATGGTGTGCCCCTTCGACTCCAGAAACAAAGCCTAGGAGATTGAAAAATAGTTCCATTAGGGCAACTAATGTGCTCTAAGTTTTCATATATTCCCAAGTCAAGTCTATGAATAACATAATTTTTGCCTCCAACATGGTTTTTTGTTTTGTTGTGTTTTTGAGACAGGATTTCTCTGTATTGTTTTGGAGGCTGTCCTGGAACTTGCTCTGTAGACCAGGCTGGCCTCTAACTCCCAGAGATCCACCTGCCTCTGCCTCCTGAGTGCTGGGATTAAAGATGTGGGCCACCAACGCTTGGCAAGATGTTTTTTTCTACATCTTGTAGCATGAAATGTAGCATGAAAATAAAGAGGTTTCATATCTTTGTTTTGTTTTCCGAGACAGGCTTTCTCTGTACAACTTCGGAGCCTCTCCTGGAACTCACTTTGTAGATCAGGCTGGCCTCGAACTCAGAGATCTGCTTGCTTCTGCCCCTTAAGTATTGGGATTAGAGTTGTGTGTCAGCACCGTCTAGCAGGGGTTTTCCTTTTTGAAACAATGATTCATTGAAGAATCCTATGAGAAACGTGAAGCCCTGTGATGAGATACACTGCACGTGTTGTGTGCTAATAGTACTTGAACTGTACTTCCTCACTCATAGAATGAAGTACTAATACTAACCCAGGCTTCTCAGACGGCTCTATATCACAGAGTCAGGTGCAGTGTGATGAGATCTTAGGATGAACCCTAACTTGATCCCACTAGTGTCCTCACAAGAAGAGGATCCTGTGACAACACAGGAAGAAATCCTTGCTGACACCTTGCTCAGCCACACAGCCTATGATGCTCACAACCCCTGTAGCCTACGGCAGAGGTTGATTTTTAAAAATTGATTACTATCTTGTAGGGGAGAGATGCATGCCTGCTGTGGCATGGATGTGGAGGTCAGACAATGTCACTGTGGAGTGGATTCTCTTAATTTTTGCATAGGTTCTGGGCTTGTTCATCAAGTGCCTGTACCCCACTGAGCCATCTTGCCACCTCCTGGATTTGTCAAAAGATTTTTATTTTAAATTAGCGTGTATGTAGGTTCTAGGCAACAGGTAGCCCAATAATAGGTTTCTCCACCAATGCAGTAAGCCAGATCAAGCCGAATTAAAAAGTAAAAGACTAGGTTTATTCTGAGCAAAGCACCTCTCAAGTGACACTTCCAAGGGACGGAGCAACTGGGTTCTGGGAGGCTTGTCTTTGTTGGAGATGCTCTGAGGTTGGGTTTGGGAAGAATGAGGCTTCCTGGATGGAGCTGGGGGTTCCAGCTGAACACTGGGGAGTGAGCTCCGTTCATTGAGCTTAAGTGGCAAGTGCTTTCCCTGCAGAGCCATCTCAGTGGCCCTGAGCATTGATTTCTTAATGAGGAAATGAAGCCTCCTGTGCCTGTGCTCTTTTTAATAGAGAGGTGTGGTGTGTGACCCCTTTGGTATGCGATAAAAACCATAAGAACTTCTTTGTCGTTCCTAGGTCCAGACATTCTCACTTCCAAGCTCTGCTCAGAAGTGAATTGGGCAGACCAGTAGCTGCTGTGGAGCTGGACTGGGCTGTACTTGAGTACCTGCCATCCCCACAGCATCCGTTCCAGAGTGGAGCGGTCCACAGACAGGTCATTTTTGTGGTAACCAAGGACACCAGTGATGGTTAGACCCCTGCTTGAAAGGAAAGAGTATCTAAAACTTCAAGTTGTGGGCTGGCGCGAGGCCACTTTCGGCAATTACAACCAGCAAAGAGCATTCGTGCAGCCTTGAGCAGAAGCCTTGAATGGACTTGGATGGATTGGAAGGCTAAGGGCCTTTTAAGGTAATGACATGTCGGTCAGAGCTAGGATTTCAAACTATCCCTTGGCTGAGATTGAAAAATTGAGCCACAGCCACAGGGTGGGTGCTGCCCTGCATGTTGTGGGGTTCCCCCCCTCTCAACTAGCTAGAGTGGGCGGAGCTTATTGCACAGGGCTTCCAGCCCGGTGCCCTAGTTAGGGTTACTATTGCTGTGCTGAAACAGCATGACCGAAAGCAAGCTGAGGAGGGAAGGGTCCATTTGGCTCACACTTCCACACTGTAGTCCACCACTGAAGGAAGTCAGGGCAGGAACCTGGATGGGTGCTGCTGCTTTCTGCCTTGCTCATCCTGGCTTGCTCAGCCCAGGGATGGTCACCTCGCACAATGGGCTGAGCCCTCCCCCATCAACCACTAATTATGAAAATACCCTACAGGTTTGCCTACAACCCAATCTTATGAAGGCATTTAATAAGTTGAGGTTCCCTCCTTTTAGAGGACTCTAGCCTGTGTCAAGCTGACATAAAACTTGCCAGCATACTCTGAGAGTGGCAGTGAGGAGGTAGCTGAGAGTCTCAGAGAGCCACCAGGAGCTGACACCCAAAACTCAGAACTAAACTAGCAGGAGGTGATGAAGCTTCAGAGCCTCAGGGTAGATCTTCAGCCTAAAAAAGTGAAATGTTAGGATGGCCAACAACATTTAGAAGCCAAGAGTAGAAATGGAGAAGCCCAACGTGGGAGCTGAGGGCATAAGCAAGAGTCTGAGTGAGCGCAGAGTCCAGGCGCTGGAAGTCGGGGGCTGTAACTGATGTTGGGTGACACATTGTAAGCCCAGAACAGTAGTCTGGGCCAGTAGAGTCTAGAGCAGGCAGCCTCAGCTTTGAAAGTTGGACCATAGGTCCCTAGTTCTCAAGGCTTAGAGATGTAATCTCTCGATTTGGAGGCCCTAGCCAGGTGTGGTGGCACACGTCTTCAATAGCAGCACTTGGAGTGGCAGAGGCAGGTAGATCCCTTTGTGTTTGAGGCCAGCCTAGTCTACATAGTGACTTCTGGAATTGCTTGGGTGAGAGAGAGAGAGAGAGAGAGAGAGAGAGAGAGAGAGAGAGAGAGAGAGAGAGAGAGAGAGAGAGAGAAAGACCCTATCTCAAAAACACAAATCAAAAACCCCCAGCCAACCAACCACAACAACAAAAAACAAGAGAGAGAATAAACTTTGGAATCAGGAGCTACTGCTAGCTAGTCTTCCAAAGCAGCTGTTGTATGGAGCCCGCTCACAGTGTGGAAAATTCAATTGCTTCATATCCTCATGGACATGAGGTCATGAGGACACCTGGTCATGGCTTCTTTTTCACTATTTCTGTGGCCCCGAAGTGGTAGCTGTTTGAGATTTTAGTCTGCAGTCCAATATCGTGTCGTGCATTCTTCCTGTTCACTGGCTTTAATTGTTTCTCCCCCCACCCCGACTTCCTCCTCAGTGCAAGAAAATGAACATTAGCTTTTCTAAAGGTCCTGTAATGGGAGATGTTATTCTGTAAATATGTTTCTCATACTGGTTAATTAATAAAGCCTGTGGCTAATAGAAAACAAGATAGGCGGGGCTAGGAGACCAGGAGGAGGAAAGAGGAAGTAGTTGGGGGGAGTCAAGATGTAGAGCATGGAGGAAGGAAGATGCCAGCCACGGCTCCCGGATAAGATGAGCCACATGGAAATACTGAGATAAGTAGAAATGGGTTAATAATTAAGACAGAGCTAGCCCATAAACAATAATGGTAACTGGCCAACAGGATTGTATCAAATAATCTCTGAGTGTTATTTGGGGGCTCACGTGGTGGCGGGACCATGGTGGCAGGACCCGGAGGCTGGTGGGTAGAGGAACCTAGCCCTGACAGTCCTGTCCTGTCCTTCCTTCATTCCTTCCTTCTGCAAACCATTTTTTTTTTTATTTGAGTTCTAAACCCTGTTCCATCATCCAGCATCGCGTCTTGATCAGTTTGGTCCTCCATGGCTTCGACGCCCTCTAAACTCACTGCTGGCATTGTCTTTAGGATTCAGTGGGTGTTGCTGATGAAGGGAAATCCCAGGGTGGAGAGCCATGAAGTAAACAGGGCAAGGAAAGTCTAAAAGAGAAGGCCCAATAGCAAGCTTTTCAATTTTCTTTCTGTGTTTTGTTTTGTTGAGACAGGGTCTCATTATGTAGCCCTGGATGGCCTGGAACTTGCTATGTAGACCAGGCTGGCCTAGAACTCCTGCCTCTGCCTCACAAATGCAGGGATTAAGGGCATGCACCACCATGCCCAGCTTACTTTCTTGATCATGTTCGTAAATTTCTCAACTAACTTCTCTTAAATTAAATATTCCAGGGACACTCCCACCTCTACCGTCCTTAGAATCATGTATGAGTGTGCATGCATACATGTGTACATGTATGTAAGCTTATTTAGTTCTTGGAGAAAGAGTTGGTCTTAATTATCTGATTCACCTTTTCCAGAAATGAAGTTCCTCTTACTTGCAATAAGGGAAAAATTTCTGAAAAGAGATTGAACCATAATTGTATATGCAATAGAATAGTGGTGAAAATTATTGAACATGGGTGATTCTTGACAACATAGTGTGAGTGAAAGTCTGATGTACAAAATCATGCTTATGTAGACAACACGAATGCATATGGCTAAAAGTGTTAGTGTATGCATGGTAGACACAAATCTACCTCAGGCAGGTGCCACCTTTAGGAAGCAGGTGGGGCAAAGAGGTGATTGATGCTTTTTTTGGCTATTATATTGGACAGTGTTTTATTCATTTAAAACAGCATATTATGGACTAGAAAGATGGCAGTGGTTAAAGCACTTGCTGCTCTCACAGAGGACTTGGGCTCAGTTCTCACTACCCAGATGGCAGCTGGGTGCTGGTGGTGCTGATGGTGCACACCTTTAAACTCAGCACTCAGGAGGCAGAGGCAGGAGGATCTCTGAGTTCCAGGCCAGCCGCCTGGTCTACAGCATTCCAGGACAGCCAGAGAACACAGAGAAACCCTGTCTCAAAATCAAAATCAAAACAAAACAAAACCATCCCCCTAAAAGTGGAACTTATTAACTTTTTTAAAATGAGGAACTTATTTAAAGTAAGTTTGAGGAATTCATTAAAATAATGTTTTATGGGGGTGAAAAAACCTTGCAGCACATCACTGTCAGAAATCAGACAAACTGCATCTGGAATACAGGGTGTTGTATGCTTGTTTTTAATTTTAAGGTTTGAAGAAACTTAAAACCACACTCACGAGCCTGGCGA